>VWZE01013025.1:85662-135507 GCA_013396675.1 Eubucco bourcierii | reverse complement strand
GGGGGGAATATAAGTTGGTGGTTTGGTTTTGGGCTTTTGTGTTTTGGTTTTTGGGTTTTTTTTTGGTTTTTTTTTCCCAGAGGTAGAGATTTCTGGAAACTTTGAGGAGTCAGAATATACAATTTAAATTGTCATGCTACATTTTTTTTTCTTTTTTTTTCCCCCTGCTCTACTTCTGGAGCTGTGGTTTAATGAGATCTCCAGGGATGAGGGGAATCGTATGGTGGTGCTTCAAAAACACACAAAGACGCTGAGATGGCCCTGTTTCAGAACTGGGAGAACCCTTTCCCTTCCCCCTGCTCAAAGCAGCCAGAAATGCTGGCACAGGTTGTGGCTTATCAATAAAATACAGTTAGAAATTATTCCAGGACCTGAAGGGGGCCTACATGAAAACTGGGGAGGGACTTTTTATGAGAGCTTGTAGTCATAGGACAAGGGGTGGTGGTTGAAGCTGGAAGAGGGGATATTTAGTCTGGATATTAGGAAGAAATTCTGTACAGTAAGGGTGGTGAGACACTGGAACAGGTTGTGGATGCCCCTTTCCTGGAGGTGTTGAAGGCCAGGTTGGATGAGGCCTTCCGCAACCTGGTCTAGAGGAAGGTGTCCCTGCCCCTGGAAGGGGGGGATTGGAACTAGATGATCTTTAAGGTCTCTCCCAACCCAAACCATTCTGTGCTTCAGAAGGTTTAGTGCTCCCTACCACGAGACCTTTGAACCCACATGTCCTTCTGCCAGAGCCAACTAGAGGAGGAGGAAAAAAAAGACCTAAATTTTTTTTTTGTTGCCTGAATGACGACTTTAAAGGATGTCATCTTGCTGCTTTCAGAGCTGAACACCACATCTTTGCTGGCCACTGGATTTTTTTTTTGATTTTTTTTTTTTCTTCTCTCCCTTCCCCCCCCCTCCCCCTCAAAGGACAGGCTCTTGGCTGGAACTGTAAGTTCACTCTTCCATTGTTGCCTTGTCAGTTTGATTGTGGAGGCTATTGAAGCTGAGGCTGGTGGAGCAGACCTGAAAGCTTGGTGCACCTGCTTAATCATCTAATTGCAGTGGGCATTGAGAGGAAACCGGGGAGCATGAATTTGGTTGAGGAGTGGGAGCACAGAGCTTTTTCTAACCTGACATCCCAACCCTACTTTAAAAAAAATAAAGCCTTTGTATTGCTTTACATTTGGGTAATTTTAGCTGTTTTTCTGTTCTCTTCCCCAGATTTGGGGTGATTTGGGTGTTCTGAGGAGTATGTTGGTGGTGATGGTGCTCAGTTCTGAAGCCTCAACTGACATTAGGTTACTAACTGCTGATTAAGGCTTATTTCTTTGTTGTAACAGCTTAAAGAACCCAAAGTGCATGCAGGATTTCAGGAAAACAAGTATTTTGCCTTGTAAAATCCTAGAATGGTTTGTCTTGGAAAGGGCCTTAGAGATCATCTAATTCTGACTCCCCTGCCATGGTCAGGGACCCCTTCTATTAGATCAAGTTGCTCAAGGCCTCATCCAGTCTGGCCTTGAACACCTCTAGGGAAGGGTCATCTGCAGCCTCTCTGAGTAAGGACACCTTTCTGCTCGGTTCCATCCAATCCCTTTGAACATTTGCAGGTTTGGAGCTTCCATAGCTTCTCTGAGCAACAGTTTCAGTGCCTCACCACACTCAGGGTCAAAAAGTTCTTCCTTGTGTCCAATCTAAATAGATCTTCTTCCAGGTTGAAGCCATCACCCCTTGTCCTGTGACCCAGCTTCAGTGTCTCAGCTGATGCAACCTGTTTTGCCTCTTCAGTCAGGGGTTCTGCGAGGACGCTTCAGGCTTTGAGTGAGATCTTTCTGCTGCTGGCTCTTGCAGTTGCAAGCTTCTGCTCACTCTGTTGGTTCCCCTCCTTTCTGCTTGCACTGGTGGGGGCAATGGTGTCCCTGCTTTTCTTTCTGCTGCTGAATCTGGAAAGGGGTGCTTGATATTTCTTCTGGTTTTTTTGGTAGTGAAGCTAAAGTGTCTTGGATTTGTAGTAGCTGATTGTTTTGAAGTGCCACCACCACTATCCTGCAATCCCAGCAAGCTTTTGGAAGCGCTGAGTGCACTCCCACACATTCAGCAGCAGCAACCCAGTAACATTCAGCTCCCAGCACAAACCCTGTTAAAGTCTTAGTATGTGGGATTAAGCAGGAGATGCCCCCTGATGAGGCTCTGCCTTGTTACCTCTGCCAGGGAAATACTACATTTAATCTTGGTATAAGTGCAGCTCGTGTTTTGTCCTCCTTGTTGCTGTGTGCATGACAACTCTGTTGGTTTTATGCCTTTAAAAAAAGAATCTTAGGAAATGCTTCTAAGCAAAGCCTTGAGGTTGCTGGGTGCTTGCTTGGATGATATCAGTGAGAAACAGGAGGAACTGCCCTGTACTGTGCTGCTGCTTTCCTCTCTCCTGCTCTTTCAGAGTGTTTTCTTGCTTTTTTAAAGCAGAATATCAATTAATTCTTCGAACACATCTCTGATTGCTGTCTTGCTTTGTTCCTGCTTGTTGTACCTGGAGCAGGTTGGGAAAACTGAAAGCTGGGGTACTGAGTGCCTCTGGCAGCTTGGTCCTTGGAGGCTCCAGGTTTGCTGCCTTGGCAGAGAGGGGCAAGATTCCCTAGGGCAACAGGGGGCCACCTAAGGGCAGAGGTGGTGTTTGGCACCCTTCTTGTGCAGGATTTGACTTCCTGGTCAGGATCCTGTTAGAGCCTTCTGCACTTCCCTGTCCTGTATCTTCTTGTGAGCAAAAGCCTTTTGTTCCCAGTGCACTAGTGAGGCCGCATCTGGAGCTAGTTCTGGGCTCCCCAGTCCAGTAGAGACTGGGATCGGCTGAAGAGACTGCAGTGGAGGCTGGGGAAGATGCTGAGGGGCCTGGAGCTTCTTTGTGAGGTGGAAAGGCTGAGAGCCCTGGGGCTGTTGAGCCTGGAGAAGAGCAGCCTGAGAGGGGATCTGACCAATGCTCAGCAGGAGTTAAAGGGGTGGGGCCAGACTCTTGTCAGTAGTGCACGGAGAGAGGACAAGGGACAAGGGGTACAAACTGGAACCCAGGAGGTTCCACCTGAACGAAAGGAGAAAGTTCTTTGCCCAGAGAAGTTGTGGAGTCTCCTCCTGGAGAGATTCCAACTACACCTGGCCACTGTGATCCTGTGCAACCTGCTGCGTGTGATCCCGCTTTAGCGTGGTGGGGAGGGCTGGACTGGATGATCTCCAGAGGTCACTTCCAGCCCCCCACCATGCTGGGATTCTGGGATTATTTTCTTTTGTTTGTTTGTTTGTTTTCCTTCAGACATTGTAAAGCAGCAGGATTTGGGCTGTTAAGGAAGGGAAGGGTGCATCTGAAACCACCCCAGCGTAGAACCATTGCTGGTTGCAGTATAACTCGAATGCTCTCAGCACCTGTTGGGACTTGGTGCCCTTCTTAAACCGTGATTTAATCAGAGTCATAACCAGGATAAACACACAACAGGTTGTTGTTAAGGCAGGAAAATACCCACAGTTAAAGTGACAGGCTCTGGTGTGGAATGGCTTCCCGACTAAATAAGTCCCCATTTTACTGTCTGCTTGAATTAGAGATGCTGTGATTCTGAGGGGAGAGAAGGTGTCTGGATTTTCAACTTTGCTTTGCTGGGTCTTCTCCTGGCAGCAAAGATGAATGTGCTGAGTAATACATTCTTAATACTGAATGACAATTATATAGGTGGTGCGTGTTGGGGGTGCCTATAGCAGCTCAACCCTGCATTGTGTGTCTTATTGTGTTGCATTCCTTTCACTCCCTCCTATTTCCCTGTGGATTTTATCCCTGCATTTCTGGAATTGTGAAACGTGGAATGTGGCTTTTTGTGTTGTGGTTTTGTGTTTGGGGTGGGTTTTTTTTTTCCTCCTTTCTTCACCAAAATAGAACTCTCCTGACTGAGGAATCACCCGACCTTGCCATCTCTAGTTTCTACTGGGTCATGCTGCCTGTATGCCCAGTGCCCGTCTGTTCCAGCAGGGAACTTGCAAACTAACTGCCCCCCTTACTGCTGAAAAACACCCCTTGGGATATGATTTTCCACCACATCCTAGAGAAGTGTCCAGAGTTAGTTTGATTACTGGCAGTGGTGTGCGATTCTCACCTTAATTTGCATCTCTAGAGATCCCTTCCTACCCCTGACATTCTGTGATGCCGCAGATGTGAGCTGAAGTAGTTTCATTGCTGGCAGAAATGTAGAACCAGGACAGAATGTTTGGGGTTGGAAAAAGGACCTCTGGAGATCATTTAGTCCAACCCCACTGCCAAAGCAGGATCACTTAGGGCAGGTCACACAGGGACATGTCCAGGCAGGTTTTGAAAGCCTCTCTGGGAAGCCTGTTCCAGGGCTCCAGCACCTTCACAGTAAAGAAATTTGTCCATGGGGCTCTCTCTTATGTCTGTTCCCCACCGCTGCTAACTTTCTGGTCATTTTTTCCAGCTTTTTAGGATAGTCAAGTTTGTTTCTTGATGCTGAAAGAAATTTTTGTAGTGTGTTGTTTTGTTTTGTGTGTTGGTTTTTTTCCCCCACTTCTTTGGGCTGCTTGGTTATTTCTTGATGCTGATACCAATTAGTTTTAGTCCATTTTCCCCACCTTTTAGGGATATTCAAGTTGCTTTTTGATACTGGGGTTTTTTTGTTGTTGTTTTTGTTTGGTTTTTTTTTTCCTTCCCCCTCCCCCAGCTTTTGGAGATGTTGAAGAGCAACCCTACACTCCCTCATCTCTAAAACAATCTCTGCTTAACTTTTGTCAGGCTTTTCCGTCCCCTCTTTCCGGTCTCTTCAACCCTGTGACCACTCGCCTCTAAATGCTATCTGCTCATCCTGAACCTCTGTCATCTTCTAGTTCCTCAGCCTTTCTGATAGTGATCTGTTCAAGATTGAAAGTGGATTTAAGTCTCTTGGAGGGGGGGAGGGGAAGGTGATTTCTCTGCCTGTTAGGCTTGTGTATCCATTAATGATTCTTTGCTGGGCTGCATCAAGAGCAGCATGGCCAGCAGGGCAGGGGAGGTGATTCTTCCCCTTTACTCTGCTCTCATCATAACTCACCTGGAGTACTGTGTGCAGTTCTGGAGCCCCCAGCACAGGAAGGACATGGAAGTGTTGGAGCAAGTCCAGAGGAGGGCCATGAACATGATCAGAGGGCTGGAGCAGCTCTCCTATGAGGACATGCTGAGAGAGTTTGGGCTCTGCAGCCTGGAGAAGGGAAGGCTTTGAGGGAGGGACTATTGACAAGGTCTTGCAATGATAGGACGAGGGGCAGTGGGTTTAAACTGACAGAGGGGAGATTTAGACTGGATGTCAGGAGGAAGTTCTTTCCAGTGAGGGTGGTGAGGCACTGGCACAGGATGCCGAGGGAGCTGCTCCCTCCCTGGAGGTGTTCAGGACCTGGTTGGACGAAGCCTTCAGTGAGCTGTACTAGTGGGAGGTGTCCCTGCCTATGGCAGGGGGTTGGAACTAGATGATTCTTGAGGTCCCTTCCAACCTTACCATTCTATGCTGGGGCTGAATTCAGGACTAAGACACCATTCCATTGCAGCTTTCAACAACTGTCCTCTAGTCTGAAATAATTCGACTTATTCCCTGGAGCAAAGTGATTGAACCTTCCCAGAGAAACCAAATCACTCACTGTCCATTTTCTTGGCATTAGCTGTTTCAGAGCTGGTGGAAGGATGGATCTGTGTGAAACCAAGGTGGTGGATTGTCAACTCTAATCCCTTCTAAACTGTGAATTACAGAGCATACCTGAGTGTGCTGCGTGATCCACAGGCAGGAAAAAGCAGGGAGTGGTGCAGACTGGTGCAGGTAGTGGTGGCTTAGTGTGAGGAAGGGATTTTTGAGATGGACAATTTTTTGATCAATTTCAGAAGGTCAGGTGCTGTATTCCAGAAATTGGTTTGCTGCTGTGAGCTCTCTTTCCACAAAGTGCTAGAAGAAGCAAGCATAAAATGAGGCCACACTTTGAGTTCTGTGTGCAGTTTTGGGGCACTTACTACCTGGCTTGGAGCCCCAATAGTATAACCAGCAGGACTAGGGGTTGTCACCCTGGACTGGGCACTGGTGAGGTCACACCTGGATTCAGTTTTGGGCCCCTCCCTCCAAGAAAGACATTAAGGTGCTGAAACATGTCCAGAGAAGGGCAGCAAAGCTGGGTAAGATCTGGACAATGGGTCTTGTGAAGAGCAGCTGAGGCTGGGTTTGTTGAGGCTGGAGAAGAGGAGACTTTTTACAACTCCATTATAAAGTAGATTAGAGCCAGGTGAGGGTTGGTCTCTTCTCCCAAGGAACAAACCATGGGACAAGAGGAAATGGCCTCAAGTTGCACCAGGGGAGGTTAGATTGAACATTGGAAGAAACTTAACTGAAAGTGTTCTTCAAGACTGGAACAGGCTGAACAGGGAAGAAATTTTAATCCCTGGAGGTGTTTCAAAGCTGCAGAGATGTGGTGCTGAGTGCCACAGTTTAGCAGCAGACATGGCAGAGTTAGAGAATGGTTGGACTTAATGATCTGAAAGGACTTTTCCAGTGAAAACAATTCTATGAGTCTAGGTTTTCTCTGAGACTGTACAGAGAAAGTCTCTGGGTGGGTTATTGTGAAGCATTTTGCACTGTCTGCCTATAATTAATAGATTTTGGTTGGTACTGCTTCAAAGTGATCATTTTTACATTTGTCTTAATGCTTTAGTTAGGAAATGTCTGCATTTATGACAGTTGCTGCCCTTTAGGAGAGCTCAACCCTTGAGGCATTTGTCATTTCCTGTGAGAGGTGGAGGGTAAAAGCTGACAGTTGATTGTTAGCTAAATCCTGCATTATTTCCAAATTCCAGGGGACTTTTCTCCTAGCCTTCACCTCTCTTTCTCTCTTCCTACAAGAGCAGTGAGGGGGGGAATTTAACATGTCAGTTACCAATCTGCAAATCATTGCTGCCTTCCCAACTGCTGCCTAGGTGCTCAGCCTGCAGCAGCTGATGGTTTCTAGTCAGTCGTCTGTGGACCTTTTCTAATGGTTCTGTTGGGACAGGCTGGATTTGAGTGGAGGTGAATGACATTTTCATGAGGCAGTGGGATCATAGAATTGTAGATGGTAGGGTTGGAAGTGACATCTGGAGATCATCTGGTCCAAGCCCTATGCAATGTAGCAGGGTCTCCCACAACAGGTTGCCCAGAATCACAGCATAGAGGTGGATTTGGAATTTCTCTACAGGAGACTCCACAACCTCTGTGGGCAGCCTACTCCAGCACTCCACTGACCACCCTCAATATCAATGAGTTTCTCCTCCTGTTCAGATGAAACATCCTGGGTTCCAGTTTGTGTCCAGTGCCCCTTGCCCTGCCATTGGTCACCACTGACAAGAGTCTGGCCCTGTCCTCTTGCCTCCTACCCTTTAGCTTTTGCTGAGCACTGAGCAGATCCCTTCTGAGGCTGCTCTTCAGGCTCAACAGCCCCAGACCTCTCTCAACCTTACCTCATTCAGGTTTGTAATCATCCTCGTAACCTCTGCTGCACTCTACCTGGTAGTTCCCAGTCTCTGTTAAACTGAGGAGCCCAGAACTCAACACAAGACTCCATATGTGGCCACTCTAGGGCAAGGTATGGGGGAAGAAGAAGCTTCTTCCACCTGCTGCAGGCCACATTCTTCTTCATGCACCCTAGGAGACCATTTGGGTTTTTGGCTATGAGGGCACACTGCTGTCCCGTGGCTGACTTATTCACCACCAGGACTCCAAGGTTCTCCTTCACAGAGCTGCCTTTCAGCAATTCACCCCTTGCCTCTACTGCTGCAGGAGGTTGGTTGCCCCAGGTGCAGGACCCTACCTTGCCCTGCTTGAACTTCATCAGGTTCCTCTTTCTCAGCTCTCCATTCCGTTAAGATGTTGCTGGATGGTAGCACAGCCTGACAAGATGTCACTGTAATGGATGAATGGTTTTGGGGGAGGATAAATAGTGTCCAACCTTCCTCTTCCTCAGCAAGCTGAGGAAAGTGAAAGTTCAAGCTTAAACATGTTTGCACTGGAGATGCTCAGGCAGGCTGTGAAGTTGGAGATTTTAACCAAAAGGCCAGGCTGGATGAGGCTTGGAGCGACCTGGTCTAGTGAGAGGTGTGCTTGTCCATGGCAGGGAGCTTGGAACTAGCTGATTTTTAAGGTGCCTTCCAACCCATCCTATGATTGTAAAAGTAAAGAGTGTTTAGGGTGGGACCAGGTTCTTAATGTAGTTATGGAGCCTACCTCCCAATGAAGACAAAAATTGGTGCAAGGTGCTAAAGGAGACCTCACTGTCCCTGACTAACCTCTGACGTGGTAGAAGGATAGATGCAAAGTTGACGAGAAGGATAAATCATTAACTGAAGCCCTTTGGCATCTTCTGGCGTGTTTTGTGGCTTTTTCTCCTGCTGGTGTCAGGATTGGGCATGCTGAAGGGATGTGTCAGGGCAGGGGCAAATGTCCAACGAGACACCCACAGCAGAAAATCTGGATGAGAAAATAAACCAAGTCCTCTGCTGCAGTCTGAGCAGAGATGGAAAACCATAGAATCATAGGCTGGAAAAGACTTTAAGATCCTCAAGTCCAACTGTTATCTAACTTTACCAAATCTGATGCTAAACAGTGTTCCTCAGCACCACATCTTGGTGTCATTTTGCTCTTAAGAGGTGTTTCTAGATGGAAATGATTGTTCTAAGTACTGTTTAATCTCCAGCATGAACTTGACTGAAGAGTTAATACTCATCTTGGTTTTAGGGCCAAATGAGGCAGCTCCTCTAAGTCTTGCTCAGTCAAGTGTGAATAGTTTAAAGCCAAAAGTGGTTGTTTTTTTTTTACTCTAAAAAGAAATGTGTTTGGCTTTTTAAAGAAAGCATTTGGGGAGAGGATCTGATGGCTTTCTGAAATAGTATCAGCCTCAGGAGATGTGCAGTGAGAGGAACATGGTGTCACTGAAACCTTGAGGAGCAGAATGTGGCGTGGACTTGATGATTCAGTCCTCAACTTGCCTTCATGTCACAGAGTTACGAGGTGTTGGGGGTTGGAAGGGACTTGTGGAGATCATCAGTCCAGATGCCCTGCTAAAGCAGAGTCACCCACAACAGGTCGCCCAGGATCACAGTGACCAGGTGGATTTGGAATCTCTCCAGAAAAGAGACTCCACAACCTCTCTGGGCAGCCTGCCCTGGGACTTCAGCACCCTCTCAGCGAACAAGCATCTCCTTGTGTTCAGATGGAACCTTCTGGGTTTCAGTTTGTGCCTGTTGCCCCATGTCCTGTCACTGGGCACCACTGATGAGTCCAGCCCCATCTTCTTGCCCCACCCCATCCTTCAGCTCTTGCTGAGCATTGAGCAGATCCCCTCTCAGGCTGCTCTTCTCCAGACTCAACAGCCCCAGGGCTCTCAGCCATTTCTTCTCACAGGGATGCTCCAGGCCCCTCAGCATCTTCCCCAGCCTCCACTGGATTTTTGCTTGTCTCTCTTGAATTGCAGAACCCAGAACTGGACCCAGACCCAGCTGTGACCTCAGTAGGGCAGGGTAGAGGGGAGGAGAGCTACCCCTGGTTGGTGTCCTGGCTGTTCCCAAGCTGGTTTGTTTGTGGGTAAGATTTTTTTTTTTTCCCCCCCTTCGTTTTGTCTTTTTAGGAGAGGAGAGGCTGGTTTTGAATGTCTCTGAGATTTCTCTCTCATGATGCATTCCATGCAAGCTACTCTAGCAGGGGAAGCTGGTAGAACCCAGTGCTCTATCATATCATCTCTGCTGAAGGCCAGTGCAACCAGTTAGGTTTTTCTTGTACCTCATATCATCAGTTCAAACTCCCTGACCTTCCCCCTCAGCTCTTCAAAGCCAACACAACTGAACACGAGTGTGTGCAGGGTGCTGGTTTCAGGTAGCAGCTGGACAAGCTTTCAACCTCTCAATAACTGGGCTGCTTTCACACTGAGCTCATCATCTGTGTGAGGGATGTGTCTGTGTGGATGGTACTTGGGAGCAGTCCTCCGTAATGACGTATTGAAGGCATCTACTTCGTGCTTGGTGGTGGCAGTTGTTGCTCAGGCAAGAGCATGTCATGGAGCAATTGCTACAGGAGTTCTGCTGATGGCCTTGCTTTGTCACCCTCTCATTTGTGCAAGGGAATTGTAGTGAAGATTGAGATGAGGAAAGAACCCTTCTAGGAGTGAAGCATCCAGCCTGGAAACGTCAAATCCAACAGTGATGTGACTGTGCATCGTTACACTGACTTACTCCTTTGTCCTGCCTAAGCCACCTCCTACCTTTTCTGATTTCTTTTAAGGATTTTAGGCTGCTGCTTTCAGTTGTGAAAGGAGTGAAGCAGTGAGAATACAGAAGCCAAATGATCCATGTTTTGTTCAACAGCCCTGGCATTGTAGGTAACTCAATCCCCCTGGCCTGGGGAGGAATTTCTGCACGGTTGTTGGGATAAGCTTAGATCCTAAGAGGGAGAAGGTGGCTTTGAGAGGCTGGGGGCGGGGGGGGACACGACACCACACTCAAGTTGAAAAGTTGAGATGTCAGAAATCAGATCCTTGTAATTCAGTACTGGGGTCTGTGTTCCTTGAAAGGGAAGGTATGCGAGGAGGTGTCAGCTCACCCTGCTCCGGGCCAAGAGGAGCGCCTGGTGAATGAGTTTTGGCTGGTAACTGCTTCAGGCTCTCTTAAAAGGTGTGGACCCAGAATCTTAGAATTACTTCAGTTGGAAAAGACCTTTGGGATCGTGTAGTCAAATCATTCTGTTTACCAAGTCTGGTGCTAAACCATCTCCGTCAGCACCACATGTCTGTGGCTTTGAAAAGCCTCTAGGGACAGGGATTTAAACACTTACATGATAGTTGAGAGTTACCTGCCCCCCCCTCCCCCCACTGAAATCACCCAGACTAGACTCAGCCAGCTGGAAGTAAAGGAATGAAGCTGTATTTACAGCTTAGCACAATTTACAAGCAGATATTTACACAATATACATGAATGTTTACAAAAATATACAAGTTAAAGGTAACACAGAAACACAATACCCCTCCCCAGGAGGGGCTCTCAACCACCTTTCCACCTTCTTTCCACCCCTTTACCTTATACTGGTGTCTGCCTTATGTGCAGGGTGAGTTTGGAGGATCAGCAAGGAGTGTTAGAAGCAGAATGATTGGTTGGGTTACACAGCAGAAAGGCCAGAAGACACACCAACTCCCAGACAGAGAGACTCTCTGTTATCTGTGTTTGTGTCCTTGTTTTTATACATCTCAGCAAACATATGAGTGAAGTAGACACCACCATTGTTTTCTTTTCACAGCCTATAATATAATTTTTTTTTAATTAAACTACTCCAATTAGCCTCAAACCAACACAACTTAAGAGGATAGGAATTCAACAATCTTCCTGGACAGCCTGTTCCAGTCAGTGCCTGAGAATCCCTTCCGTGAAGAGGTTTCTTCTAGTGTCCAACCAAACCTCCCTCAGGGCAACTCAAGAGCATTTTTTCCTTGTCCTATGAATTGTTCCTTTGGAGAAAAGACCAATCCCCACCTACCTCCAACCTCCTTTTAGGGGCTTGTAGAGAGGCAGAAAGTCTCCCTGTAGCCTTCCTTCTTCCAGGCTGAACACCCTCAGTTACTCAGATGCAATCATATGCTTCAATTTTATGATGACTTGTTCTTGCTGTGGATTTGGCCCTTCCTACTAACCTACTGTAGCTTCTTAAATGTTAAAGACTTTCATCACTTCAGCATGGCATGTTGGAAGAAGGTTCAGGGTTAAGCAGAGATTTGCCTCTTCCACCTGTAATCTTAACAAGAAATGTTTTCTTGGGTTATAGTCTGTGTGGGGATTGTAGCAAAGTTTCCTTGAAAGAGCCCAGGTGCTGTTGATGCCTCTCCTCAGTGTTGTCTGCAAACCTTCAGGACCTGACAAACTGTTTTCCTCCATTTAGTTTTTCTCTGAAGTTGCTTGTGGGGTCATGTACAAGGACACCTCAAGCTAATCTCCAGTGGGTTTGAGTCTGAACCAGCATCTCTGTCATCTTTGATCCAAAATCTTGAGTCCTCAGCTGGTGAATGTTGGATTTGATGTGGTTTCCTTATTTTGCGGATTTAAGGTTTCCTGCTCTGTGTGGCTGGGGTAGAAGTTGTGGAGGCTCCAAGCCTGGAAGTGTTCAAAGCTAGGTTGGATGGGGCCTTGAGCAGCCTGGTCTAGTAAGAGATGTCCTTGCCCATACCAGGAGGTTTGGAATAAGTTCTCTTTCAACCCAAAACCATTTTGTGATTCTCCATGCCCAGGAGTTGCATTAGCTGGATTATTTAAAGGCAGTCTCAAAATATATAAAATAAATCTTTAAATTGTCCTCTGTGCCTTCCAAACTCAAAAGTTTCTCCACTGCTACCTGAGGTTCTGTGTAGTTGGGACACTGGGATGTTCTATGTGTGACAACCTCTCCCACCAGTGTTCTCCAGCCTTGGAAAAAGTCTTAAGATGAGTGAACTTCTTAATTGTTCAGTATCGGCTGAGCATCTCTTACCAAAAAGGCTACACACTCAGGTCTGTGGTGCTGTGAAGCCAAAGGCTTTTAAAAACTCTCCTTTTCAAGACACTTCAAACAGCAGGGAGAAAAAAAAAACTTAAAGAAGGTCCTGAGCTGTCAGATTTTGTGCTTCTGTGACTACATCTGGTGTTAGTTTTCCTCTTGTTCCTTTTCCTTAACTTGCAGAAACTGTGATGATGAGGACAAAAAGCATTCCCTGAGGAGGGGAAATGTTTGCCTAATTCTTAAAGATACGTGAAGGATCAGAAGCTGAAAAGTACTTGACTCTAAGCTGTTGTATGTAGGTGTGGATCAATAACTATTTTTTACCCTCTGGTTCTCTTGAAGTCACCCAAAAGCCATCAGGACTTTACAACATCCACATTATTCCCTTAAGAACTGAGTGGAGCTGACCAGGCTGCCACATGCGTCACAGAAACCCACATCAACTGTTTTTAGGTCATTGCCAGACTGAGCTAAATTTAGAACATGAACCAGAAGTGTGAGGCTTTGGAGCCAGCTTTCTGCCCAGTCCCTATTTCTGGGCTGGTTACTTGGTTGCCCTACAACCAGTTGTAGATCTTCTGAAGGTGAAGGGTGAAATCCCTGCCTACTGCTTCTTGTTGATCACTTGGAGCAGGGACACTGCTGATGTTTGTTTGCAGGGTTTCTGAAGCACAGATGGAGCTGTAGGGAGAAGCCCAAGCAGTTTGCTGAGCAACTAATAAGACACAGAATCATTTTGGTTGGAAAACACCTTGAAGATCATAAAGTCTAACCATTCTTTCTCTGACAAGGCTGATCTTATGCCATGTCCCTCAAC
Source organism: Eubucco bourcierii (assembly GCA_013396675.1). Lineage (NCBI taxonomy): Eukaryota > Metazoa > Chordata > Aves > Piciformes > Ramphastidae > Eubucco > Eubucco bourcierii. The sequence continues at coordinate 122,163 of VWZE01013025.1, read as the reverse complement.
ACCGCATCACTGCAGCTTCTAAACACCTCTAGGGTTGCAGATTCAACCTCTGTGGGGGGCCTGTTATAATCTTTGAGAACACTTCCAAGGGAGAAGTTTCTTCTAATGTCCAAACTAAACCTCCCCTGTTTGGCTGTTTCCTCTTGTCCTATAGCTTGTTCCTTGAGAGAGGAGACTAGCCTCCACCTGGCTCAAACCTCCTTTCAGGGAGTTGCAGAGTGTCAGAAGGTCTCCTGTCAGTCTCCTTTTCTCCAGGCTGAGCAACCTCAGGTCTCTCAGCCACTTCTCAAAGACTTGTTCCCCAGACCCTTCACCAGCTTCATTGCCCTTCTCTGGACCTGCTTCAGCCACTCAATGTCCTTCTTGCAATGAGGGACCTAAAACTGAACCCAGCATTCAAGGTGTGGCCTCACCAGTGCCCAGTCCAGGGGAACAATCCCTGCCCTGCACCTACTGGCCACTCTTTTTGATCCAAGCCAGGAAGCCAGTGGCCTCCTTGGCCACATGAGACCACACAGGCTCATCTTCAGCCACTGTCAACCAGCACCTCCCAGGACCCAACACTTGGCCTTGTTGAAGCTCATCCCATTGTCCTTTGCCCATAATCCAACCTGGCCAGATACTGCTGTAGAGTCTTTCTACCTTCTCGCAGATCAACACTTCAGTGTGAAACTTCTCACTCTGCAGGCTTGAGTCCTGTCTTGGTTGATTGTGGTTGCAGGTGGCCAAGGTGAGAAGCCTGTCCTTTTTATTTGTTGCCCATGTGTTGGTTGACTGCCTCTGTAGCCTAAAAGCTTAACTGTGGTTGCATGGTTTAGTGTCAGTGTTTGGTTGGCAGTTGGACTGGATGATCTTACAGGTATCTTCCAGCCTAGATGATTCTGTGATCTGTGCTGGTTTGAGCATGGGAACAGCTCAGACTCAGAGCATCCTTAAAATCCATCTCAAGCAGGGAATGTTCCCAACTCTTTCAAGCCCCCATCTCTTTTCAAATTGTCAAGATGGCAAAAATTAATAAAGGGAGGGGGGAATAAATCACTTAGAACAAGGGAACATTTCAAGCCCGGCGAGAGCAGTTTGCTGGTTGCCCAGTTCCAAGCTGTCCTTGACTTTAACTTCCTTGGCTGTGTGTTGGTGGGAGCACACTGGTTAATTGGGTTTTTTTCTGTGGATTGGCAATATTGTCATCCAAGAAATGGCTTCAAACCTGTCAAGGCTGCTTAATTCTGCCAGATTAAAGGCAGTGGTGATAAATGTGTGGCTTTGAAACTCTTGGAGGTTACCTGTAATTCAGAGCATCTGGTGGAGGTCAGCTCTTGGCTTTTTGTTCTGGAGTGGTGGAAGCTTTGGGGGAGGGTGGGAGATTTTTCAGCTCCTCAGTGAAGGAGGAGACACTTCAGACTGGGTGACAAAATCCCACTTTTCAAGCAGCTGCACCGGCTAACGACTAAACTGTGTTAATTAGTTTTTAGTGCAGTTGCTGTTAGTGTTCCTTTGTCCCTTTTATTATGGTGATCCAAAGCAGATGATGTCAAGGAATCTTCTGTTTCTGCTAAATTTAACTAATTAGAAGAAAGTGCACCCTTTGCTCTGAGAGCTGGGAACAACAGTGGTCTGGTAGCAGCTTTTGTGTTGAGAGAGTGGCTTGGAGACTTGGGGGAGAAGAAACCTCATGAAATTTAACCAGGGCGAATGGAGAGTCCTGCATCCAAAGAGGAGCAACCACCTGCACCAGTACAGCTACTGGGAAGCAGCTCTGTGAAGAAGACCCTGGGCGTGCTGGTGGACTGCAAACTCGCAATGAGCCAGCAATGAGGCCTGTTTCTCCTGTACTCCACCACAGTTGGAGTCCTGGGTCAAATCTTGGGTCCCAGAGTTCAGGAGAGACACAGAACTACTAGAGAGAGTCCAGAGGAGGCTCCGAAGATGCTGAGGGGTCTGGAGCATCTCTGTGAGGAGGAAAGACTGAGAGCCCTGCGGCTGTTGAGCCTGGAGGAGTGCAGCTTGAGAGAGGATCTACTCAACGCTCAGCAAGACCAGTGGGTGGAATTCAGGAAGATGGGGGCAGACTCTTGCCAGTGGTGATCACTGACAGGGCAGGGGGTCACAAACTAGAGCCCAGGAGGTTCCATCAAGAGAAAGTTGTTACCTTTGAAGGTAGTGGAGCCCTGGAGTAGGCTGCTCAGAGAAGTTGTGGAGTCTCCTTGTCTGGAGAGATTCCAACCCCACCTGGCCATTGTGATCCTGGGCAACCTACTGTGGGTGCCACTGCTTTAGAGTGGGGGTTGGACTAAATGATCTCCAGAATTCCCTTCCAACCTCCACCACGTTGGGACTGTGTGTGGCTTGTGTTGTGGTACTATATGCAAAACCCAATCCACATAACAAACTTGAGGTGTTGCTGTTCCTGCAGGAAACCTCCAGGCAAGTGGTGTTCTGTGGTTCTTCCTGCAGCTACTAGAAATCCGTGGCCATAAATTGAGATGGCTAATATGTAAAACTCCCCTAGGCTCTGTCTTCAGGGTAACTGATGTGCTTCTCTTTAGGGAGTTGAGAGGGAAGGGGGATAATTAAGCCTTGAGCTTGCTGAAACAAGCTCTTGGATCAGTAGCCAAAGTGCTAGGGCATGAAGTTTATCCTACTCCAGCAGGTACAAACTGGCTTCTCTGACCACTTTTTCCAGGTGGATTTGCTGCATCTGCTGGGTAGGAAGATTTGCTTTAAAGAGCTTTTCCAGCGACCAGCTTTTAAGGAACCACCTTCCCAATCCTTCCAGGGAGCTTTTGCAATTTCTCTGTACAGCTTGGAGGAAGCTACATGGCCACAGAGACGAGGCCTGTGTGTTCCTGTGTGTTAGGTGTTCTGCTGGTCAGGGCTTAAAAAGAACCCACCGAACAACAAACAACTTTTTTTCCTCCTTCTGGTTGTGGTGATGTCACTTGTGCCAGACTGACTTGAACAAACCCCTGTGAGATGTTGAGAGGTTGGAGAAAGCCACAGCCCTTCTGAAGTAGCCTGGCTGACTTGATTTTGCTTCTAGCGTAGATGCTGAGCTCAGGCTCGGTCCTCAAAGCTGGGTTCCCGTGAAAAGAAGTGATTTGACATGAGTGAATGCGGTGTGGCAGGTGTCCCAGGGCGAGGGCACCCTCCGTTCTGGGCACCGGTGCCACCCCGGCGCTGCCTGGCTGTGGTTTTGTTGGTGGCTGCCGAGCTCTGGCCCGCTGGTCCATTCACATCTCCAAACAAAAGCCCAACCTCTTTGTCAGGCTCCTTCCTTGGCAACCTTTCTGCTGTAGCCATAAAACTGATCTTTCCGTTGCAGAAGGAAGCTGATGTGTCAGTCTCCCAAGTATGGTTCTTTCATGTCTTCCTCTCAAACACAATGGATCTTTATACCTTCACACTTCAGGGAAATCTTGGCCACTTAATCCTTTGGGAAAGACCAAAAACCCCTCGGAAGCACTCGAGACTTTCCAAAATACTTGTTTGTAGGAGAGTGTTTAACTTCTTGGTGTAAAAAGGCCATGAGAGGAGCTGGATGGAAAAGAAACTGCAGAGAGTAACAGACGTATCAGCCTGTTTTCTTGAGTTTCCAAGGCTGATAAAGAGACGTGGGGTTTTTTTTTACAGGTAGTTTGGTGATGAACCAAAGTCATGCTGTGTGGTTTATGGGCTTCTTGCTCCAAGAAGGGCATGAGGGGCTGGAGTGGGTCCAAAGAAGATCAACAAGGCTGGTGAACTGTCTGAAGCATAGCTCTTGTGAAAAGCAGCTGGTGGAACTGGTGGTTGCTTAATTTGGGGAAGAGGAGACCACCTGGCTCTCTGCAACTCCCTGAAAGGAAATTTGAGCCAGGCGGAGGTTGGTTTCTTCTTCTAAATAACAAGTGATAGGTCAAGAGGAAACAGCTGGGGGGGTTAGGCTGAACCTGAGTAACAATTTGTTACTCTAGAGGGTTACCGAGACCTGGAACTAGCTGTCCAGGGCAGTGGTTAAGTCTCCATTCCTGGAGGTGCTTTGAAGTTGTGGAGATGTGGTACTAAGGGACACGGTTTAGTGGTGACTTGGCAGTGCTGGATTAATGGTTGGACTTGATGATCTTAAAGGTCTCTTCCAACCAAAACAACCTTATGAGTCTATATCTGCGGTTAGATTTAGTTAGATTTAGATGGGAAACAGCATGTGGCAGCCTTCTGTCTAACCGTGGCGATGTTTGTCCTTATTTTCTCAAGACTGATGCATCCAACATAAGCTTGCTTGACTTGGAGTAGACATAAAGCCAAGAGATGGACCTATCTTTGTAAACCTTTAAAGATGCTCAGATGGACTGAGCAAAATGAAAGAGGGCAAAACCACTCCCCTTGGATGTCTGGTTTGTTTACATCCAGCACCGGGGCGTTGGATCCGTTGATGGGATTTGTGGAGGAAGGACTAAACAGGCTACAGAGCCCCACTGCTGTCATTACAGAGTAAGAATCAAGGGGATAATTGATTTAATAGCCATGACAGTGGCATGTTGGATTGTTGTAGCTATTTGTGGGCAAACCAGTGGCATACAGGAATCTCCTCCACCTTTTAACCCAACTCAACTGCAGTTTCCTGGTCTGTTTGGTGTTTGCTCTTTACGGCGCAGGTGATCTAGAAAGAAGGAAAAATGTTAGTAAGCTTTGGCTGCTGTGTGTAACTAAAGTCTGAAGGTGCTTCTTTCTAAAGCACTTTTTCTTCTGCTTTGGTTTGAAACAGTGTGTGATCTGTGTTGGATGCCCTGGTTGTGGTCATCATAACTTCACCGTTTCTGTGATTCAGATAAGGAGTGAAGTTGTCTCTCACTCTGTCCTTTGGATCGTTTGTTTGGGTTATAAAAACCTTCAACAGTGTTGTTTGTAAAATCCTGCCTGAGCTGTTCCCTTAAAACATTGCTCCTGAGATGCCTTTAAACAATACTGAGGACAGCAAATACCCCTTCAAAAGCTCTGTCAGGACTTCTCACTGTAGCACAGAGGAGAGATCTCATAGGATCAGAGAATGGTTGGTGTTGGAAAGAACCTTCCAAGGGCATCTAGTACAATGCCCCTGCAACCAGCAGGGACATCTTCAATGAGAGCAGGTCGTTCAGAGTCCCAGACAACCTGACCTGCAATGGTTCCAGGAATGGGGCATTTAACACCACTCTGGGCTGCCTGGGACAGGGTCTCCCCACCCTTAATATAACAAATTTTTCTTTCTTTCTTTCCAATCTCCCTCTTCTAGTTTAAACCATAAACTCTTGTCCTGTCACAGCAGACCCTACTCAGAAGTCTGTCCCCCTCTGTTTTCTCAGCCTCTTTAATTGCTGAAAGTCCACCAGAAGGCCTTCTTGGAGCCTTCTCTTCTCCAGGCTGAGCAACCCCAACTCTCTCAGTCTGACCTCATAGCAGAGCCCTTCCATCCCTCCTGTCATTGCTGTAGCCTACTCTGGCCCTGCTCCAACAGGTCCGTGTTGGAGATCTACAAAAGTTATCCTATACTTTGGTTCCCCATTGCTATTTTTAGATGTGCCCTCCAAGGTGTGGATGCTCCATCAACAGATTTGATAATGACACCATTTGGTTAATGGCCATATCAGTGGATTTGCATAGGCAGGAGGGGTAGCCCCAAGGCAATGTGCATCCTCATGGTTTTCCACCTGCTGTTGATCTGATCTGCGTGTTGTCTGCAGAACGCGAGAATCAGTAGAGGAGCAGAATTTAACTTGTTCTTTTAAAAACATAATATGTATTTCTAACTGAAAAAAATGTTTGAAGGGAAGGTTTGAAATCAAGATATGAAAGAAACAAAATCTACAGGTGCCTGAGGGAATCATCCACCCTGAAATAAACCCTGTATCCAGAGGTGCTTTGTGGGATGCTTCAAACTGGGCTGTTAAGAGGTGGTGGGAAATCTGGATTGAAGCAACACAATGTCTCTTCCCCTGTGTTACTTGAGATCAAAGGAGTTTTGCTGATCTCCATTTTTTATTTCCAAATTCAATTTGCTCTCAGTTCCTACACCCTTGGAGTGGTTCTGAGATCTGGTTTAAAGCTACTTTCTTGGGGACTGGTAGATAACAATCCTCCTCCAGGAAGGCTCAGACATCACAGATTCATAGAATCCCACCATGGTGGAGGGTGGAAAGGACCTCTGGGTATCATCCAGACCAACCCCATTGCTAAAGCAGGGGTGCAACAGGTTGCCCAACATAATGGCCAGGTGGGGCTAGAATCTCTCCAGACAAGGACACTCCACAAGTTCTCTGGGCACACTGCTCCAGGGCTCTGCCACCCTCAAAGGCAAGAAATTTCTCTTCCTGGGTTCCAGTTTATGTTCTTTGCCCCGTGTTCTGTTGCAGGGCACCACTGGTAAGAGTCTGGCCCCATCCTCTTGCCACCTGCCCTTCAGCTCTTGCTCAACATTGATCAGATCCCTCTTAGGCTGTTCTCCAGGCTCAACAGCCCCAGGGCTCTCAGCCTTTCCTTCTCAGAGAGATGCTCCAAGCTCCTCAGGATCCTTGTAGCCTCCTCTGGACTGTCTCCAGTAGTTCCGTGTCTCTCTTGAACTGGGGAGGCCAGAACTGGACTCAGGACTCCACATGTAGTCTCAGCAGGGAACAGTAGAGGATGAGGAGAACCTCACTTGATCTTATGACCATATTCTTAATGCACCTTTCTTGGCCACGAGGGCACATTTTTGGCTCACAGGCAACTTGTCCTGATACATTTTCTTGATTCCAAAGGAACAGAATCTCAAACAGGACTTCAGATGTTTTTGCCCCACTTCTCCAGTTTTACTAGTTCAAGCTTGAACTAGTTCAAGCTTCTCTGTGTGAAGTGTGCATTTACACAATTCCTAGCATCCCAATAGCTCAAGGGTCCTGTTGGTGGGTCTCTGTGGCCCAGCTGAGTCAAGAAAAGCTCCTGGTAAAAAAAGGAGCAAGGAAGATGAGGATTTTCCAGAACTGGTAACTGTTCTGTGCCAAAGCATCTGAAAAGCAACACTTTTGGCCCACAGGATGTAACTCTGAATGTACCAGAATGAAAACACTTCCTCTTTCCCCCTGTTCAACTCTTCAACTTAAAATCAAGAACTTGAGACACTTCTCAATTTTCTTCTAAATAAAACTACTTACCAGAACTCAGCTGCTTAAGCTTCACCCCCCAATCTCTTTGCATTGACCACAAGCATGTCACATCTCAAGAGCTTTACAGCCTTGAGGAGGTGGTTGGCTGGGTGGAGTTATGTTGCTGAGGTAAACTGACATGCTTGCAGTTTCTAAATGACTCTGTAGGTTACTTGAGGTGGAAAAGTCTGCAGAGGCCTAGACCAAACTTCACTTGAGGGAAAGGGCCACGTCTTTAGGTAAGGGAAATCTGAATTAATAACGGTTGGACTTGACAATCTTAAAGGTCTTTTCCAACTGAAATGGTTCTGAATGTTCCAGCTGTGTGAACAAACCCATTTTGCTCTTAACAGAACTGCTGTCTTCTCTTAGATCATTTGATGGGGATCATAGACCTCAAACTACAGGTAGATCTTTGGATTGGTGTCTGGCCTAGCACCTGTTTGGGGCCACAGTCTCAGTTCTGTGGTTTTACAACCATGGTTTCTCTTTCATGAGTGTTTTAGTGCTTCTTTAGTCCTCACAGAAAGGAAATCAACCCTGCCCAATACGACAGGGAGAAGAAATAGTTGTGTTGGCTCCTTCTGATATGTCTCTTCAAATTTCTCGTTTGTTTGAGAAGTTTGATGATAATTTGCATGTTAAATACTCTGTTCACCACCATTAGGTACAGTCACCATGGTAACAAACTTCTCTTGATGGAAGCTGTAGCAATGCAAGTACTGTATGATAGAATCACAGAACAGTAGAGGCTGGAAGGGACCTCTGAAGATCATCCAGTCCAACCCCCCTGCTAAAGCAGAGTCATCTGCAGCAACTTTCCTAGGATCAGTGTCCAGATGGGGTTGGAATCTCTCAAGAGTAACCTGCCTGTAATCTCTCTCTTAAGTAATCTGTACTAGTAGGAGGTATCCCTGCCTATGGCAGGGGGTTGGAACTAAATGGTCCTTGAGGTCCCTTCCAACCTTACCGTTCTATGATTCTTAAGGAAGAGTGGGAGACTCTATATCCTCCCTGGTAGCCTGCTGCAGGACTCCAGCATCCTCACAACAAAGGTGGTTTTCATGGTGTTGGGTGAATGGTTGGATTTAATGATCTTAGATGTCTTTTCCAACCTTCTTGATGCTGTGATTTTTCTTTCTGGTGATGGACATCAACCTATCTGCACATAGATAAATACACAACTTTCTTGTATCCTGGGGTGTTCCACCTTTCTGCTTTGCGTTCGTCTTTTTACCAGGCAGCTCATAGCAGTTTGTGTGTCCAAGTTGGCAAAACTCTTTCCAGTGCAGTGTTTTTTAGCTTAGACCTTCTGTGAATTTTGGGGGAATTTAAAGAGGAGATTGATTTGTTTTTATTCAGGCTAAATATTGACTAGGAAAAAGGCACTCAACCCTACAAACAGACTACCCACCTGTTGGCTGCAATGTTCATCTGGGATTTGGAGAGATGTGGGTGTGAAGTTGCATCCTGCCATCCTTTCTTATTACTGCAGAGGAGATCCAACCCTGAGGCTTAGGGAATGGAGTCTCAACCATGGAATAAGCAAATTCACAGTGACCAGGAGGAGACCTGATTAGTGGCCTTCCTGTACCTTAAGGGAGCCTACTGGAAAGCTGAAGAGGGACTGTTTATAAGGGCCTCTGGTAACAAGATGAGGGGCAGTGGTTTTAGAGTATAGTAGGGTAGATTTAGATTGGGCACAAGGAAGAAGTTCTTTTGGTTAGGCATTGGAACAGGCTGTCCAGGGAGATGATGGAGTTAACATCCCTGGAGGTGTTCAAGAAATGTGTGGACGTGGCACTTTGGGACATGGTTTAATGGCCGTGGTGGTGTTGGGCTGATGGTTGGGCTCAAAGGTCTCTTCCAACCAAAACAATTCTGTGATTCTGCTGCAAAGGACATTGGAACAAGTTGTCTAGAGAGACTGTGGACACATCCCTGGAAGTGTTTAGGACCAGGCTGGATGAGGCTTTGAGCAATCTGGTCTAATAGGAGATTGGGGATTGGATTTGAACTAGGTGATCCTTACGTTCCAACTCAATCTGTTCTTCGATTCTATGTTCGGTCTCATTCTGATGGTCAGGCAGCCTCTAGCTCTCTGGACTTGAAAGGTTTTGTTGTGGGTTTGGTGTTTTGGTTGTTTTATGTTGTTGTTTTGTCCTAGTGCAGAATAGACAAAATACTTTAAATCACTTCCCTTTCTGACTGGAGAAATTATTTCCTCCAAGCTCAATCCTGAACAAAAGAGCGTGGATCTTGACAGGGGGGCTGTGAATGTTGTTGTCATGCTAATCCACGGCACCGCTGCCCTTTCACTTTTAAGGCCCTGTTGAGGGAGTCTGTAATCAGCTGCAGAGAAAAAATCCCTCCTGTCTCTCTCCTAGCAACCCCTTCTGAACTGATACTTGAAAATAAGCTTGCTTTCCATATCACCATCTAAATATTTTTGACACTTGCTGCCATTAAAATTCTGTTTAATAGTCTTGGGGCAAAGATATTTTTTTTTTTCCTGCAGGTCCTCAAGACTCCCTTCTGGTTTCTGTGCTTTTATGGTAAAGCTTTTGAACTTCTCATTGCTTAGAAACCTGACTTGTCTCTGGATTTTGCTCTTTCTCTCTTGACTTTTACACCAGCTCTGTTTGACACAAAGTCAAATTAGTACAGTGAGATGGTAAAGAGATGAAAGCAGCAAGGCCAGAAGTCACCTCAAGTAGTAGGAGCAAGCTGAGAGCCTTGAAAGGGACTTTTTGTTCAACGTTTTAGCACGTGTGATGTGTTACAGGCTGATTTTGTAGCTCTTCATCTTGACCCTCTATACACATGGTGCAGCTGTGTACCCTGCTGTGGAAACAAGGCACTACCAGTATGAACCAGTTGATTGCCACCAGAATAATGTTAAAGTCTTTTATGTGTTACCTGCTCATTCATTATTCATCTGTGCAGTAAGAGAAGGCTGCAGTGATAGAGAGGAATTGGTCTGGACAAGAGTAGACTGAAGTGAGGGGTTTGTGCCCTTCATAAATGGTGACTGCATGTTTGAGGTCCAGAGGTTTTCTTTCCCCTCTACTCTGCCCAAAGGAGGCCACTGCTGGAGTCCTGGGTCCAGTTCTGGATTCTTGAGTTCAAGAGAGACAGCGAACTACTGGAGAGAGTCCAGGGGAAGCTGGGAAGATGCTGAGGGGCCTTGAGCATCTCTGTGAGGAGGAAAGGTTTAGAGCCCTGGGGCCATTAAGCCTCAAGAAGAACAGCCTGAGAGGGGATCTGATCAGTGCTCATCAAGAGCTAAAAGGTAGGATGTAAGAGGATGGGGCCAGAGTCTTGTCAGTGGTGCCCAGTGACAGGACAAGGAGCACAAACTGAAACCCAGGAGGTTCTATGAGGAAAAACTTCTTTGGTGTGAGGGTAGTGGAACCCCAGAGCAGACTGCTCAGAGAGTTGTGGAGACTCCTCTGGAGAGATTCCAAACCCACCTGTCCGTTGTGATACTGGGCAATATGCTGTGTGCTTCAGGAAAGGAATTGGATTAGATCCAACCTCCAGTCCCCACTATGCTGGGATTCTGGGGTTCTGCACATATTTCCATGAGCATCTGGTGAAAGAGGAGAATGGGAATCTGGGATGCAAATGTAACTGCCCTGGGAGAAATGCAGAGAGGCTTCTGTGAGCAATCTGAGTACCTTGTGGAAATCTTACTCTCGATTCTTGATCATTTTTTCCTGGGGCTTCCTGAAGCTGTATTCCATTTTCTGAAGCCCTGGAGTATTCTGGGGAGCTATTTGGGCTTGCTGCAGGATCTTGTACCAGGCCCCACCTAAATCTACATGCAGGAGGGCAAATTCATTGTGATGTAGGGACAGTTGTTTTTCTTAAGTCTTGTGGGTCTCCCAAGTGGCAACTCTTTCTTGAATCTGAGACAACTGCTTATTTACTGACATATCTGAGAGGATTCACGTGAGATTTGCTTGTAAGACTTCTCTCTTAGGGAAAAAATCTGGGCTGGAAACATAGTTGGGTCAGAGCCTGTGTTCTTTACTTGTTGATGTATTGCCATATGCTGTGGTGGAGCTTTCTCTGGGAGCATGGTCCAGAGAGTCCCCTGAATGCATCTGATCCCTTCTGATGTTCCCCAGTGCATTTTCCATGTGCTGCTAAAGAGTTCCCTGGCATGGCTTTGTGGGATGGAGAAGCTTTGAGGTCCACTGTGGGTTCCTGGTCTTCTTGGAGTCCAGTCTCATGCAATAATTACTTCTTTCTCTGAAGACTTTCTGGAGGTGGAAGGAGCTTGTGAGATGTAGATATTCTTATTTCAGAAATAGCTCCATAAAGTTCTGCTAATACTCTCAATCATTTTGTTGGTGGGATCTCAAGATTTCAAATTCCTGGCCCACTCTACTCAGTGGAGAAAGGGAAGATTCCACCCAGCTTGTGTTAGGAAGTTGGATGTCCACATGAAGTACAACTCATGCCCTGGAGAGCTTCTCCAGCTTCCTTAGTTCTGCTAATGCATTCCCAGACATTTCCCCTGTGTTGATACAATGGCTTTGTTAAAGAATCATGGACAACTTTAGGCTGGAAGAGACATTTAGGGGTGGTTTAGTACAACTCCCCTGTAGTCAGCAGGAACATCTTGAACTACAGGAGGTTGCTCAGAGCCCCAGACAACCTGACCCAGAGTGGTTCCAGAGATGAGGCATCTACCACCTTTCTGGGCAACCTTGGACAGGGTCTCACCACCCTCCCATTTTCCTTCTCTCCAGTCTAAATCTCCCTCTTAGTTTCTGGACAGGGTCTCACCACCCTCCCATTTTCCTTCTCTCCAGTCTAAATCTCCCTCTTAGTTTCTAAACCTTCACCCCTTGTGTTGTCTCAACAGGCCCTGATGGAAAGTTGGTCCCCATCTGTTATCTTGGTTATTGTAAATCCTGAAAGGCCACTAGGTCTTCCTGGAGCCTTTTCTTCTCCAGGCTGAATAACACTAATCTCTCAGCCTGTCCTTACAACAGGATTCTAGCAGAGGGATTCTAGCCTTCCATCATTGTTGTGGCCTCTTCTTGCCCTGCTCCCACAGGTCTCTGTCTCTGCTGTGCTGAGAACTCTGGAGCTGGCCCCAGCACTGTAGGTGGGGTCTCAGCAGAAAGGAGCAGAGCAGCAGCAAGCTGTTACTGCTGTAATTCTTGTGGCTTTCAGTCTGGCCTCCAACTCTTGCATCACATTAAGTGTGGATGGGTCTACACCCCAGTAGGTGATATCTCTTGGGTGAACCCAACTCACTTGCTGGTTTCTTTATAGGGATTTTAGGTGCCTGCCACAACAGGGACAATAATGGAAACAGCCCTGTGGCACTCACTAGTATTTTTTTGATCTAGGGCTGAATCTGAAATTAAAACTCTGCTTTAATTTGTGGTTGGTATTAACTTGCAGAGTCAAGGAGCTGCAGCTGCTCAGGAGCTCACTCTGAAGATCATACTAGGAGAGCTGGTTTTTATTAAGTGGTATTTGAGTTAGTCCTAAGTGAAACCATTTGTGTTAAACCTGATCTGTGCTGCTGCTCCAAGTGTTAACATGCTTCAGTATTAAATGTTTCACTCTTGGGCATCATCAAACCTGGTGGTTTTGTGCAGGAGCCTGTTTCTGAACCTGGAGTTAGGGATCCATTAGACTGTAGAACAATTTGGGTTGGAAAAGATCTCTAAGAGTCCAACCATTAACCTAAGACCACCATGACCATTAAACAGTGTCCCAGAGTGCCATGTCCACACATCTCTTGAACACCTCCAAGGTCAGTGACTCCACCACCTCCCTGGGCAACCTGTTCCAATGCCTGACCACTCTTCCAGTACAGAAATTTTTTCCTAATATCTATTTCCTAATTTTTCCTAAACCTCCCCTGACACAATTTGAGGCCATTTCCTTTTGCTCTATCACCCAGTACTAGGGAGAAGAGACCAACTCTTAACTCACTTCAACCTCATTTCAGGAAGTTGTAGCAAGCAGTGAGCTCTCCCTTCAGTTTTCTCTTCTCCAGACTAAATAAATAATCCCAGTTCCTTCAGCTGGTCATCACCAGACTTGTTCTCCAAGACCCTTCACCAAATGAGATCACTAGGTGTGTTCTCAAAGGACCTTCAACTCAGCCAGGCATATATTTAAAACTTCACATCAGGAAGAGATCTGGTGGCAAGTGTTCCTTAACATGCAGATCTGAAGCAGGCTACAGCAAACTCTGCTTCACAAACCTCTTGATGTGGCTTTTAGAAGGGAAGTCCCTTGTATTTGGGGCAGTAAGGTGTCAGTCTGTCTGTGGCAAGCTGCTCTTGGGTGGCTGCCTGGTGCAGCAAACAATTTGTCATTTAACTCTAGGGCAGCTTCTGCTGAACCAGGAAAACTTCTGAGCCAAAACAAACCACTATAAACTTTCCTGTCCCCTCATGAGAATGAGGGGGGGAAAGTTTATTGTGTCCAGACTCTCTTGGAGCTGGCACTGTGGGAAAGCTCCATTCGATTTGGCAGTTGTCGTACTGGAGTAACTAATAAATCCTGATGGACCATGCAGATGGGATTTGGATCTCCTGCCTTGTGAGTGGATGAGCAGACTTTGGGGATTGAATTCATAGAATAATAGAATGCATCAGGTTGGAAGGGATCCTCAAAGGTCATCTTGTCCAACACCCCCTTTAGTGAGCAGGGACAGCTCCAACTCGATCTGTTTGCTCAGGACCCCACCAAGTTTGACCTTCAGTGTCTCCAAGGATGGGACCTCCACCACATATCTAGACAACCTGTTACAGTGTTCCCCCACCCTCATTGTCAAGAATTTCCTCCTTATGTCCAACATAATCTACCCTGCTGTGGTTTTGAACCATCCACTAGTACCCCTACACCCTTTTCTGCAGGGCTGCTCTCAATTTCATCATCCCCCAGCCTGGATTGGTATCTAGGATTGCCCCAACCTAGCTGCAGGACTTTACGCTTTGCCTTGTTGAACCTCATGAGGCTCTTCCAAACCCAGTTGTCCAACTTGTCCAGGTCCCTCTGGATGGCATCACATCTGCTGTCCTATCAACAAACCTGCTGAGACTGCACTCGGTCCTGCTCTCTGTATCAGTGATGAAAATCAATACTGAACAGCACTGGCCCCAATACAGACCCTTGAGAGACTCCACTTGTCGCCCATCTCCATTGAGCTGCAGACCCTTTGGGTGCAATCATCCAACCAATTTCTTATCCATTGGGCATTGTCATTTCTGGGTTATGAGAGCCTCTTAAAGCAGTTTGTGATACACCTGAAGCAGGCTTCATGGATCATAGTAGGAGATCAGGGATAGGTCCAAACTGAGAATTACTTGGTCCTGCTGGTAGAACCCAGGCAGTTTACATTCCTGGTGGGTCAGGAAGATTTAAGTAAGGGTGTCCAGACACATGGACACTTGGCTTTGCTCCACACCCTGAAGGTGTAAGGAACCTGCATAACCTCTTCAAATGATGGTCTGGGTGAATTTTGTGCTTTAAAAGCAGAAAAGTTCTTTGGATCAGAGTGAACGAATGCTGGTTGTGAAAGGAGAAGCTGGCTTTGGTTCCTGATAGCTTGAGCATCTTCTGCCAAGTTGGCTGCTGGGATGTTAAGGATTTTTCATTAGGTATTCTGAGCCATCACCCTTGTCCCTCAAAGAGGGACATCCTCTGTGGTGCAGAGCTGGAGCAACCTGGAGTTGAGGTGGGAATAAACCTTTGGAATTTTTCTCCTGCTCTGTTTTTGGTTTTGGTTTTTTTCCTCGATGTTTTCCTCATAATTCATATGAAAATTATTGATTAAAGGTAATTGCTGTAGGATATTATTCACAATCCATTAACCCTGATGTATGGCCAAATTCTTCAGCAGGCTTGGGTACTGAAACATCATTACTAATTGTCTTAATTGAGCCTTGCTTGAAATGAAGATCCCTCTTCTTGCATCCCTCACCATGCTCTGCTGCTCTGATTGTTCTTCTTTGGGTGTGGAGAAGCAGAGTTGTTCTTTTAGCAGTGTGACAATCTCACCCTTCTGCCATCTCTGAAGACAGCAAGGGGATTGGTTTTGTGTGGTTTGGTTGGGGTTTTTTGGCCCTGCAAGTCGAATTAACATGAGATTGGGGTAATTTGCATGGGCACTGCAGGAGGCCATCTGACAGTGCCGAGGGCAACCAGGGAGCATTGAGTTCATCAGCGTTTGTCAGCACAAGGACTGGGGTGAGTTCTGCTCCTCTCATCTAAGCAGAAGAGTAAACATCTCATGTAAGCTGTTGGCAGTGAGGACTTGCTTTGTGGCTCATCTTCTGAGCCCTGGAGAGAAGAGGGATTGCAGCATGGGGGTTGCTTTATGTCATGGTCTCACCTCCAAGCCACCTCGTGGGATTTGTGTCTATACAAAAAGGGTGAGGCTTTGGAGCTGTTGCTGGATTTTTATCTCTCCTCCACAGCCCAGATACATTGCCAAAAGGGTCTTGGTCTTTTCTTAAATCAATGTGCAGAAGTAGATGGACAAAGCCAAGCAGCTCTGTGGGGAAAAGAAACATCAAGTGTCTTCTCACTAGAAATGAGTTATAAGGCAAGAGGAAATGGCCTCAAGTTGTGTCAGAGAAGATTTAGGTCCTACATCAGAAGAAACTTCTTCACAGAAAGGGTTCTCAGAACACTGAAACAGTCTCCCTAGGGGAGGTGGTTGAATCCCTGTCCCTGGAGGGGTTTAAAAGCCACAGAGATGTGGTACTGAGGGACATGGTTCAGCACCTACTTTGGCAGAGTTAGCGAATGGTTGAGCTCAACTTAGAGTTGTTTTTCCAATTGAAATGATTCTGTGGTTCAATCTCAGGATGGCTCAGTGCAGGAGGAGGGATCCTCCAGCCTGTAGAACTGGCTTTTCTAACATCATTGTGGTGCTGAGGTCGTTTAGAATCCTTTTTGTTGGAAAAGACCTTGAAGATCATCAAGTCCATCTCTAACTCCACCAAGTCCTGGCATTAAACCATATCCCTCAGCACGACATCTCTGCAGCTTTGAAACACCCTCAGGGGTGGGGATTCCACCACCACCTCCCTGCAGTCTGTTTCAGTCTTTGAGAACATCTTTAGTGAAGATTTTTTTCTTTTTAACATCCAACCTAAATTTCCCCTGGTGCAACTTGAGGCCATTTCCTTTTGTCACCATGACTTAGATGTGTCAAGACTCTTCAGTTGCAGGTTGTGGAATACTTTGAATGCTTGGGCTTAAGCTCTTTGGTTTGACAGGATTCTAGGAAGTTACCCAGACCCAAGTAAATGGGTTTTGGTTCCCTGCACTAAATGTTTTCCTTGACTTGCTGTATCAGTATTGAGAGCAAACATGAGGTCACAATCCTGGGAGGACTCAATGAATTCGTTGTGAAGTTTTACGGACCACAAGGAAGTAAGTATCTGACCCAGCCCTTCTTCTGTAAAAACAACCTTATGGCTCATGGTGGGGACCAGAGAAATGACACATTCTTCTGGAGTGGATAAAAAAAGAGATGAGCAAGCCCAAGTGGGAGTAAGAAATCAAAGGGCAGCAATTTTTGAAGGCTGCTCCCTCAAGGGTGGGGAGAAATTACAACTATGAGCAGATGAACCATCTCCCTTGAAGCTGAGCAGAGATGGGTTCTGCCCTTGGACAACAAAGCCTGCAGTATTGATCCTGAACTCTTCTAAACCTGACTCACAAGTTTTGTGTCAGCTAATTTTTTTTGGTGGAGTTTATAATTTAAAAAGTATTTTCTAGTGGCTAGGTCACGAGTGCCTTAATTTAGTAACATCTCTGAAGGTAAGTCCCCTCCCTGGAGGTGTTTGAAGCCAAATTGGATGAGACCTTGAGCAACCAAGTCTAGTTGAAAGGCATCCCTGCCCACGGCAGGGGGTTTGGAGTAGGTGATCTCTAAGGTCCCTTCCAACCTAAGCCCTTTTATGCTAAGTGGATTACTCTAAATTCTCTGTTTTGAACAAGGCTCTTGTGTCTCTCTGCTGAGATCTTCTGCAGTATCAGTTAAAAATCATCTATTTCTTGTTAGGCAGCACAGGAAGAGCCCTAGGAGGTTTGATAGGAAATTTTGACCCCATGATGGAGCCAAGTGTTCTTCCAAAGATGTATTTTCCTCCTGTTTCTTTTCTTCTGAGTGAAGAAGTGTCTAACCTCTGCATTTCTTTCATTGCAGCACCATATGAAGGTGGAGTATGGAAAGTTAGAGTCGACCTTCCTGATAAATACCCCTTCAAATCCCCATCTATAGGTAACCAATTATCATTTTCTCCAAAGCCTGGTGGTGTTTCTGCAGATGTTGTTGCTTGTACCATTGTGGCAGGTGAAGCTGCACCAACCCTCAGGGCAAGATCTTTACTTGAAGTTTGCAGAACACTTTTAACATAGACTTGCAGCTATCATGTGCTAAGCAGACAGCAAATTTGGTCTTTTAGGTGAAGGACCAGGAGTTAAAAGTGTAATTTGGTGGCACAGTCACATAGTGACAAGTTGAGACTCTCTACTGTATGCTTTTTAGTATAGCCCTGGAGGTCTTCAAGGCCAGGTTGGCTAAGGCCTTGAGCAACCTGGTCTAATAGAAGGTGTCCCTGCCTGTGGTAGGGGTGTTTAAACTAGATCATCTTTAAAGTCCCTTCCAACTGAAACCATTCTGCAATTCTCTGTTTGTTGTCTTGGGATGAACCTTGCTTTTGGGAGGAAATATGGGTGGAAGTGAAGGCAGGAGCTTGGAACCTCTGTCCTTGTGGGTTAGATGTTGTGTATGTGGAAAAATGGCAGCAGGGACCTATCACTAGAAAGAAAATTGCAGCTGGTTAGAGTTGTCACGAGTGTGTTTAACCTTTGAGAACAAGTTGGAAGTTTGATAAGAGGTTCTTTAGACTGAATTCATCCTCCAGTACTTGAAGAGGGCCTATGAGAAAGCTGGGGAGGGACTTCTTACAAGGGCTTGTGGTGGCAGGATGAGGGACAATGGCTTTGAGCTGGAAGAGGGGAGATAGATACTGCATGTTAGGAAGCAACTGTTTACAGTGAGGGTCACTGGAACAGGTTGCCCAGGGAGGTTGTGGATGCCCTTTCCTTAGAGATGTTGAAGGCCAGGTTGGATGAGGCCTTGAGCAACCTGATCTAGTGGGAGGTGTCCTTGCCTATTGCAGAGGGGTTAGAAATAGGTGATCTTTAAGGTGCCTTCCAACCCAAACCACTGTGATTCTATGATCCTACTGTCATCCTTGGCTACTGATGATCCAACTTGGGTGTCTTCTGGTGCCTAACTTCATTCCAACCACTTAAACTATCACTAAAACAGGCAGTATTTCATGAGAAAGTGGAGCAGATGCATGAAGGTCTGACATCTGCCTTCCATCTCATGAAATAAGTACTGTTAACTCAGTGCTTCTCCCTCAGAAGGGTGTGCTTGTGGTCAGGTCACCAGAGAGGGCTCAAAGAACTGTAAAAACTGCCTGGAGAGAGCTGATGTGGAAACTTGACTCTATGGGTTGGACAAGATGGGTCCCTTCCAACATCAACATCCTGATTTGGAGTTGATAAGTGTTGGCTGCTCTCTTAAAATAGTCTCTTATGCTACGAGTGCCTTCTATTTAAGATCTCTCTGGTGTGAGGAATAATCTGTCTAGTTCCAAATGTTGAGCTGTGCCTTCTGGGAAGGAGAGACATCATTTTTATACCATTTGTTACCTTGCTGGAATTAAATTTTTTTTTTCCTTTTTCCCCCTGTCAAAACCTCAGCTGAACCACAGAAATGTGCATGCAGCTGAGTAACTGCTGCAGCTATGCCAACCTGTTTCGCCTTCCTCTTGAGTCAGCTTTGAAACTTTCTATAAACCTGCTGGAGATGGATGAGTTATTTGGAGTCATTTTTCCCTCCCCACTTCTCAAGTGCCACAAAACCAAGGTGCTGTGATGTTGCCAATCTGAATCATGGAATCGTTTTGGCTGGAAAAGACCTCAGTTCATGCAGTCCAACTGTCAACCTAAAACCACCATGGCCATTCAATCATGTCCCAGAATGCCATGTCCTTGAATACCTCCAGGGATGGTGACTCCACCACTGCCCTGGGCAGCCTCTTCCAATGCCTAACCACTCATGCAATATGATTTTTTTTCCTAATATCCAACCTAATCCTCCCCTGACACAATTTCAGGCCACTTCCTCTCATTCCGTCACCTGATACTAGGGAGGAGAGATCAACCTCACCTCACTGCAGCCTTCTTTCAGGGAGTTGTAGAGAACAAGAAGGTGTGCACTCAACCTCCCCTTCTCTAGACTGAACAACCCTAGTTCATCAACTGTTCCTCATGGGACTTGTTCTCTAGACCAGCTTTGCTGCCCTTCTGTGGACATGCTGCAGCACCTTCATGTCCTCCTTGGAGTGAGGGATCCAAAACTGACCCCAGTATTTGAGATGGCTACAGACAACTGGGCACATAAACCTCCATTTCTTTGTTTTGATGCTAGTCAGGGTTGGTCTTGTCTCTCCTCAGTGTCCTTCCTGGATGTATAAGAAATTGAGATTGCTGGCTTAAAGTAAAAAACCAAACCAACCAAACAAAAAAAACCCAACAGACTCCAGTAGCCTGTGAAACCGACACAGCTCAGTGTTGGCTGAACTCTTGTGTGTTTATAGTGCTGCTGATTTAGGTTCTGGTTAGTTGTATGGGAGGTGGTAGGTTGGACATTTTGGCAAGTTTGGCTTGGAGGCAGCTTGAGATCAGAGCTGGCCCAGCTGTCTTTTCAGAACTGAGACCACAAGGATGGCCTTTCTCCTTGTGAATATGAGAAGGCTGCAGAGGGGGGAATTTTCTGCTCTGGTTGCTTCATAGCTTCTGATGATGCATTTGGTGTCTTCCTTCTAGTCCAGCAACTTCCCCTCAATAGCTTGCTTACACCTGTTGTGTTGTGACTGCCTTATTCTTGGTTCATCAGAGCTTCTAGGGGGCCTACAAGAAAGCTGGGGAAGGACTTTTTACAGTGGTTTGTAGTGGTATGCTGAGGGGCAGCAACTTTGAATTGGAAGAAGGGAGATTCAGACTGTACATTGGGAAGAAATTCTCTACAGTGAGGGTGGTGAGACATGGGAACAGGCTGTCCAGGGAGGCTGTGGATGCCTCCCTCCCAGGAAGTGTTGAAGGCCAGCTTGGATGAGTCCTTGAGCAACCTGGGTTAGTGGAAGGTGTCCCTAGCTGTGACATGTGGGGTTGGAACTAGATGATTTAGGGTCCCTTCCAACCCCTAAACCATTTGATGATTCTGGCATGCTTCCCTCACTCTGCAAGTCTCTGTTGGAGAAGCTGAAACCCATCTCTTCTCTTGCAGAGCTCCACAAATACTGGTTTTTGCTCTAGGGCCTTGGTGTCTTCTGGGAGCCAAGTTACCTTCTGGGTGTGAAGCGGCCTGCAGCTGAGGCTTCAGGTTGAACAAATAGTTGAGGATAGTGGAGAGCTGGCTTAGCAAAGCAGGACTTAGCTTTCCTCCAGAGAGGCAAGAGCTGGGGAGTGGAAGCTCCAAGGAGAGCTCTAGGACCTGGGGAAGCTCCCAGATGGCTGCAGGAAGAGGCTTGTTTTTCTTTGGTTCCTATTTCTCCTGCCCCAGCCCAGCTTATCTGGAGAAACCAGAACTGAGTGACGTCTCAGCCCCTTCCTCTGGGCCAGCCCAACCTGCTTTCAGAGGCAGACTGGGTGTGCAGTGCCTGATACTGGGTTTGGCATTACAGATAGCTTCAGAGGTGATCTGGGAGCTTGTAAAAGATACAAGATCGTATTCTCTTCCTGTTCCAGTGAGCATGGGTCTCCTACTCCAGCTTCAGCTGCAGATGACAGGGGTAGGAATTAGTAGGGCATTGCTGTGTTAGTCTTTAATCTCTGAAGAGGTGGAAGTGAAGGGTTTCAGAGATGATGGAGCCCATAAATGAACAGAAGGTTATCTCAAGCACATGTGTGGCTTGTTTGCAACCTTTCTGTTCTCAGCACCTCATAGCTCCCCACCGTGGTGACCGCATGTGGAGTTCAAATTGCCTGTGGAAGTCACTGGCTTGTGTAAAGCATAGAATCCTCTAACAAATGACACTTGCATGTTGAAGCTTAAAGCCAAAAAAATACTCTCCTAGTAGCTTTCCTTGTTCCTCTGGTACTGCAGGCTAACATTTTCTTTCCATCTTAGATGATCTTAATGCAACCTTAAAGGTGGTATGAGCTGCTTTTTCTTTTTTTTTTTTTTTTCAGCAAATGAGACAATGGCTTGAAGCAAATTTGTATGTTAAGAAAGCTGCTACTGGAAAATAACTGCTGATAGTAGCTCTCTGAACTGGTCAGAGTGCTTTTATCCCAGCATGACTCTGAGGGTGAGGTATGGGAAGAGTTGGTGTCCTCTTCTTGACAAACCTAAATAGAAAAGGGTTTTGGTTTGTTGGGTTTTTTAAAGAACACCTTTCAGATTTGTCATCTGAGGAAGTGTGGACTATTTTTTTTTTTTTTCTTCCCCAGACCTTGAATGAGTGATGCTTCTTTGTCATAGAATGGTAAAATC
Source organism: Eubucco bourcierii (assembly GCA_013396675.1). Taxonomy (NCBI): domain Eukaryota; kingdom Metazoa; phylum Chordata; class Aves; order Piciformes; family Ramphastidae; genus Eubucco; species Eubucco bourcierii. The sequence goes on along the minus strand of VWZE01013025.1, from coordinate 100,461 downwards.
ATAGAATCACTTGAGTTGGAAGGGACCTTAAAGGTCATCTAGTTCCAACCTTCCTGTCGTGGCTGGGGACACCTTCCACAAGAACAGGTCACTCAAGGTCCTGTCCACCTTGGCCTTCAGTGCCTCCAGTGGGAGGATGTCCAAGACTTCCTTGAACTCCATCCAGCCTGGCCTGGTCATGAGTGCTTGATCCAGTTTGATTTATCAACCCTTTAAGGTTGATTAATAAAAGGACATAAATCCAAGGTATATTAGAGGAACGAAACTATTTTATCAAATCTTATCAATGGTTACCAATACTCAAAGGTCACTGTCAAAAGGACAGGGCCAGAGTCTTTTCCAGTGGTGCCCAGTGACAGGACAGGAGGTGATGGGCACAAACTGGAACCCAGGAAGCTCTATCTGAACAGAAGGAGGAACTTCTTTACTTTGAGGCTGGTGGAACACTGGAGTAGGGTGCCCAGAGAGGTGGTGGAGTCTCCTTCTCTGGAGAGATTCCAAACCCACCCAGATATGGTGTTCCTGTGCAACCTACTTGTAGTGACCCTGCTATAGCAGGACTAAATGATCTCCAGAGGTCCTTTCCAACCCTTGTGATTATGTGAAACTGTTGGAATCTATGATTTAATACAAGCCACAGTCTTCTTCACCTTTTGAGGGTCTCCAGCAGAAACCTTTGCTCCATGTGGTGGCTTATCCCTGCCAAGTCTTTGCTCCCTTGCCCCATCTACAACTCCTTTCAAATATGTGTGGCATTTATTTCCTGCACTGCTCAGCTTGATGATTATCTCTGTAGTCTCCTGAATGATGCTGCCTCAGGGACAGTCCCCATCTGACAAAGCAGGTAATGCCTCTGATTAAAACCCTAAGCCATCCTGGGGTCTGTGTGAAAAGAGCAGTTCCTGGGAGAGTTTCCAGTGTTTCATATCATCCAGACACTGCCTGTTCCTTGCTTCATCTTTGCTGTATTTGGGCAGATCCCATATTGGAGCAGGATGATTTTTTCCCTAACCAGAGCTGTGAAGTATAAAGGAAAAAGGAAAATCACATAATCCCAGCTTGGGTAGGGGTTGGAAGGGACCAGTGGAGACCATTGATTCCAACCTCCATGATAAAACAGGGTTACCCACAGGAGCTTGCCCAGGGGGATTTGGAATCTCTCTAGACAAGGAGACTCCACAACCTTTCTGGTTAGCCTGCTCCAGGGCTCAAAGGCAAAAAAATTTTCCTGATGGAATCTCCCGGGTTCCAGTTTGTACCTATTGCCTCTGGTCCTGTCACTGGGCACCACTGAAAAGAGTCTGACCCCATCCTGGCTGCTCTCCTCTTTGCTCAACAGCCCCAGGGTTTTCAGCCTTTCCTCCTTGCAGATGTGCTCCAAACCCCTCAGCCTCTTCCCTGCCTCCACTGGACACTGTCCAGTAGTTTCTTGTCTCTCTTGAACGGAGGAGCCCAGGACTGGCTCCAGGCCTCCAGCTGTGTCCCAGCAGGGCAGTGTAGAGGGGCAGAACCTTTCTCAATGTGCTGGCCACACTCTTCTTCCTGCAACCCAGGAGACCTTTGGCCTTCTTGGCCATGAGGGCACATGACTGGTATCCTAGGAGGACCCACATCTAACTAGAGCCAGATGTAAAGCTGCTATGTTGGCACTGGGCTTGAGTGCTCCCACTGAGATGAGCTAACTCCAGTCGCAATCCCTAAATACTCAAACCTTCAGGGTTCAAACAAACCTCTTTGACTTGAGCAGGTTGTTGGAACAAAGCAGACTCCTGACAAATCCCCAGTTGCTTTCTGAAACTGCTCTTAATGTGACGATCCCTTTTGTACCTATGTGGACCTGACACATTCCCCATGTTGATGTTTTTTTTTTTTTTCTTTTTTTCCTTTTTGTTTTGTCTAACCTCCTGTTTTGAACTGTTTATGATTTTTGGGAACCTTGTTGGCACTGCTTCCCTTAAATCCCAGAAGGAAGGGGAAAAGTAATATCTTCAGGGGGACTTTCTGCCTTGTCCCTTCCTGCTTTATTTCAAAGAAGATTTGTTAAGTACTTGAAGTACTTTTTGAGCTCCCAGGTCAAGAGAACACTCTGTGTAATTTTTTTTGTGTTTTTAATCAGTGCTTAACACCTGCCAAGAACTGGAGATGAATGCTCTTTGATGCCACAAACACAGGAGGAAGCTGTGTGTGTGAAGGTCCTGCCCTGTTTTTGATGATAGCAACAGTAGAAACATGAACCTGGGGGCCTGAGCTCTTACCTGGAAGCAGTGTGGCACAAGAGGGAGTGTCCTGAAATTCTGCTGGGGAGGTTTAGGTTGGATATTAGGAAAAAAATCTCTCCAAGAGTGCACAGGGATTGGGACAGGCTGCCCAGGGAGGTGGTGGAGTCACCATTCCTGGAGGTGTTCAGAAGACATGTAGACGTGGCACTGTGGGACATGGTTTAGTGGTTGTGGTGGTGTTGGGTTGATGGTTGGATTCAATGATCTGAGATGTCTTTTTCAACCAAAACCATTCTAAATCTGCAGAAATACAGACTCACAGAATGGTTTGGGTTGGAAGGGACCTTAAAGATCATCTAGTTCCAGCCAGTACTTGAGTCACTCCTGATTTCTTAATAACCAAATGACACAGCTGCAATTTTACAGAATCACAGAAGTGTTTTGGTTGAATGAGGCGTTGAGCAACCTGGGCTAGTGGGAGGTGTCCCTGCAGATGGCAGAGGGGTGGAACTAGATGATCTTTAAGGTCCCTTCTAACTCAAACCATTCTATGTTTCTATGAAAACCAAATGCCTCCTATGCACACAAAACATATGGAAACATTGTCTGAGTCTATAAGGAGACATTGTGACAGCCAGGACAGGGATGAAGCAATGCTCATCTCCAACCAGGATTTACCAGATCTCTCCTGGCCTCTGCTTGCTTTTTTTTTTTTTTCAGCTGCAGCTGCTATTTTTACTTCCAGCTCCTGTCTCTGGCTTGCTTTACATTTTGCTGCTTAGAATTTCATGAGTCACTTATTGCCTGTGACCATTCTGAGCCTGCTCTTCCCTCTCTGCTGTGTTGATCCTTCTTCTGACCTAGAAGAGATGTGAAGATGCTTGTTCTTCCAAATAAACTTGGCTTTGTCTGAGGGGAAAGCTTAGACACCTCAGAAGCCATTTGTATCGCTGTCTCCTCTCTGGTCTGACGCAGATTCCCTTGTTACTATCTATCAGGAGAATGGGAACAGCCTGACAGAATAGCGGGGGGAGGGTGTTGGTGTTTTCAGCCTGGCTTGGCACAGATTTGCTGCCTTCTGTGCCAGTCTCTGAAGGCCTGGGCATCAGGTGATGGTTGCACCTAAGCCATGAGATGAACTGATACTGAGCAATGCTTTGTGCATGTGTTTCTAGATGTTGTTGTTGTTCTCCAACAGTTTACAGACTGGTGGTTTGATTATATTTTTTTTTCTTTTCCAAGAAGGACTCCTCAATTTTGTAGTTTTCTTTTCCCCTTCCCGAGAGCAGTTCCCTCAGCAGTTCATTCTTGAGTTCTTAGCTCTGCCACTGTTTTCCATCATCTACTAGACATATTTTGCTGTCCTGATCTTCCCCCTTGTGAAGCTGTCACAGAATTATTTATGGTATTGTTTTGAAGAGCTACTAGAATTTGAGTACAGTAACGAACTGTTCCACTTCTGCTGTGGGCAAGTTGATGTTACCCAGCTCCTCACATCACCACCACCAAGCTCTCTGTGAATACCTCTGTGGTGAGTGCACAGCTTTTATTTGCATCCTAATGTGTTTGACTCCTAATATATTTGGCCTGCTAACCTCCAGATTTTGTAGAATCATGGAATGGGTTGGAAGGGACCTTTAAAGATCGTCTAGTTCCAGCCCTTCTTCCTTGGGCAGGGTCAGCTACTAGACCAGGTTGCCCAAGGCCTAATCCAGTCTGGCCTTGAACACCTCCAGTGAGGGGACATCCATGACCTCTCTGGGCAGCCTTGTTCCAGTGCCTAACCACCCTCACTATAAAGAATTTTTCCCTAATGTCCAGTCTAAATCTCCCCTCTTCCAGCTCAAAACCATTGCCCCTCCTGTCACAACAAGCCCTTGTGAGAAGTCCCTCCCCAACCCTCCTGCAGGCCACAGAAACCAAATCTCTGCCTTTGCCAATGAGATTTTATTGACCTGAGAGTGCTGAGCTTGGAACCACAGAATTGTTTTGGTTGGAAAAAGATATCCTGGCCCAACCATTTTATCCCAGCCCAACCATTCCCTAATTCTGCCAACTCTGGTGCTAGACTGTGTCCCCCAGCACCACATCTACATGGCTTTTGAGCACCTCCAGGGATGGGGATTCAACTACTTCTGTGAGAAGGTTGTTCCAGGGTTTGAGACAAGCTTGAGTGAACAAGTTTCTTCTGATGTCCAACTTAAACCTTCCCCAGTGCAACTGGAGGCCATTTCCTCTCTTCCTACCACTTGTTCTTTGTGAGAAGAGACCAACCCCCCCTGGTTCTCCCCTCCTGTCAGGGAGTTGTAGAGAGTCTCCTCTCAGGTGGCATTTAAGGTAGACAGGTCTTGTGCCCTTCAAATGGAGACCAGCCACACACTAAACCAGTTGTCCCAGTCCGCACGGGTACCGTGTGGGAGAGCAGGGCAGAGGCCTTGCTCTAGTGGCCTCTCCTTCATCTCCAGCCACTGTTTCCCAACCTGTGGCAAGCTTGTGATCAGTTACACAAGAAGGTGGTCCCTGAAATGAGGGCAATGTAGGTTTAGATTTGTGTTGCCTCAGACTTTTGGGTGTTTGGGCAGGGGGAAGGAATAAACACTGTGTGGAACCTAATCTTATCTGTCTGGTAACATTGCAGGAGGACTTGGGAGATCTTTTTCCGTTAGGTAGATTGCCCAGTGGTTAAAAAAAGCAGAGGGAAAACGCTGCTCTTGACCTCTCTGTGCTCTACACAAGCTTTTTTCAGTGCTGATCTGTGTGCACAGACTTCTGCCCTGAGCCTTGGTGGTCATCTAAACCATGTTGACTTGGCATGGCGTTTAGAAACACTACTCTTGACCTCTCAGTCCTCTACATGAGCTTTTTTGGGTGCTGATCTCTGTACACAGACTTCTGCCCTGAGCTTTGGGTGGTCACCTAAGCCATGCTGACTTGGTGTGGATTTTTAAATGCTGCTTTTGACATCTGCTCTGCAGCTTTTTTTGGGTGCTTATCTATGTGCATGAGCTTTGGGTGGTCTCCTAACACATGTTGACTTGGTGTGGTGCTTAAAACTACCTGCACCCTGCTTTGGAGAGATTCTTAACCACCTTCCCACCTCACTGGCCATGAAGTTTGAACAGTATCCTGACTTGGCCTTGATCTCTCATGGAAAAAAAAACTTGGAGGCTTAGTCTTGCTGCACTGAAAAGTCAGGAGTGATTACACGCACTTATCCTGCTAGCTGTTGGCTTGGCATCATGGTGGCACTGGTAGGAATTTGCTGTCACAAGTTGATTGGGTGCAGAAGTATCCAGCTGGCTTCATCTTATGAGCAAAGAGAGCAAGCAGTGGTGATTTTGGGATGGGGAAGTGACTGTAAAGCAACTCCACTCTGGCACGTTCCCCAGAGCTGGTGGGAAGTCCTTTTGGATTTATACATGGCATGGGTCACCATGCAGATGACCCCAGTTGAGCTAGAAGATGTGAAGCTGAGGCTCATGTCAGTGCTGTGCTTGCTCACATGCCACTGTTTCCCTATCCAGTGCCCTTCCACAGGGCTAGCAGCACCAGCATTGCTTTGATAGCTGTGCTGTTTAGGCTCTCACCTAAGCCAGCAACTAAGCTGTGTCTGTACTTTGAGCTCAGATAAGCAACAGGCCACCTTTTGAAGTGCCACTTGTTGGATTGCAGCTGGTTCCTGACTTGGAGAAGCTCCAAGGAGTACAAAAGGACGACTGCTGCTGCAGGACCAATGCTGTGCAGATGGAGCTGCAGAAAAAGAGCAAGGAGACCATCTCCAGCCTTGGTTTCTGATCCTTCTTGTCTCCAAGTTGAGTCCTGAACGGTACCAGGTTGCTACCTGGTCAAGTGAGAGGTCTCCCTGCCCATGGCAGGTGGTTGGAACTAGATGATCTTTAAGGCTCCTTCTGACCCAAACCATTCTGTGGTTCTATAGGGGCTGTACCAAGATAGGAGACCCTTTCTAAATCACAGTCCATCCCTGTGGGTGTAGTGATAGGGGAACAGTCGATGCGGAACATCTCTTGTGGGAGCTTTTTGGCTTCACAGGACAGTTAGAAATGCCTTGAGAGTCTTCAGTGTGCCCTAAGTTACCCAGATATTTGGGCAGTGCAGTTGGTGAAGGGCCTGGAGAACAAGTCTTGTGAGGAGCAGCTGAAGGACCTGGAGTTGTTCATCCTGGAGAAAAGGAGGTGAGGGGAGACCTTTTGACTCTCTGCAAGTCCTTAAAAGGAGGCTGCAGTGAATTGGGGTTGGTCTTTTTCTCCTAGTATCAGGTGATGGAGTGAGAAGAAATGGCCTGAAATTGTGCCATGGGAGGGTTAGGTTTGGACATTAGGAAAAATTTCTTTCCTGCAAGAGTGGTCAGGCACTGGAACAGCCTGCCCAGGGAGGTGCTGGAGGTGTTCAAGAACTGTGTGGACAAGGCACTTTGGGATATAGTTTAATGGCCATGGTGGTGTTAGGTGGTTGGTTGGACTCAACGATCTTGAAGTCTTTCCCAACCTAAATAATTCTGTGATTCTTGAAGAAGAACTTGGTGGCAAAGCAACTCATGTTGGTTCCAGCAGTGCCTTCTAACCGTGCTCTGGGAACTTCAGAGTCATTGCTTTGACCCAACTGCAACTCCGTGCCCTGGATGCCCAAGTAACAAGTGAATGGGATGAGAGCAAACAGGCAGGTTGCACCAGGGGAGATTTAGGTTGGGCATGAGGAACAATTTCTTTGCCTTGAGGGTTGTCAGGGCCTGGAACTGCCCAGGGTGGTGGTGGGGTCAGCACCCCTGGAGATTCTTAAAAGCTGTGTAGAGATGACGTTTAGCATTGAACTGGCAGTGTTAACAGCTGGACTTGGTGATCTTCAAGGTTTCTTCCAACCCAAAGGATTTTATGATTGAGCCTGTCTGTGAGCCTGAGCATGATGAGAGAACTTCATTTCATACTGGCAAACATCCAGCAGCTGGAGCTTTTTGAGTGTTGTTGTGTTTGCAGCACCAAGAAGACTGACAGCCTTTGGGGGTCAGCTGAGCTTTCATTTGAGAATGCCTTTCTCTTCAAATGTTTTTGTCAACCTAAAGAACCATGGCTCCAGGGCTAGTGCTGAAACACCAGCAGTTCTGAAGGTCAGCATCTGCATGTTGGGCTCAGCATCTTCTAGGATCAGAAAAGATGTGTCCCTCTCTGTTTCATAACTCCTTTCATGGAATCATAGAATCATTAAAGTTAGAAAAGACCCCTAAGATCATTAGGTAAAACCCTCTACCCAACACCTGCAGGGCCATCAGACCACAGCCCAAAGTGCCACAATCTACTCATTAACACCTCCAGGGATGGTGACTCTACCACCTCTGATTTTGTAGATGGGCAGTTTATTTTCTGTTCTCATTCCAAAAGCTTTATGTCCATACAGATTTTATGCAGTCCTGCTTCACCTTCAAAAGCAGTCCTGGATCTTAATGCTCTCTGGAAAGAGAGGGCTGGAGGAGGCTACCCATAGAGGTTGTGGAGTCTGTAGCCACTCTGCTGCTTGGGTTCCTCCACAGCACTGGATTTTCCAGGGGGCAGTGAGAGTGTTCTTTTAAGTTGTGAAATGTTCACAGCCAACCCAGCATACAAAGTCACAACTGCTGAGGCTGAGACCTTGGCTTTCTGCTGCAGACTGGTGAGAACCCAAAATCAAGAGTTTAACTCCAGGAACTCCTCATGGAGTCACAGAATTGCAGAAAGCAGAGGTTTGGAAGGGACCTCTGGAGATCAACTGTGCCACCCTCCTTCTAAAGCAGGGGCACACACAGCAGGTTGCCCAAGATCACAATGTCCAGGTGAGTTTGGAAGCTCTCTAGGGAAAGAGACTCCACAGCACCTATGTGCAGTCTGCTCAAGGGCTCCACAGCAAAGAAATTTCTCCTCATGTTCAGATGGAACCTCCTGGGTTCCAGTTTGTGCTCCTTGCCCCTTGTCCTGTGAATGGGCACCACTGAAGAGTCTGGCCCCATCCTCTTGCCTCCCCACCTTTAAGCTCTTGCTGGGTGTTGAGCAGATCCCTTTTCAGGCTGCTCTTCTTTAAGCTCAGCACCCCCAGGGCTCTCTGCCTTTCCTCCTCACAGAGTTGCTCCAGGCCCCTCAGCACCCTTGGAGCTTCCACTGGACTCTTTCCAGTAGTTCCCTGTCTCTCTTGAACTAGGGAGCCCAGAACTGGACCTGGGACTCTACCTATGACCTCACTAGGGCAGACTAGAGGGGGTGAAGAATGTCTCTCAACCTTCTGGCCACACTTTGGCATGCACCCCAGGAGGCCATTGACCTTCTTGTCCACGAGGGCATGTTGCTGGCTCACGGTGAGCTCTGCCAGCACTCCCAGGTCCTTCTCCACACAGCTGCTTTACAGCAGTGCTCACCTGAAGTTCATGGTTTATCTGGGGGTGTGCTGTGTCCAGGACTATGTTAATAAACCTCCCCCAGTGTTTGTACTGCCTTGGGAGGTTTGTTTTACGCTTCCTCTTCCAGTTGGAATTTAATTTTTCCCTGGCCGTTGAGGTTTGCTTTGTCTTTTGTATTTGTGAAAGTAATTACAGAGCAGGTCAGTACTGATGGAACAGCATTAAAGCTTTGTCTCTGCAGGAGACTTCTCCAACTCGAATTGAGGAGGAAATACTGGTTTGAGGTAATTCCTGGGACACCAGAAAGAGATAAGAACAGAACTGCTCTTAGCTTGTTTATATCTATCGGGAGAGTGAGGCTGTGGGAACCTTGAAGAGTTGCAAGAAGATGTTGCAATGACCTAGGAAGTGCAGGGATGGAGATATTTGTGTCCTTTCTTCAAGAACAACTGTTTCATTTGCAAAGCATGAGAGCAAGGAGAATGTGAGAGAAGAGATTGTTCCTTCCCTGGGTGAGGGCAAAGATGCCAGAGAAGAATTAGAAATCTCTAGCATGGGAGGTGCTTGAGCAGACAATCTCATCACTTCTCAGATAGCAAGCGGAGCTTAAACACTCGGGTGTGCAAGTGAATACTTTGTCCAAAACCTTACAGATGGGTTTGTGTCACAGCCTTGGTCAACCAGCTGCAGGTGACTTTGGTAGAAGGTCCTAGGATATAAGTGAGAAGACCAGAAAATCAAAATGAGAGGGATGCCTGCATCCCTTAAAGATTCTCCCCACAGCTTCTGAGGCTGTAGCACTGAGAGACCTCACTGCTCTCTACAACTCCTTGGAAGGAGGTTGGAGCCAGGTGAGGCGTGGTCTCTTCTCCCAGGGAATGTGTGGCAGGACAAGAGGAAATGGCCTGCAGTTGTGCCAGAGGAGTTTTAGGGCAGATATTAGGAAAAAATTATTTCTTGCAAGAGCGGTCAGATGTTGGAACAGGCTGCCCAGGGAGGTGCTGGAGTCACTGTCCCGGGAGGTGTTCAGGAAATGTGTGCACATGGCATTTTGGGACATGGTTTATGGCCATGGTGGTGGTGGATTGATGATGGGCTTGGTGGTCTTTCAAGTCTTTTCTAACTGAAACAATTCTATAAATCTCTGGTGGTGCTTGGTCTCTTTTCACAAGGAACAAGTGACAGAACAAGAGGAAATGGCCTCAAGTTGCTGCAGGGGGGAGGTTTAGTTCAGACATGAGGAACAATTTCTTCCCCAGGAGGATCGTCAGGGCCTGTCCTTGGCTGGCCAAGGTGGTGAAACCCTGAAGGGGTTTCAAAGGCATGTAGATGTGGTGCTGAAGGGATATGGTTTAGTGGTGACCTGGCAGCACTAGATTAATGGTTGGACCAAGGTCTCTTCCAATTTAAATGATTCTGGGCTTCTGTTTAGCTGGGTTAAGAAAAAGCTGCTCTGCATCCCACATCCCAGGAAAAAGAGTGCTTCATTCAACAGGTCTACATCTTGCCATCCTATTCCTGACCTCTTCAAAGATTCACAGAATGGTTTAGGGTGGGAAGGACTTCAAAGATCATTTGTTTCCATCCCCACCATCATGGGCAGAGACACTTTCCACTAGAGCAGATTGCTCAAGGCTTCATTCAACCTGGCCTTGAGCACCTCCAGTGAGAGGAGTATCCATGACCTCTTTGAGCAACCTGTTCCAGTGTCTCACCATTCTCAAAGTAAACAATTTCTTCCTAATCTGTAGTCGAAATCTGCCCTCCTTAAGCCTTCCCTCATCCTTTCTTCTGTTCTGCTTTATCAGAACTTTCATTTTGTGGCTTTTTTTTTACCCCCTAAGACAGAGATAGGTTTTAGAGTTGGGATCAGTGCTTGCTGCAACTCTCCAGTGCCAGCATAATGGATTTGTGACCTGATTTAAACTTGTCAGAGCTCCCATGATGTAAATATTTGATGGAACCATGGCTTCCTTTTTTCAAGCCTGCTTCAGTTTTTCAATCTCAGACATGACAAGATACTCCTGAAAGGCACTTGTTAGCATGGAGATGTTGGTGCAGTTCTTGAGTGGTTCCTTCAGAGCTTGCTCCAGCTTCAGGCGTCATTGTGGCCTCCGTTTGTGTTTATGCAGAACCCCAGCAGTAAAAACATGAGATTATGTTGGTGCCATAATACTTAGGGAGAAAAAGGGATTCAATCCATGTCAGCTCTTAGCCCAGGTGGGCAACCATGCTGTCACTCAGATAGAATCATAGAATGGTTTAGGTTGGAAGTGACCTCAAAGCTCATCCAGTTCCAACCCCCTGCCATAGGCAGGGACACCTCCCACTAGAACAGGTCACTCAAGGCCTCATCTAACCTAGCTTTGAACACTTCCAGGGAGGGAGCATCCACAACCTCCTTGGGCAACCTGTTCCACTGTTTCACCACCCTCACTGTAAAGAATTTCTTCCCAACGTCTAGTTTAAATCTCCCCTCTTGCAGTTTAAACCCATTACACCTGGTCCTGTCATTATGAGACCTTGTAAATAGTCCTTCCCCAGCTTTCCTGTAGATCCTGATCATGATCCTTGTTTGTGTCCAGTTCTGGTGTCCCCAGCAGAAGGGCCTGGAACTGTTGGAGTGAGTCCAGAGAAGAGCCCCAGAGATGATCCAAGGATGAGAGCACCTGCTGTGAGGATAGGCTGAGGGAGCTAGGGTTGTTCAGGCTGCAGAAGAGGAGGACATTTTAGTTGCCTTCCAATACCTGAAGGGAACCTACAGGCAGGCTGCAGAAGCGCTGTTTAGAAGGCATTGTAGTGATAGGATATGGAGGAGTGGGTTGAAACCAGAGCAGGATACTTTAGGTTGGACATCAGGAGGAAGTTCTTCACAATGAAGAGTGGTGAAATACTGGAGCAGGCTGCCCAGGGACGTGGTTGAGGCCCAGTCTGTGGAGACTTTCAAGGCCAGACTTGATCGGGCTGCTCAGGGCCACATCTAGTTGGAGGTGTCCATGCTGACTGCAGAGAGTTTGGACATGATGACCTTGGAGGGTCTCTTCCAACCCTGCACAATCTGTGAATCTGTATCCACTGTCAGGCATCATCTGAAGTGCTTCACTTGGCTTTTGGAGTGGATGTGCTTTATTTCTACAGAAACAGGCTGTGTTGTAATTCCTTTAATGTTTTTATTCTGTAAACGCTGGCAGGGAGGGTGTTTTTGAGGTGCCATCTAACTTGAACTCGGGGTTCAAGCAGTTAAGCTGGAAAGCATGGCTTCCCTCTGCCGCTGTCTTTTAACGTGAGATAATCTTCTGCCATGATGTCCTAAAGTTTTGAAACCAACAGTTCCATTGAAACAGTTCCATTTGCAAGTTAGAACAAAGAAATCACTCACATCTAGAAACCTGACATGGGCAAAGCCACACTGAGCTCTCTCGTTCCAGACCTTGCATCTGAGCTGTTTTCTAGGAGCCCAAAGGTACCAAGTAATGAATTCAGAATCACAGAATGTCAGAGGCTGGAAGGGACCTCCAAAGCTCATCCAGTCCAACCTCCCTGCCAGAGCAGGATCTCCTCTACCAGATCACACAGGAATTCATCCAAGCAGGTTTTGGATATTCCCAGAGAGAGACTCCACGACCCTCCTGTGCAGCCTGTCCTAGTGTTCTGTCACCCTCACAGGGAAAAAATTCCTCCTTATGTTTACATGAAACTTGCTCTGTCTCAACTTCCACTCATTGCCCCTTGTCCTGTCATCAGGCATCACCAACCAGAGCCTGGCTCCAGCCTCCTGGCACTCACCCTTTACATATTTACAAACATTGATTCATTGCTGTCTTGATGCAAACCTTAAACTCTTATCTGTGTCTCTGCAACCAGTCTCCTGCCCCTGACTGGCTGACAAATGCAACTTCCACATTCACAGAAAAATCTTTCTTGGGAGACACTTAAAAAAAAATAATAAAAACATGATGCAGCAAATATTGAGCTTGAGGTTTGGCTTTAAACCCAAAGATCCTTGAAGCTTTTGAGAACTCCTCCTCAAACCTGGGTGCTTGATGGTGCTGCTGAGCTGATAATACTGCAACACAATGTTTTGTGGTGGGATCTGGACTGAAAGCAGGGAGCAGAGTTCTGCAGGATTTTGAGGGACTGGACAAAGGACCCCAAGGAGCAGAACACTACCTGTGTGTTTTAAAGGTTACAGAGCTATATATAGCCGAGGCTGGGTTTTCTGTGAAACCAGTCAGATAAGTCCTTGCCTGGTAAATTCCACTCTGCTCTTGTTTTCTGTTATTTACCAGTCTGTCTCTTTGCAGGATTCATGAATAAAATTTTCCATCCCAACATTGACGAAGCGTAAGTAGATCCCTCAGGTGGGCTTGTTTGTGAAGGGATTTGTCTGACCTTCGTTTTGGCTTCCCAAGGAGTTCAGGATGCTTTCACCAATCTAAAAAGTCCAGAGTGGGGGATGTTTGGCCATGTGTCTTGGTTGTTGGGTTTTTCCCCCAGTTTAAGGGGATCCACCTTTGCTTTAGCCTTTCCATATGGACCAAATCATTCAGTAAAGGTTCCAATTTATTTTCTTTTGAGGTGAGGGTGAAGATTGATGTTTTTAAAGGCTTTGTTAACCACAAAAGAGGGATAAATCAGAACTTGCCTGAAACAGTGGGGCAGGATCAGAGGGAGGGTTAGGTCCTCTTAAATCCCCAGAGTATTTCTTGAGTGTGATTGTGTCTAATTCCATCTTTTTCCATGTGTTTCAGGTCAGGAACTGTATGTCTAGATGTAATCAATCAGACTTGGACAGCTCTCTACGGTGAGTTTGGTGTTTCCCTGAAAGTTGATCACCTCAGTGTTTATTTGGTGTGTTAACATAACACAGCTTGATGATCTCAGACCAGCTCCTGATTGTTTTCCTGAAGTTTTAGACTCCTCACAGAGCCAAGATCATGAGAAGAACATTTTTGTGTGAAAATGTTTTTATAAACTCATTTTTCATGCCAGAGAGGTGAAAATATTCCATAAATATCACAAAAGGATCACTCAGTCCATTCATAGAATCACAGAACTGTTTTGGTTGGAAGGGACAATTAAAGATCATCTAGTTACAACCCATTTTCCATGGCAGGGACATCTTCAACTAGATCAGGTTACTCAGAGCCCTGCCTAACCTGTCCTTAAGCACTTTCAGGGATGGACAATCCATAACTTCTCTGGGCAAAGTGTTCTAATGTTTCACAACCCTCAAAGTAAAGATTTTCTTTCTTTGTGGTTGGATGGCATTTCCTGGGTTCCAGTTTGTGCCTGATGCCCCCAGTCTGCAGAGTGGAGGAACTGGACACTTCTGTGCACCTAATTTAAACTTCCCTTCTTTCAGCTTAAACCTGTCACTCCTTGCCCTGTCTCAACAGGCCTTGATCAAAAGTCTCTCCCCAGCCTTCTTCTAGAACCCCTTTAAGTCCCAAAAGGTCTCCCTGAAGCCTTCTCCAGGCTGAACAACCTCAACTCTCAGCTTGTCTTCATAGCAGAAGGGTTCCAGTCCTCAAACTGCTTTTGTGGCCGCCTCGGGACCTTCTCCAGCAAGCCCCTATCTTTCTTATGTTGGGTGCCCCAGAGCCAGGCCCAGCACTGCAGTTAGAGCATTGCTTGCACCACCATCCTGCCATGATTCAGCACTGAAAGAGAGGCTTGACTGCCTCTAGAGTGAAACCTAGTTCCAACTACCCCATCCACATTTTGTGTGTACCTTCAAGCTGATAGTCTTCCTGTACAAGACTATGATTCCTCTTCTACAGCAGGCAGCACCAGAAACCCTTCCTGTTTGTCATGGCAGGATCATTTCAGCACAGGCTGGGAGATGGTGTTGCATCTGATGGTTACATGGAATCATAGAATTGTTTCAGTTGGAAGAGACCTTTCACAGTATCACAGTATCACCAGGGTTGGAAGAGACCTCAAAGATCACCAAGTCCAACCCATCACCACAGACCTCAAGACTAGACCATGGCACCAAGTGCCACATCCAAACCTGCCTTGAACACCTCCAGGGACGGTGACTCCACCACCTCCCTGGGCAGCCCATTCCAGTAGCCAATGACTCTCTCAGTCAAGGACTTTCTCCTCACCTCCAGCCTAAACTTCCCCTGGCACAGCTTGAGACTGTGTCCTCTTGTTCTGGTGCTGGTTGCCTGAGAGAAGAAGGCAACCTCCTCC
>VWZE01013025.1:71454-85622 GCA_013396675.1 Eubucco bourcierii | reverse complement strand
CTCGTTGCCCTTCTCTGGACACGTTCAAGCACCTCAATGTCCTTCTTAAATTGAGGGGCCCAGAACTGGACACAGTACTCAAGGTGTGGCCTAAGCAGTGCAGAGTGCAGGGGGAGAATGACCTCCCTGCTCCTACTGGGCACACTCTTCCTGATGCAGACCAGGATGCCATTGGCCTTCTTGGCCACCTGGGCACACTACTGGCTCATGTTCAGGCGGGTGTGAATCAGCTGGTGACTTGACTCGATGCCCTCGTCCAGATCATCAATGAAGATGTTAAAGAGGATGGGGCCCAGCACTGATCCCTGGGGGACGCCGCTAGTGCCTGGCCTCCAGCTGGATGTGGCACCATTCACCACCACTCTCTGGGCTCGGCCCTCCAACCAGTTCTTAACCCAGTGCAGAGTGTTGGCTTAGCCAGCCAGGCTTTAAGATCATCAAACCTAATCTTCAACCCAAGACTACCATGGCGCTTAAACACTGCTTGCAGAGTGTTTTGAGGTTCCCAGTAGGTAATTTCCAGCTGTAACTTTCCTCTTTAGAGAGAGGAAAAAGATCAGCTGTTAGTTGAAGACCCGCTAAAATAGCATTTAAGGAGAACTGAGATTATTAGAAGTGAGCTTTAGTCTAGGCTGGCCATGTTTCAAATCACAGAATGGCTTAGACATCATTTACTCCAACCTCCCCACCATGTGCAGGGACACCTCTCGACCAGACTTGATTTCTCAAAGCCTCATCCAACCTGCTGTTTGAACATCTTGCACTGAAGAGGTGTCCATGACCTCTCTGGGCAGCCTAATCCAGAGTCTCACCACCCTTGCACTGAAGAACTTCCTCCCAAGATCCACTCTAAAACTACTCCCTCAGTGTAAAACCATTGCCCCTTGTCCTGTGCCTAGAGACCCTAATGGAAAGTCTTTCACCAGCCTTCCTGTAGGATCCCTTCAGGTATTGGAAGGCAACAAAAAGGTCCCCCTAGATTCTCCTCCAGGCCAAACAAGCCCAGCTCCCTCAGCCTGTACTCACAGCAGAGGTGCTCCAGCCTCAGATGGTCTTTGTGGCCCTTCTCTGGACTCACTGTATGCTCTTCTTATGATGGGGACACCAGAACTACATGCAGTGTAGGAGGTGGTGTCTCACAAGAGCAGAGCAAAGAGGAAGAATCACCTCCCTTGACTTCTTCAGATGTTCCAGTCCTGCTTTGTTGAAGAGTATGCAGGAGAAATGTCCATGTGAAATCCTTGATGTTCTTCCATGAAAAACTGTTTTTTACCTCAGGGAGCTGAAGCTTTGAAGCTGGAGAGTTGAGCTACTTCACATTCCTCACAAGCACAGTTTGTAAGGAAACCCCAGGCTCGGTGAATCCTGGGTGGGAAATTGCTATAGCAACTTGTTGAACTTTACTCCTCACCAAAATACCTGAAGTCCTTGTGTAGTAAATGCATAGAGTATGCTTCACGTGGTTTTGTGGTGAGATACCAGCTTAACCATGATCCAAGTGGTGCTGCTTGTGGAGGAAGAGGATTCTCTTGCATCCTGGGGGGATTTGATGCAGGTTGAAAGTGGTGTTAGCAGACCTTGCATGATTCAGCAGCAGAATTCAGCTCAGTGCAGCATGTGCTGGTGTTCCACAGCTTTACATACCACCTGCAGATTGTGGGGATGGCTGCATCCACAACCTCCCTGGGCAACCTCTTCCAGTGTCTCACCATCACCCCTTAGATCTTCTTGAGCAAGCTCTGGAAGCACAACCGTTGATAGACCTGCTGAGGTGGTAACATGGAGGATTGACAAAGATCTGCTTGGACCTCCTCTGCAGCTCTTCTGCAGCTGTATCTTTGCTGGTGCTGGAACTAGAACTTTTTTTTTCTGTGGTTGCAGCCTGGAGCTGGAGTAACCAGAGACTGAAGCATATCTGTGAGGAAGAAGGGCTGAGAGCCCTGGGGCTGTTGAGCCTGGAGAAGAGCAGCCTGAGAGGGGAGCTCAGCAAGAGCTAAAGGGTAGGGGGCAAGAGGACAAAGCCAGACTCTTGTCAGCGGTGCCCAGTGACAGGACAAGGGGCATAGGGCACAAACTGAAACACAGGAGATTCTATCAGGAGAAACCTCTTTGCTGTGGGAGTGGTGGAGCCCTGGAGCAGGCTGCCAAGAGAGGCTGTGGAGTCTCCTTGTCTGGAGAGATTCCAAACCCACCTAGGCAGTGTGATCCTGGGCATACTGCTGTGGGTGCCACTGCTTTAACAGGGGAGTTGGACTGGAGGATGTCCAGAGGTCCTTTCCAGCCACACTGGGAGTTCTGTGTAACTGTTTGCACAGGGAGATCTCCTGCCACAGCCACTCAGCAGTTTTGATTAATCTCTTAGAGTGTTATGGGATCTGAGAACTCTACCCACTGTGAGATCTGGCTGAGTTTAGCAGCTCCATGAAGATCAGAGATGTGTGAGCTCATGAATAGTTACGCAGATTTATTCCTGTAAGAGACAAGTTCAGATGGCGAAGCTGCTCACGTGGTGGATCCAAGGCAATGTTGAACTTCTCTTCCAACAGCTCTACTTTTGACCCATGCTGGTGAGGACTGGTAATGGTCATCCACAGGCAGGATTTCTCTGTTGCCCAGGGAAGCTGTAGATGCTTCCACCCTGGAGGTCTTCAGAGCCGCATTGGATGAGGCCTTGAGCAACCTGGTCCCTGTTCAAGGCAGGGGATTTTGAACTAGTGGTCATGAAGGTCCCTTCCAACCTAAATCATTCCGTGAAGGAGACACCCATTTTTACTAGGAAAGGGGAGATGGTGGTAGAAGCTGAGCAGGACATTCACAAACAAAACCCAATAGAAAACCACCACCCCCCACACCGGTCTACTTCTACCAGCATTTGTCCAGTGGCCAAACCTGGTGCACCTGTCCAGCACTGGGGGCTTAATATGTGCTCAGCATGGCTGCACCTGGTCCTTCTGAAGCTTCCAGGGAGAAATGATAACACAGGGCTTGTTTCTGAGCACCTCCACCACTGAAGTGTCATCCTGCGGATGTGGGAAGAAGGTTTCTTGTATCCACAAATGACTCATCGGCAGCAGAAGGACGTTTCCTGTTGTGGGTTATTTAGTGACAAGATGCCAGCTGGCCCCAAGGTGTTAATGTGAGCTCCTCACATTCTGCAAATTGTTTGGAGCTGGAGGAGGGACTTGTTGGTTGCTCTTTCTATTAACACAATCATCTGAAGCACTTTGGAAGATGGTTTATGCTTGGGATATGTCAATTTAGTCACGGAGCACAGGACATTTAAGGAGACTGATAGAAGGAGGTGGAAATAGGAGAGGAATTCACTGAGGGGTGGAGGACCTCAGTGTTGATTTATCTTGTTTTCTTTTGCTTGTGGGATGATTAATTGGGTTGACTTTGGATCTGTGGCCATGACCAACTTTGTCTTTGCCTTCCAGATCTCACCAATATATTTGAATCGTTCCTGCCCCAGCTGCTGGCCTATCCCAACCCTATAGATCCTCTAAATGGAGACGCTGCAGCCATGTACCTCCACCGACCAGAAGAATACAAACAGAAAATTAAAGGTAAGGACTGGAAATTAGCACAGGTATGGACTGAGTGGTGGCTTAGGCTCAGCTATTGTGAGTTCCACCCTGGAGGAATGAGGTCTTTGTTCTCTGTCAATGACCAATCATAGAACACTTTAAGTTGGAAGGGGCCTTTAAAGATCTCTTTGCAAGGTCTTTGTCCATTTTGAAGTGAGGTGGTGGGTGAGCTGCTGCTGCTGCCCCAGTGTGTGAGATATAAATCATTAGCAGACTCTAAGGGCAGGCTGGAAGCAAAACTGGTTTAGGATTGACCTCAATTTGAAGAGACTGGAGAAATGATTTGGTAGAAAAGGTGCCCAGCTGAGGAAGGGACAAGGAAAAGCGTTAAACTGAAGTGGGAGCATCCAGTTGTACAGTTCCTGGCTGGAAGGTGGCTTGGTAACAGCTCTGTGATCTGAGGGCAGCAATCAAGGCATTGGTGATCCTGCTGGAGGCATCAGGAATTGTCAGCAGGTCACAGAACCACAAAACGGCAGAGGTTGGGAGGGACCTCTGAAGATCATCCAGTCCAGCCCCTGTGCCAGAGCAGGTTCACCTAGAGTAAGTTGCATGGGACAAAGACCAGGCAGGCTTTGCATGACTCCAGAGATGAAGACTGCACCACGAAGTTACAGTTCCTTGCTACTTCCTAGTTAAACCAAACCCTACTGATGCTGTGCCTGATTCCAAGGCTACTAGTCAGGAAAGCTACAGAGCAACCACCGAGGGCTCAAAGGGTGTGGCAAGGCTTAGATGGTCTCGAGGATCATCACAGAGTGGTTTTGGTTGGATAGGTCTTCTAGTCCAAGCCCCTGCAGGAAGCAGGGGAATCTTCAACTAGAACAGGTCACTCAGACTCAAACAACCTGACCTGAAACATTCCAGGGATGGGGCACCTGCCATCTCTCTCAGCAGTATGTTCCAGGGTCTCACCACCCTCACAATAAAGATTTTTTTTCTTCTCTCCAGCCTAAATCTCTCTTTCCTGAGTGTCAAACCATCACCCCTTGTTCTGTCCCAACATGCCCTGCTCAAAAGTTTCTTCCCAGCTTTCTTGTCACCCCCTTTAAGTCCTGAAAGGCCACTAGAAGGTCTCCCTGGAGCTTTCTGTTCTGCAGGCTGAACAACCCCAGCTCTTTTCAGTGTGGCCTCACAACAGAGAGCTTCCAACCCTCCATCATTGTTGTGGCCTCTTCTGGCCCTGCTCCAGTAGGTCCATGTCTCTCCTGTACTGAGATGTGTCTTGAGAGGAGAAAAGGAAGGAACTGGAGGAACTTAATTTCAGTTGAGTACTGAATGTAGTTGTCAGCTTTGACAGCTGACAGAGTGCCTTCAGAGGGGCAAGGAATGATTTGTCCTGTGCTCAGGGTGAGCAGAAAGTGATCGCAGATGCGTAACTTAGCTGGGGTTGCCCAAGCTAAACATTAACAGTGAACAGTGAAGGTAGGTGAGCACTGGCAGAACCAGTGAGGGTGCTGGTGCCCCTCCTGGAAGGGCACCTTAGACAAGGCTGAAGAGTAGTCTCAGCACCTCTTTGGGATCAGGGAAGGCTTCCAGGAAGGACTCTCAAATACCTTGGAAAAATCTGGAGATAATACTGACCTAACAAGCAGATAAGTGAGATACAGAGTGAATTAATCTTTCAAACACCAGAAATAAGATGGGGAAAAAAATAAAAATTGTGCTTTTAAATTTGCATTCTGCCAACCCTAGAGTCAGCTGCCTGCAGGCAGGGACAGGGCACCATCTCCTGATGTCACAAAGCTATGGCAAAAGCAGGGATTCTCCCCTGATTCAGCAATAGCATCAAAGACAGAAGGAAACCTAAGGAGGTTCAAGAAGATCAGTGTAGGGTCCTGCACTTGGGGAGGAACAACTCTTGCAACTGAGGAGTTTACCTGCTGGAAGGCAGCTCCATGGAGAAGGGCCTTAGATTCCTGATGGACAAGAAGTGATCCATGGGACACCAGTGTGCCCTTGTGGCCAAGAAGGCCAGTGGTTTCCTGGAGCACATGTAGAAGAGTGTCAAGGAAGGTTCTCTTCCCTCTCTAGTGAGACCAGATCTGGAGTATTGTGTCCAGTTCTGGGCTTCCCAGTTTAAGAGGGACAGGGATATACTGGAGAGTGTCCAAGGTAGACTATGAGGATGGCAAAGGAACTGGAACATCTGTCTGATGAGGGAAGGCTGAGAGATTTGGGACTGTTCAGTCAGGGCAAGAGAAGGCCGAGAGGAGATCTTGTTTATAGATGTCTGAAGGGTGGGTGTCAGGAAGGAGGTGCCAATCTCCTTTCAGTGGTGTCCTGTGATGGGACAAGAGACAATGGATGCAAACTGGAACGCAGGAGGTTCCACCTCAACATAATGAAAATCATCTTGACTCTGAGGATCATGAAGCCCTGGAGCAGGCTGCCCAGAAAGGTTGCAGAGTCTCCTTCTTCTGAAATGTTTAAAACCCATCTGGATGCCTTCCTGTGTGGCCTGTCCTGGGTGATGCTGCTTTGGCAGGGAGGTTGGACTCTGATCTTCAGAGATCCCTTCCAACACCTACCATTTGTGATCAACATTTAATCTGGTGGTGGCAGATTTACAGCATTTGGCCCAGATTTGGTCTGGGCAAAGTTTTTAAGAGACCATGACCACCTGATGCATGTGGTGGTTTGTTTTTTTTTTTCTTTCCTCTTTTGGTTACTGAATAACCCTAGGACTTGTTTGTCTGTGGGAGCCCTGCCAGAGCCTGTTCAGCAAGGAGAACCTCCATGAGCCACACGATCTCATCGCACTTCTAGTGTGAGGTGGGGTAGCAGCATTCCTAACAGAGTGTTGTGAGAGGTTGCTCCTACTTGGACAGCTCAGGTATCCCATAAGGATTGGGAATTTGGTGATGGAATCCTTCTATCAGCTCTGCTACATCAGTCTAGAGTGGTTAAACCTCAAGTCACTTTGTTCTGATGTGGTGTTTTTTACAGTGAGGCTGGTGAGGTGCTGGAACAGCTTGCCCAGGGAGACTGTGGATGTCCCCTCCATGGAGGTGTTGATGATCAAGTTGGATGAGGCCATGAACAACCTGGTCTAGTAGATGTCCCAACCCACTTGCCCTGGGCAGGGACTAGATGATCTTTAAGGTCCCTTACAACCCAAACCATTCTGTGATCCTGTGACTTTGAAATGACTCTTCATCAACTGCAGTCTTTCATTTGAGAGTGAAACTACAAATGAGGCCAGCCAAAGCTGTGAGTTCAGTGTTGAGTTATTCGGTTCACTCTGTTTGACTCCTCTGACAGCTCCATGATAGGACCAGAAGAATTACCCTGCAGATCTGGCCTGCTCAGTATCCTGAAGTCCACTGCTTGTTTGGTTTTTGTGTGACAAAGCTTCCAGGCAAAATGGTTTGTCAGATAAAATCTCCAAGGCCAGCACAGGTTGCACTTCGTATGTCCTCTGTGCTTTGATGGAGTAAAAAAGGATAAACCGTGGAAAAAAAGGCAAATAAACTGCTGCTGACCAGCAGCAGGAGCTTCAATGAAGCTCAGTGCTTCTGCTGCTGTCAACAGTCAGCTGAAGATGAGCCAGTGTGTGCCCAAAAAGGTCACCAACATCCTGGCTTTAGTCAGCAGCAGTGTGGCCAGCAGGAGCAGGGCAGGAATTATTCCCCTAGACTGGGCACTGGTGAGGCCACACCTTGAGTACTGGGTTCGGTTTTGGGCCCCTCACTGCAAGAAGGACATTGAGTGGCTGGAGCAGGGCCAAAGAAAGGGTCAGTGAGGGGTCTAGACCACAAGGTTTGTGAGGAGCAACTGAGGGAACTGGGGTTGTTGAGCCTGGAGAAAAAGACTGAGGGGAGACCTTTTGGCTTGCTACAAGCCCCTGAAACGAGATTGGTGTCAGGTTGGAATTGGTCTCTTGTACCAAGGGGTAGGGAGAGAGAGGAAGAGGATTCAGATTGCAGCAGGGGAGGTTTAGGTTGAACATTAAAAGAAACTTCTTCACTGAAAGGGTTCTCAAAACACTGAAACAGGCTGCCCAGGGAGGTGGCTGAAGTGTTTAAAAGCTGCAGAGATGTGATGCTGAGGGACATGGTTTGGCACCGTGACTAGAGTTTGAGAATGGTTGGACTTGGTCTTTTCCAACCAAAACGCTTCTGTGGTTCTGCAAAGATCCAAGGACATCCCACAGGGAGGCTGACCAAGCCCAACTCTCTCATCCTGTCATCACAAGGATAGTCTCCTCTCTCATTTCCATCCCGAAGATGGTCTAGAAGGAGCTTTAAGTGCTTACAACGTGGCTGGTGTTCCAGATCCCCGAGTCCTGCTTCTGCTGTCTCTTCCCAGGCTTGCGTGACGAGGATAAGATGAAGCTAACCAACTGTCAAGCTTCATGCTGTAGTGGTTTTAAAAATAGCCTCAGAGATGTTAAACTGATGGGATGGATTGAAACAGCTCCTCTACTCTGGGAAGCTCAGAAGAGCAGATGCATAATTGATTGCTGCTTCTCCTCATTTTTTAGTTATGAGCACATAGAGCAGATGTGTGGTGGTGCAGGGATGGGCGGAGGCTTGGAGATGCGACCTGAGGTCTGTCTGTAGCTCCTGTGATTCTTGGGATGAAACCCAAACAAGTTAGGAGTTCTTGTGGAACTTGTCAATGTCCATTTAATATCCCTGAATCCCAACATAGTGGGGGTTGGAAAGGACCTGTGGAGGTCATCCAGTTCAGCACCCCGTGCTAAAGCAGGGTCACCCACAGCATGTTGCCCAGAGTCACAATGGCCAGGTGGGGTTGGAATCTCTCCAGAGGAGTCATCTCCACAACCTCTCTGGGTAGCCTGCTCCAGGACTCTACCATCCTCACAGTGAAGGTTTTTCTTGGTGGAACCTCCTGGGTTCCATTTTGTACCCACTGTCCTTTGTCCTGTTGCTGGGCTCCACTGACAGGAGTCTGAGCCTGTCCTCTTGCACCCCACATGTCCTTTAGCTCTTGCTGAGCATTGAGCAGATTCCCTCTCAGGCTACTCTCATTCAGGCTCAACAGCCCCAGGACTTTGAGCCTTTCTCCTTATAGAAATGCTCCAGGCCCCTCAGCATCTTTGCAGCCTCCACTGGACTCTCTCTCATAGTTCCCTGTCACTTTAACTGGGGAGTCCAGAACTGGACCCAGGACTGTACCTGTGGCATCCCTAAGGCAGAACTAGAGGGGGAGGAGAACCTTCCTCCACCTGCTGACCATGGTCATCTTCATGTGCCCCAAGCTACTGTTTGCCTTCTTGGCAATGAGAGAATGTTGCTGGCTTGTGGTGAACTTGTCCACCACGCTCCCAGGTACTTCTCCACTGAGCTGCTCTTCTCTGTATCAGCAATATACAGCTGGAGACTAACTCTTGGCATTAGGACCTTCAGTCTGGGATCTCCTGAGGCAGCTACAGCAGGTGTTGGAGTGGCTTCAGCACCGTGTTCGAGGGCTTTGTCATCCAAGGGCATCCAGAGTCTTAGAACAATGGAACCTGGGTTGTGCAAGGAATAACAACTTCTGGGCTTCCAGAGGAAGATTAATTCTTGGAAAGTTCTGGGAAGGGAGTAACCTCTGCAAGGATAGGTCATCTTGGCACCCCATCTCCTTATCTCTACTTGCCATCTGCTGCCAACCCAGCTTCTCATGTCCTTCTTCAAGGACACTCTGCTATATTGGGTCTTTCCTTCCCTCAGTGCCTCTCATCTTAAAACCATTAGGTCTGTCACACAAATTCTTCTTGCTTTGTAGTGCCTGCCCTTGGCAAATGGTTTCTGCCTCAGAATCTGAAACCCTACTCTCCAGTACGTGCAGTAGACTTGATCAAGCAGGGCCTAGGTTCATGGTGTCATGATCAAACACCTTCTAAGAAGGCAAGTTCAGAGTGGCCAAGACTTGAGGATGGAGCAAGAAGTTGTTTGGTTTGTTGATGCTGTGTGGGCTCCAGGAGCCTCAGGGCAATCCAAGACCTTGAATGCTCCATGCTTCCTGGTGTTGACATGGTTTAGCAAGTTCTTGTAAACCAGATCTGAACAGCTGCTCCCACAGGTCAGTTGGGCAGGTGAGTGATGTTCATCAAACAGTCAGACTGAAACTGGCTGCATCATGGGATGGAGAAGTTGAAGCTCACTGGAGAGCCTTGCGGCTTTTCAAGAGTGGGGTAGATCTGCCAAGGCCAAGGAAGCTCCTCCATGAAGTGCTTCCCCCTCCACTCTGGTGAAACCTCACCTAGAGTACTGCATCCATCTCTGAAGTCCTCAGCACAGGAGGGACATCGACCTGTTACATGTAACCTGAAGTTACATCACTTCTTCATACCATGAAGTTGCTTTCCCAGTGTGAGGTGAAAAAGTTTTCGACAGAGGACTTGAGAGTGAAGCTGAGCACTTTTTTTTTTTTTTTAAAAAAACAGTTTTCTGGCAACCTTTCACCCCTACTCTTTCCTGCATGCAAGGAGCAGGCTCTGTCTACCTGCTGGGGACACCAATCCCAGCCTGGACCTCAGGGGGGACGCAGCCATGAATCACAGAATGTACTAGGTTGGAAGGGACCCTCCAAGGTTTTCTTGTCCAACCCTTCTGCAGCCAACAGGGACATCTCTAACTAGATCAGGTTTCTCATGGCTCCATCAAGTTTGACCTTGAATATCTCCAGGGATGGGGCCTCTGAAGGGTTTTCTAGACTCAACCCAGCTCTTTGTGTTGCCTTTTTGCTCTGTCCCTCTGCGCAGAGGTGACCATGAAAGCCACACAAGCCTCAGCTGGCAGCAGTTGCTTTACCTGCCTGCAGGAATCCAAGTCAAACCAGTTCTGCTGTTTGCTCTTGGCTGAAGTTCAGGGTGCTGATCTGGATGCAGAAAGCCAGCATGGTTCAGACCCCACTGTGCCACGTGGCTTGCATCGATGACCTGCAGTGTGCCAGCCTGGCTCCCTGCAACTCCTCCTTGATCTGAAGCATGTTGTGAGAGTTGTGCTTTGAAAACACAGCCTGGGGCACCCCCGGATTTCTTCCTGCAGCTGTTCCTTCAACTACTTTTCTGCTCTGCCTTCTCTGACCATCCTTCTTTACATCCTTGTTTTTCCCTCTTGCTTTAAACACTCGGATCTTTGTGTCCAGCTCTAGAGTCCTCAGCAGAGACATAGGCCTGTAGGAGCTGGGCCAGAGGAGGCCACAGCAATGATGAGAGAGCTGGAAGTTCTCTGCTATGAGGCTGTACTTGAGAGAGTTGGGGGTGTTCAGCCTGGAGAAGAGAAGCCTCCAGGGAGAGCACCTGGGTGGCCTTTCAATACTTAAAGGGACCAAGAAGAAACCTGGGAACAATCTGCTTAGCAGGACCTGTTGCAACAGGACAAGGAGTGAAGGTTTGAAACTGAAAGAGGTTCAGACCAGATAGAAACAAAACATGTTGTGCTCTGAGAGTGTAGAGACCCTGGCCCAGGTTTCCCAGAAAGGTGTTAGAAACCCCATCCCTGGAACCATTGTGGGTCAGGTTGTGTGGGACCCTGAGCAACCTGCTTTACTTGCAGATGTCCCTGCTGAGTGCAGGGAGGTTTGCTTTAGATGACCTTTAAGAGGTCCCTTCAACCCAAACCTTTCCATGACCCTGACCTGCCTATATAATAATGCATCAGATTACATAGTGCTGGCATCTCAGTGGCTTTGAGGTTTGTTCTTTAGCTCGCCACAGCAACTCCTATTTTGCCAACAAATCAAACCCGGTTGTACGTCAGATACCAGGCAGGACCGAGGTTGTTTCCAGCTACAGGTGGTAGTGAACCTTGGGATCATGCTTGACTGCAAGACTCTTGCACATATAAAAGGTCTCTTGTCAGCTCTCTTCACATGTTGATGGACAATGGTGGCTTTGGTCTGAAAAATATGGATGAGAAGGTGGAATCACATGGCAGCAGGATGGATCTTCTGTAGGGGGGAATCATCGTGAGAACCTCAGAAAGCAGTGGTGGTGTCACCTTGTTGAGGTGCTGGGAATTTCTCAGCCAACCCATGATGGTTTCCAGGTGGAGTTTTCAAGTACCAGAATTCGCCACAACCCCATAGTGCTGCTTCAGAAACTACTTCTGGCTCCTGTTCCTCCCATCTCCTTTTGCTCTCAAGGTTTTCAGGTGACACACAAAGCTGAGTTGCCATGTGCCTCTGTGGTGGCTTCTGGGCTGCTTGGTGACCCTCCATGCTGAGTTTTCCTCTGACCCACAGAATGGTTTGGCAGGATGCTGGTGTGGGGACAGGCTTGTTTCCAAGGGTCTTAAGCATCTCTGAGGTCTCCATCGACTGTGCTCACATGCTGATGGGCAATGCTGCCTTTGGTCTGTGGAATGTGGGCCCCCCAGTTTGAGAAGGACTTGGAGCTGCTTGAGAGAGTCCAGCACAGAGCTACAAAGATGATGAAGGGAATGGAACATCTCTGTTATGAGGAGAGCCTGAGGGAACTGGGGCTCTTCAGCTTGGAGGAGACTGAGAGGTGACCTCATCAATGTTCAGAAATATGTAAAGGGTGAGTGGCAGGAGGCTGGAGCCAGGCTCTGCTGGGTGATGCCCAGTGGCAGGACAAGGGGCAGTGTGTGGAAGCTGAGGCATAGGAAGTTTCATGTAAACACGAGGAGGATTTTTCTCCCTGTGAGGGTGATAGAACACTGGAACAGGCTGCGCAGGGGGATTGTGGAGTCTCCCTCTCTGGAGATACTCAAAACCTGCCTGGATGCATTCTTGTGTGATCTGGTGTACCAGAGATCCTGCTCTGGCAGGGGGGTTGGACTGGGTGAACTTTTGAGGTCCCTTCCAGCCCCTGACATTCTGTGATTCTGTGACTTGTTGACCATGATGTGGCCAACACATGGTATTGAGATACCATGGCATATTTAGGAAGGAGAACAAAGACCACAAGACATGTTCATGATGGGATGAACCTAGCTTTTGGGGCTAGAAGTGGGTGGAAGTGAAAGAGTTGAGCCTTCTGTCCACCTCAGATTGAGAAGAAATGTCTTTATGGTGTGGGTGTGCTGAAGCAGGCTGCCCACAGAGACTGTGGAGTCTCCTTCTCTGGAGATTTTCAAAACCCACTTGGATGCCTTCCTGTGTGACCTGTCCAGGGTGATTCTGCTTTGGCAGGGGGGTTGGACTGGATGATCTCCAGAGGTCCTTTCCAACCCCTGTCATTCTGTGTTTCTCTGACTCCTCTCAGATTAGGTGATAGATATGTAGAAGAACATAGAAGCAGAGACCTATCACCAGAAAAATTGCAACTGGTTAGACTGGTTAAGTGTGTTTAACCTTTGAGAGCAAGTTGGAAATTTGTTAAGAGGTTCTTTAAATTGAATCCATCCTCCAGTACCTGAAGGGGGCCTGCAAGAAAACTGGAGAGGGACTTTCTTGAAGGGCTTGTAGTGACAGGACGAGAGGTAATGGCTTTGACTGATAGAGGGGAGAGCAAGACTGGAGATTAGGAAGAAATTGTTTACAGTGAGGGTGGTGAGACACTGGAACAGGTTGCTCAGGGCAGTGTTGAAGGCTAGGTCAGATGAAGACTTGAGCAACCTGATCTAGTGGGAGGTGTCCCTGCCCATTACAAAGGGGTTGGAACTAGATGGTCTTTAAGGTCCCTTCCAACCAAAACCATCCTATGAATCCATGAATGCTGCCTTAGGTAACCCAGTGCTAGGCCGAGGGGCAGTGGGAGCAAGCTGGAGCCTAGAAGGTTCCACATGAACATAAGGCAAAACCTCCTTCACTGTGAGGGTGGCAGAGCCCTGGGGCAGGGTGCCCAAGGGGAGTGTGGAGTGCGACATTCAAAGCCCACCTGGGTTATGTTCCCGTGCCGTTTGCTCTAGGTGATCCTGCCCAGGCAAAGGGGTTGGAGTCAGTGATCTTTCGAGGTTCCTTCCTCTAACGTTCTCTGATGAGGTCATGAGGTGACCTGAGTGGACAGCACTCAGAACTCCAAGAACTCCTTGCTGCTCACCTTTTCTCTTTCCCCCTCCCCACAGAGTACATTCAGAAATATGCAACAGAAGAAGCACTAAAAGAACAGGAAGAAGGCACCGGGGACAGCTCATCTGAGAGCTCCATGTCCGACTTCTCTGAAGATGAAGCTCAAGATATGGAGTTGTAGTAAAAGAGGGCAACCTGCTTTTCAGAGAGAGACTCTTTAATTTCCTAACCATGAGAAGCAGACTATAATATTCATATTTAAACAAAAAAGCAATTTTTTTTATTACTAAACAAGGTTTTTATGAATAATAGCATTGATATATCTCTTATCATCACCCTTTAGATCTTGATTTATTATTATTATTATTATTATTATTATTTTGGTTTGGTTTTTTGTTTTGTTTTGGGTTATTTTGTGGGTTGGGTTTTTTTTTTTGTTTGTTTCTTTTTCTTCTTGGTCATTTCTTTAACCCAAGGTGCATAGCATATTTCCCACATTCCATAATTTTGTTATTATTATTATTATTAATAATATTTTTTTGTTGTTATTGTTGGGGTTGGGTTTTTTTGGTGGCAATATGCAGCCCAAATGCATTCATTCAAAATTCCATTTGGCCAAGTCAAAAGCTTTTTTTTTTTCTTTTTTTTTTT
>VWZE01013025.1:0-46912 GCA_013396675.1 Eubucco bourcierii | reverse complement strand
ACAAATTTGAAGAACCAGAGACTGTCCCTGTGGAAAAGATCTTCCCTCCCCTCCTTTCTAGGTCCAGAAGAAATGGATACAAAGAACATTTATTTTGTCTTTTTTGTCCATATAAAAACAAGAAGATTCCAAGGATCTGGAAGGTGGAGGTGGGTTCTGGAGAACTTTCTTGATGGTCACTTGGAAAGGAAGGCAACGACCTCCCTTCACCCCACTCCACCCCCAAAAAAGAAAAAGAAAACCCCCCAAATCAAACCCAAATTAAATAGCACTGGTGGAGGGGTTGGGGAGATGGTGGTGGGTTCCACTGCGTGTTGCCATATGGGTTTGGCTCATGGAAAGTCAAAACTTCTCCCCACAAAACCCTTCAGGGGAGTTTGGCCCAGGGAAAGTCAAATTTCTCTCCTCCATCCCAAAAACTCACCCCAAGGTGAGGCTTTTGAACTCTCACGGAAAAGTTTTTGGGTGATGGAGATTCCAATCTGCAGTGGAGATGAGCACAGAGGGTGGCTCAGAGTTGAGAGGGTCCTGCTACCTCCAAGTGAAGGTTTTCCTGTGGGATTTGGACTCTACAGGGTCTTGGAGGGGTGAAAGTGGGGAAGGGGATGAGCCCAAGCTGGCTCTTTGGCAAAGGAAGATCGGGGAAGGTGGTGGGTGAGCAGGGATGGGAGGTTGGATGGAAGGCAGAGCCCATCTAGACACGTTTCCACTCTGGCCTAGACCCACAAAACTGGTGAATAAAAAAATAACAAAAATAATAAAGAAAACAAAACAAAACAAAACCAAAACAAAACACCCAACCCAAACCCAGAACAAAACCAACCCAAAAGATCTCCAGTGGCAGGTACATGTTGAGAGCTGAGAAGGAAGAAGAGGTCTCCAAGTGGAAGACCAAGTTCTCCAGTGTGCACCAAGAGGAGGCGAGCGGAGCGCGGTTGGGATGGCACAGGCAGAGGCCTTCCACTGCTTGTCACCCCCCTGCAGTCACACATGCTTCTTGGGTTTGCTTTTTGTCCCAGGAGAGGAGCTTCTCCCGAACTCTTTTCCTTGGGGTTTTTTTTGTTGGTTTTCCTTGGGTTGTGGAGGCAGTTTGGGTTGTTTATTTTCTTTTGTCTCTCCTTAATACAAAAGTCCACGTTAAAATCTTTGCAACTTAATTAACCAAGTGCGGAGCTCAGAGGAAGGTGCTGGAGCCTTTTCTTTTTTTATTTTTTTTTTTGGCTTGAGGGTGTCCATGTGAAGCCCTCAAAGCTTCACCCACATGGGGAGAAGAAAATGAAGGATTACTTTGTTGGGGTGGGGCTTGGTTTGGTTTTGAATCTCTTCAGCAGGAAAAGTCCCATCACAATTTGGCTTCTCAACTCCGAAGAGAGCAGAGCCGGTGCTTGAAAAATACACTTCAGACAGCCTCTGCTCAGAGGAATTGTGAGTGATTTTTTTTTTTTTATCCTTTCCTTATTTTTTAATCCTTTAAAAACAAAACTGGGGAAAAAAAAATCCAAAAAGAAAAAAAAAATTCCCCCAAACAACAAAAACCCAAAAGGAAAAAAAAATTTAAAAAAAAAACCAAAATCAACCAAACCAAACCAAAAACCCAAGCCCCCCAAATAAAGGTTCACAAAACTTTTGCTTCCAAAGCTGGGAGATCTGATGCCACTTGATTGCATCTCTGGAGAGGTGTAAAAAAAACAAAAATAAACACAAAACACAAACATAATTGAGTTAAAAGAGATAAAAGAGAAAACAAAACAAACATCCTAACGACGACAACCACTGAAAAAATTAATCACCATGATCTTGGATCTTCTGGGTGGGGATCATCACTGTTCCAAGGTCACCACTTCCACTGCCTGCCCATCCATGGTGACAGCATTGTCTGTTATCCTCGTGGTAACGGGTGCCATGGCCACCTGAACAGGGCCATTGCCTTGGGCCAAGCTGGTCACCACCGTCTGGTACATGCTGACAGGGATCTGGACGAGGCCTGAGGAGATAAAAAAAAAACCAAAACACAAAACCAATGGATGGATGAGACCTAAGAATAATGAATAGTAGGAATGAGGTTGGGAGGGAAGGGGAAGAGCAGCGTAAAGGAGGAGGTTGGTGCGACCAAGGCGTTGTGGTTTGGGGGTTGCAAAGTGATATTAGTGCCCGTGGGAGTTGGGTTATGGTTGGACTTGAGGATCTGAAAGGTCTTTTCCAACCTTAATGATTCCCTAATTCTATGACCTGTGCTGCTGCAGAGGTCCTATGGATTGTACTCTATCCAATTCTGCAAACCCCAGCACAGGCAAGACATGGGCCTGTTGACCTGTTGGAGCAGGGCCAGAGGAAGCTGTGAAGATGGTGAGAGGGTTGAAGCACCTCTCCGATGAGGACAAATTGAAACAATTGGGGTGTTCAGCCAGGAGGTTCCAGGGAGACCTTCTGGTGGCTTTCAGGACTTAAAGGGGTCAAGAAGAAAGCTGGGGACAGGCTTTTGAGCAGGGCCTGCTGTGACAGGACAAGGGGTGATGGTTTGAAACTACAAGAGGGAGATTTAGGCTGGAGAGAAAGAAGAAATTTCTTACAGTGAGGGTGGTAAGACCCTGTCCCAGGTTGCCCAGAGAGGTGGTACATGCCCCATCCCTGGAACCATTCGAGATCCAGGTTGTTGGTGGTTCTAAGCAACCTGCTCCAGTTGCAGATGTCCCTTCTGACAGCAAGGGGAGTTGGACTGAGTGAACCTGAAAGGTCTCTTCAAACCAGACCCAGCACCGTCCATGCTGCTCTAATTAGTTGCCAGCTGTGATGGGAATAAGGATGGGATGAGGTAGGGTTGGATGGCAGAATCTGGCCATGAGGAGAGAGGTTAAGGAGCAAAGAAAGACCACCTTTTTTGAGGAGAAACCCAAAGCAGATGCTGGGATGGTGCAGCAGGCATCTGGTGCACCAGGGATTGCTCCCGTGGTGACCATCGCAACGACTCTTGGTTAGCTCAGTAATACCAACTAAGGAGACCAACACAACAACTCCTGCTTAGCTCAGTAACACCAACAAAGGTGACAACAAACCACTGAACACCCTGAGGACACTGTGATGTCAGTGATGGAAAAAGGCAGAAAAAACAGCAAGGAGCAACAGGTAGAGCTGGAAACGGGAAAGGGAAGCGCAAATCTTGCAGCTTGGCAAGATAAACTTCATCTTTCCACTTTAATATTATATCAGCCTGTATCCACCACCACCTTTGGCTTGGCCAAGACAAGTAGACTTGTAGTCAGTTCATACATAGAATGCTAAGGATGGAAGGGACCCCAAGGATCATCTAGTTCCAACCTGCTGCCAGAGGCAGGGACACCTCCCACTAGTACAGGTTACTCAAGGCCTCGTCCAGCCTGGCCTTGAAACATCCTGAGTTTCAACACTGTGCTATACTCTGTGGGTTGTTTCAGTGAAAATACAGCAGATTCCTTTGCCAGGGAACCATTAGCTGTAACTTGGGGCAAAAGAGCAACGCGTGAGATCTATAGTGAATAAGTAAACTTGAAGCAGTAGATTAACCCACTGTAATGACATGATGTAAAGGCCTCATCCAACCTGGCCTTGAACACCTCCAGGGAGGGAGCAGCCACAACCTCCCTGGGCAACTTGTTCCAGTGTCTCACCACCCTCACTGTAAAGAGCTTCCTCCTAACATCCAGTCTAAATCTCCCCTCTGCCAGTTTAAACTCATTTCCAAGACCTTGTCAATAGTCCCTCCCCAGCCTTCCTGTAGGCCCCCTTCAGATACTGGAAGGCTACTATCAGGTCCCCTCGAAGCCTTCTCTTCTCCAGGATGAAGAGCCCCAACTCTCTCAGCCTGTCCTCATAGCAGAGCTGCTCCAGCCCTCTGATCATCTTCGTGGCCCTCCTCTGGACCCGCTCCAACAGCTCAATGTCCTTCCTGTGCTGGGGCCTCCAGAACTGTACACAGTCTGAAGCTATCTGTAGCTCTGCTGAGGGAAAAAAATCAGCTTTTCAGGTCAGCAACCAGAGTGGCCAACCCAAGGAAACAACATCCAACAGTAGGTTCCTGACCTGGTCTTCCTCAAAAAGAAAAGGCAGTAGAACCACTTTTGATTGGGGTTTCTGTGGCAGGGAGAAGACCTCTGTCCCATCAAGGGCACTTGGCTAATACCAGGAGGCGGCGGAGCGTGGCTTGGTGTCCTCAGGTAACTTCACTGTACAGACTGGAAAGCTTAGGAGTTAATCGTGCTGACCAGGTGGGTGACCCCAGTGTGCTTTGCAGGCCTTCAACATCCCTCCTTGTGCTGCTTTGAGGTTGGTTTCCCCCATTAAAATATTCCAATTAGCCTCAAACCAGCACACTCCTCTTGCCATCTCCCAGCCTTCTGAGAGTTAGAACATTCCATGACCCCCCAGCCAGAGGTTATGGTGATGTCTGACCATAAGGTCAAGGTCTGAGGAACTGCTTTCTTGGTGTGATCGCTGTGGATGGTGTGGAGCCAGGAGAAGGTACAAAGTTCCCAAGGTGCTTTCTAAGAGATGTTTTCTGCACTAAAACACTGGAATATGAGTTCAAGCTCAGTCCTCTTGGAGAAAATACACCAGATCCACCATGGAAATGTAGCAAATTCCAGTTTGAGCGGATGCCGGCAGAGATCTAGAGATCTGGCCTGGGATGCACCTAAAATCCCTGCTCCAGAACATGAATTCAACTAAGCCCTTTGGGTTGCTAACCCAAAGAAGCCTGCTGGAGCTTTCAAATAACAGTCCATGGCCAACCCAAAGACCAGAGCCTCCCCTACCCTCATGGGCCAAAGAGCCAAATCCCTTCAAGATGCTCAAACACAGTAGGGCAACTGCCAAAGACCTCCAAAAGATGATCATTTATGAAAACCCATCAAGGACTGTCTTTGTAAAGGATGAACTTGTGTCATCCAACCCAGAGGAGATGTCTGGAGCTCTAAAATGACAGTCTGCTACCCATGATCAATCCAGAGTCACCCCCACCCTCATGGACCAGAGAGTCCAATTCCTCCTGTTCAAACATGGAAGGGTTGTTGCCAAAGACCATCAAAAGGTGATGAGACATGAAGACCCAACCAGAGTCATCTTTGGAAAGGATGAGTTTGTGTCAGCCAAGGTTTGTCTGGGGTTGGTCAGATCTTGGAGCAGACAGAAGAGCAGGGAAGTCTCCACAAGAGACGGCGCCAGGCAGATCCCTTTCTGCATGGGATTAAAGTAAATCTCCTCAAGGTCTGACGTCGTGGCCTTCCTGCCAGGGGTGGGAACAAACCAAAAGGAGGAGAGGGCTGGAAAGTCTGATGTGCATTAAAGAAGAGATGATCACCCTTGGGAGAGAGACGATTAAAGTCCCTGAGATGCTGTAATCAGGGCTTGGATTGGCCTGGTGGCTGCATCTGCTCAGACCTGTGGCCTGATTAGCCCTAATCTAGCTGGCATATGTTAATCTGCAGCCTGGCCCTCAGGGCCCTGCAATTGTATTAAAAACAGGAAATCCAGTAGACAAAAAAAAAAAAACCAATAAACCAAGCAGGCTGCAGAGGTGGGCCCAAGACAACCTAAGCAAGCAGGCTGCAGAGGTGGGTCCAAGACAACCTAAGCAAGCAGGCTGCAGAGGTGGGCCCAAGACAACCTAAGCAAGCAGGCTGCAGAGGTGGGTCCAAGACAACCTAAGCAAGCAGGCTGCAGAGGTGGGTCCAAGACAACCTAAGCAAGCAGGCTGCAGAGGTGGGTCCAAGACAACCTAAGCAAGCAGGCTGCAGAGGTGGGCTCAAGACAACCTCATGAAGTTCAACAAGGCAAAGCGGAGGGTCCTGCACCTGGGGCTGGGGCAATCCCAAGCACAATTCAAAGCAATTCAAAAGCAGCCTTGAGGAGAAGGATTTGGGGGTGTCAGTTGACAAAAATCTCACCGTGAGCCAGCAATGGTCACTTGCACCCCAGAAGGTAGCTGTGTGCTGGGCTGCATGAAGAGATGTATCACCAGCAGGATGAGGCAGGTGACTCCCTGCTCCTACTCTGCTCTGCCAAGACCCCACATGGAATAGTGCACACAGTTGTGGTGCCCACAACACAAGAACAAGAAGCAAATGCTGGAGCAGGTCCAGAGGAGCCCAGAAAGACAATCAGAGGGCTACTGGGTCCCCTATGGGGGACTGAGAGAGGCTGAGAGAGTTGGGTCTGCTCTCTCTGGAGAGATCTTATAGTGGCATTCTAGTATCTGAAGCGAGCTACAAGAAAGCTGGAGAAATACTTTCTACAAGGGCTTGTAGTGGTAGGATCAGAGGCAATGGTTTTGAGCTGGAAAAGAGATTTAGACTGGAGGTCAGGAAGAAATTCTTTACAGAGAGGGTAGTGAGACACTGGAACAGGTTGCCCAGGGAAGTTGTGGACGCCCTCTCCTGCAGATGTTCAAGGCCAGGCTGGATGAGGCCTTGAGCAACCTGTTCTAGTGGGAGGTAACCCTGCCCATGGCAGGGGTCTTGGAGCTAGAAGATCTTTAAGGTCTCTCCCAACCCAAACCATTTTATGAATTGATGAACTCCTCAAGGTTCTGGAACGGTCACAATTGCCTGACAGCCATAGAAGCAAATGGGTCAAGGACATGAGGGTGATTTAGGAAGAAGGAAAACATGGCAGGTCTTAGGGGTTAAAGTGACCATCATGAATCAAAGGATTAGAGTTGACCAACAACACTGAGATGGCTGTGGTTGGACTTTGATGCCAGGTCAGATGATATTAGTGGCTGCATTTTAGTTGGGGGACAGTGATTCTGCCCCTTTACTCTGCTCTCCTCAGACCCCACCTGGAGTACTGTGTGCAGTTCTGGAGCCCTCAGTACAGGAAGGACATGGAAGTGTTGGAGCGGGTCCAGGGGAGGTCACGAAGATGATCAGAGGGCTGGAGCAGCTCTGCTATGGGGACAGACTGAGAGAGTTGGGGCTCTGCAGCCTGGAGAAGAGAAGGTTTCGAGAAGACCTTAGAGTAGCCTTCCAATATCTGAAGGGGGCCTACAGGAAGGCTGGGGAGGGACTATTGACAAGGTCTTGCAATGACAGGACAAGGGGCAATGGGTTTAAACTGACAGAGGAGAGATTTAGACTGGATGTTAGGAGGAAGTTCTTTACAGTGAGGGTGGTGAGGCACAGGCAGTTTGTGGTTGCTCCCTCCCTGGAGGTGTTCAAAGCCAGGTTGGACGAGGCCTTGAGTAACCTGTACTAGTGGGAGGTGTCCCTGCCTATGGCATGGGGTTGGAACTAGATGATCCTTGAGGTCCCTTCTAACCTTACCATTCTATGATTCTATGATGTGATGTAGGAATCACAGAACCATTAAGGCTGTAAAAGACCTCAAAGATTATCCAAGCCCAACTATCAAGTCAATGCTACCATGACCACTAAACCATGCCCTTAAGTATTACGTCCACACATTTCCTGAGCATTTATGTCCCTGTCCAGTCTGTTCCAATATCTGACCAAGGAGATAATGAAACTTCTGATCCTTTGGGAGAAAAGAGGATACAGCTCATGGAAGAAGGATGAGGGTTAGGCTCCTCCTGTGACCAGACAGCCAAAGGATTCAGAGGCCAAAATCAAGTGATTGACAGAGACATCCTACAAGGCGTGGAGGACAGCATAAAAACAACCAATTTGATCCTAAGTTGCTGGTGACCACATTAACCCACCACAAAGGACTCTGAGGGAGAAGGCTGGGTAGGTGGGATGATGGAGTGCCCTGGAGATTGGTGTTGAGGTTCATCAGCATCCAGGATGATCAATGTTCAGAGGACGGGAGTCATCAGTGCAAGTTTCTGTCTTGCTTTAGCATCTCCTCCCCTTTGAGGTGGAGGCAAGTGCAGAACATGGAAGAGATACTGCCAGTCTCCAGCTGCTGGGAACATCCTAAGTTCTTTAAGATCTGGAATACTGTCCCACTTGGGTACACAAGATGTGTCTTTTTTGCCTTTGTATCCAAGGTTGAGTCCATTCCCCAAGGTACATCTTTATCCCCTGCTCAGCATCTGGTGGTTTAATGTGGCTCAGGCCACCTGCTAAGGTGCTCAAAGGACACAGATAGCTAATTATCCAAGGAGATCCACTCATCAATGCCTCAGTTCCACAAACTAGTTCTTTTCTGACCACAGATGAGGTCCACACTACCCTGGTTATTGATGATGCCCATCACAGGAGACAGGAACCTGGAGACAAGTGGTGAGGACTCATCAGAGAACATCTCATGTGGTTCCACATTCAAATACCAAGAGACTGCATACAGAATATTTCTCATTCCAGATATGAAGCAAACATACCAGATGTGGACAGAAGATGGACTAGAGGGGCAGTGCAGATCCTACCACCACTAAGATCTCATCACTCAGGAAAATAGAACAACCCAAGGCAACCAGGACTGCAGACATGAAGTTGCCATCTGGTAGCAGATGAAGAACCTCACTGCCACTTGTCCTGTCAATGTTTGATGTCCTGAGCTTGCAGCTGAACAGTCAGGTTCTGCAAGCCTTGAAATGCACCTTTCTTGGGGAGCAAGGTCTTTGTTGAAATCAAAATTGGAGTTGTCTCAAAAAACCTCATGGACAACACGGACATTTAGTGCCACACTGCTGAAAGCTTAATCCTTGTGTTCAAGGTCCAAAGACAAGCAGAATGGCTGGGAGACACTGAGCAGTGTGTCATCTTCAGGGACCTCTCAGCTGCCAGGCAGCTGTTGAGTGAGAGAACTCAGGAATCATAAACTTGTTTGGGTTGGAAAAGACCTCTAAGGTCATTGAGTCCAACCATCAGTCTAAGACCACCATGGCAGTTAAACCATGTCCCGAAGCACATCTGATGCACTCAGTTCCAAAGCTGATACATCTCACTCTGCCCTCTTGGATACCAAACAGGCTAAATGCCAAAAACTCTCTGGTTTATCATTTACTTTAAGATCTACAAGCCTTGAAGAGTCAGAAAACCACTATGAGAGGCCTCACAAGTGTCTCAGACGCCCTCTAGAGTTCTGAAGGCCTTACAGTGCTGGTACAAACAATGGAGAAGGCTACAAAGATCTTCTTGGCCAATGCACAAACATCAAGCAGCTATGGGCAGTGTTTGCCCTCAGACAACCACTAACTGCTCTGGAGCAGTTTCCATCTCTGGGAGACTTTTAGAGCCAGCTAAGACCAAAGCTGACTCAGGTAAGAGGAGCTGGTGTAAGGCAGCACTTGAATTTCTTTCAGCTTGGTAT
The DNA here is from genome assembly GCA_013396675.1 of Eubucco bourcierii. Lineage (NCBI taxonomy): Eukaryota > Metazoa > Chordata > Aves > Piciformes > Ramphastidae > Eubucco > Eubucco bourcierii. The sequence continues at coordinate 37,666 of VWZE01013025.1, read as the reverse complement.
GTGAACAAGAACTTGCAGGCTCCTTTTGATGGGAAGAAGCTTTGATGCACTGATGACAGAGTCACCAATGACCAAATCTCAGTCACCACTAGGACACACATCCTGGAGCAGAGCAGCTTGAGAGGGGATCTTCTCAATGCTCAGCAAGAGCTAAAGGGTTGGGGGCAAGAGGACAGAGCCAGACTCTTGTCAGTGGTCTCCAGTGACAGGACAAGGGGCAACAGGCACAGACTGGGACCCAGAAGGTTCCATCAGGAGAAATTTGTTGACTTTGAGGGTGGTGGAGCCCTGGCCCAGGCTGCTGAGAGAGTTTGTGGAGTCTCCTTCTCTAGGAGAGATTCCAACCCCACCTGGCCATTGTGATGCTGGGCAATCTGCTGTAGGTGACCCTGCTTGAGCAAGAGGGTTGGACTGGATGACCTCCAGAGGTCCCTTCCAAGCCCACCACGGTGGGATTCTGTGACTACCCAGTGTGCTACTGCCAACACCAAAGAGCACCATTCAGCAAGCACATGGAAGCTCCTAGACAAGCTTTGCAGTCAATCCAGGTTGCTGTGTGTGGGAACCTGGCTTGCCAAGATTTCCATCATCTTGCCCACCTCCCTTTGAGGAGACTGATTCAAGAGGCAGGAAGGACAGGCCATGGACATGAGTGTTTTCATCAAACCAAATACATCTCTGGAATAAGCTCAAATCTCACCAGCTAAAATGAGCGTTCTCAAAGTCATGTTCCCCTCAAAACTCCTCTGACTGTAGAGAAGAAGCATCTGCAAACTAAACATGTCCTTTGAGATAGGAGGTGTTGACATGACACCATGGAAGGGACTTCCCCAAAGCCAGTTGCAGAAATCAAGCATTTCAGGAATATCCTACCACACTCAGTGATGACAAAGGAAGCAGAAGACATCTCTTAACACAGGCACCTACTTTAAGATAAGAAGGACTGTCTTCTGAAGACATACCCTTCTCTCTCCCCCCTCAACTACTGCTTGAGCATCAATGACCAACTCCAATTAGGTGCCTCTTAGAACAAGATGACAATTGGAAGGATTATCACCATCACCACACAGTGACTTAAGCCCTGAGGACCTTCCAGGCCCGCAACAGTCCCAGATCTTTCCTACACACCCTTCATGGTGCTCATTTTAAAACCAAACCTTGTTCCACCAAGTGCTAGTGTGAAGAAAGCTGTTCATTCATACAGAAGATCCTTCTTCTGCTTGCTGACCACCAACATACCTTGAGATCATCCATCACTTGTGTCATTTTGTTGTGGTCAAAACCACAACAAAGAGAAATGTGGCAAGGTTCCTGAAGTTCTGACAGTGAAGCTGAGCTATGGCAGCTTGCAGGTGGAGCACTAAACACAGTGTGAAACCTAGTAGGTTACACCACAGCCTTGAATTCTTCTCACAACAGGAGCACAAGGGACAAACCAAGATGCAACATGGCCATGGCCAGTTGCATGTGCTGTAGGAAGGCCAGCCCTGAAGCCACTGTTTCCTTCCCTGTACTCTCTTTGTCATAATGATCACATTTCAGGGTCACAGAATCCTAGAAATGTTGAGTTTGGAAGAGACCTTTGAGATCATCAAGTTCAACCACTTGCCTAGAGCTCACAATCCCATCACTGCTTGTAACTCATTACCACTAAACCACATGCCTCAGCACCACATCCACAAGTCTTTTAGAGCCCTCCATGGATGTTGACTCCATCAGCTCCCTGGGCAGCCTGTTCCAATGCTTGAGAACCTTTTCTGTGAAGAAACCTTTCCCAATATCCAAGTTGAACCTCCCCTGGTGCAACTTGGTCTCTCAGACTCTCCCTGGACATTGCCTATATATCTGCTTAATTTTGTCAGTGACTTGCTTTCTCCTTAGCCTTGGATCCTCTTGTGCCATTTCAATGAACTTTCCTTCTCTGCTTGTTCACAACAACCAAAGCTGCTGTCTCAGTGACCCATAAAACCTGGTTGAGCTGGGACCTACAGCCCTATACCACCAGAAAAGCATGGGCCAGGATACCACACCATGTTTATATAGTTTGTTCTTCCTCCCATTCATTTAGCTTCACCAAGGACTGTTAGAAGCCTGGTGTTTGGTGTCAAGGCATTGGTTTAAACCCTAAGTTTGGATGCCCAGAGAGGTGGTAGATGCCCAAATCCCTGGAACCATTCCAGGTCAGGTTGTCTGGGGCTCTGAGCAACCTGCTCCAGTTACAATTGCCCCTGCTTACCAAGGGATGATGGACAAGATGCCCTTTAAAAGTCTCTTCCAACCTGTGTTGGACTGTTCTGTAATTCTCTGAATAAAGTTGTGTCTGTTCACTTCTTCTCTAGCCCTCACACACCAGTGCTGGGTCTCTGGTGTAAGCCACTGTAAAACCAACCCAATTTGGTGTGTAGGAGAAAAGACAAAGCCACAGGAGTCTATGTGCCTACCTGTGAAAAGAATGCTCTTTGAGCAGACTCCTCAGCTGAAAGCTTAGTGAATAACCCTTCTAAGCCTCCCTGATCAGCTGGCTTTGCTGTGGAGTGAAGGGCAGACTCAAGGAGATTAGCAGTCAGTCATGGACACAGACAACACAGTTAAAAATAGAGAAAGTACAGCAACCCCAGGGTCTGCTCAACCTGGGACCTGCTTTCACAGAATCATAGAATGGAGGCAGTTGGAAGGCACCTCTGGAGATTATCCAGTCCAGACCCTGTGCTAAAGCAAGGTCACCTAGAGCAGGTTGTCCTGGGTCACAATAGCCAGGTGGGTTTAGAATCTCTCCAGAGATCGACACTCCACAACCTCTCTGAGCAGACTGCTGCAGGGCTCCAGCACCCTCAAAGTCAAGAAGTTTGTCCTCATGTTTAGACAGAACCTTCTATATCCAAGTTTGTGCCTGTTATCCCTTGGCTTGTCACTGGGTATCACTGAAAAAAGCCTGGTTCCATCCTGATGACACCATCCTTTCAGTACTGATAAGCCTTAAGAAGATCCTCCCTCACTCTTCTCTAGGCTAAAAAGCCTTGCTTCAGGAGAGATGCTCCAGCCCCCTCATCACCTCTGTAGCCTTTTGCTGTGCACACTCCAGCAAGTCTCCATCCTCCTTGAACTGGGGAAGCCAGAACTGGACCAAACACTCCAGATGTGGCCTCGCCAGGGGGAAGAACCTCATTCAGCCTGGTAGCCATGCTCTTCTTGATGCATCCAGGATCTTGTCCACAAGACCACATTGCTGGCTGATGATCAGCCATTTGCAGGATGCCTGGATGTAAACATATATCCAACATCCAGCATCTTCCCCTTAAAAGTGTGGAAAGACAAAACCAAAAACCCCACCAACAGGACAGAGAAACATAAAGCCCTTTAACCCACAGAAACCCCACCGTGAAGCACCTCGAGGAACAAGTGACAACACCAGTGCTGGCCAAATCCCATAACTCCAAAGTCCCACCATAAAAATTCACTGACCTGATGCATCCTCTTCCAGGCTCCAATTGAAATCTGAATAGTGTGCTGCTAGCAAGCCTGACAATAAAACCCAAGTGCAAAAGGCTGAGCACAGGCCAAATACTACAAATGAGGAGGGGGTAATTAGGTGAGGTAATGAATGTACTCATAGGAAAGACATCCTTTGGCCTGTGAGTAGAAGTTGAATGTCCACACAGGAGTAACACACCAGTATATCAGACACTAACTCAAATATTTCTACCTCCACACAGAACATCTTGTGCCTAAGTGGGAGGTAGAGCAAGTAGGAGGAAAGTAGAAGATACTTCCAAGTTTGCAGATACTTAGGTGATGCATCAGACCAGAGAGACACAATGAGAAACACCTCCATAGAAATGAGAGTAGGGAAAGTCCTCATGGAGAAGCCTCCAGTAAAGTTCTCCATTGTTCCTCAAGATGAGAAATGAATGAGAAGAAGAAATGGCTGCCAAAGTGGCAGTTCATAGAATCACAGAGCGTTAGGGGTTGGAAGGGACCTTTGGAGATCATCTAGTCCAACTCTTTTGTCAAAGCAAGATTACCTAGGGCAGGTCACAAAGGAAGGTATCCAGATGGGTCTTAAGTCTCCAGAGAAGGAGACTCCACAACCTCTCTAGGAAGCCTGCTCCAGGGCTCCAGCACCCTTACAGTAAAGAAGTTTTTCATCACATTGAGGTTGTACTTCCTGTGCTCCACTTTGTATCCACTACCCCTTAGGACACCACTGAAAGGAGACTGGCCCATTCTTGACACCCATCCTTCAGATACTTGTAGACATTAATGAGATCTCCCCCCTCAGGTTTCTCCAGACAAAGCAGTTGCAGGTCTCTCAACCTTTCCTCATCACGCAGAGATTCAAATCCCTTCATCATCCTCGTAGCCTCCATTGGACGCTCTCCAGTATATCCCTGCCCCTCTTGAACTGTGGAGCCCCAGAACTGGACACAACATTCCAGGCAGAGTCTCATCAGAACAATGCAGAAGGAGAGAAGAGCTTCCCTTGACCTGCTGGCCACACTTCTCTTCATTCACTTGAGGGTACCACTGGCCTTCTTTGCCACAAAAGCACATTGCTGCCCCATGGAAAACTTACAGTCCACCAGTTCTATGTGTCCCAAGAGCAGGAAGTTTAAAAATTCATGGAATCCCAGATCTTGGCCTCACTGGGCTCCAAAAAGAAGCTGGATGTGGTTTTAAGGCTCTAACAGATCTCAATGAGATTCATGGGTTGGTGCATTGGACCACATGTGAACATGGACATTAGCATATAGGACAGAGCATTTAGCACATGAGGACAGAAAGCAGCTTTTGTTCTGGTGGTAAGGTGATACGTAACCAGAGAGTCTCTGGCTTCATCTAAAAACCATTTTCCCAGCATTTCGCTGCTGTGTTCAGCCTCTCACCACAACAGAGCCACCATTCATGGACAACCAACAGGCCCAGAGCAATGGCTTCTCTCCCTCAGTGCACCACTCCCAGCCCCTGTGCCTCTTTGCTGGGGGAGATGCTGCTCTAAACCCAAGAGAGGTGACATCAACTCAGAGAGCCAAGCAAGGTGCACAACTTCTGGAGAAGGACAATGGTGTGGGAAGGTCATCAAAGTTTTCTCTCACAGCTATGAAGAGCTGCAACCTTAACAGCATCCCAGCTTGGTGGGGGTTGGCAAGGACCTCTGGATCACCCAGTCCACTCTCCCCTGACAAAGCAGGGGCACACACAGCAGCTTTCACAGTATCACAACGGCCGGGTGGGGTTGGAACCTCTCCAGGTAAGGTTCCACAATCTTTCTGGGCAGCCTGCTCCAGGGCTCCACCACACTTAAACCAAACACACTTCTCCAGATGGAACCTCCTGGGTTGCACTTTGTACCCACTGCTGCTTGCCCTGTCGCTGGGCAGTACTGACAAGAGTCTGACCCCATCTTCTTGCCTCCCCACCCTTCAGCTCTTGATGAGCGTTGAGCAGATCCCCTCTCAGGCTGCTCTTCTCCAGGCTCAACAGCCTCAGGGCTCTCAGCCTTTCCTCCTCACAGAGATGTTCCAGGCCCCTCAGCATCTCCATAGCCTCCACTGGACTCTCTCCAGTAGTTTCCTGTCTCTCCTGAACTGGGGAGCCCAACCCTGGACACAAATTCCTGCATTAGCCAAAAGGAGAGAAAACACTCTTCTTTTTCCCTTGGGAAAAAAAAAATAGGATTGGACACAAGCCCTCAGGGTCCCGTTTTTCTTTATCCTTCAAATCTCACCATAAAACCATTCCTGCTGCAAACCAACATTCCAATGGGGCAATCACCATGTTTTGGTGTTTTCCTTAGAGGACAAGACAACCAGTTTGGCACAGATTCTGCTTCTTTTTCCTCACCCCAGTGTAGGACCTGGCCCATCCTCAGCAAGGTAAGCAATAAATCATGGTGAAGACACCACTCAGATGTGGAAGGTTTTGTGCACAGAGCAAGTTTTTACAGTCCACATTCCAACTTTTTTTTTTTTTCCCTGCACCGTCGTTCACTGGCAGGGTTGTGCAGCAGGTGGGATGGGTTCCTACCTCTCTCATCCCAGAGTACTTATTCTTGGTATGCTGCTGCCTCTGGCAGATTCCTCCTTTTAAGGCCTGCACATCTGTTGAGGGGGAAAAAAAAAAAAGCCACAACCAACCAACAAAAACCTGGGACTCTGGCCTGGGGACTGAAAGCACAGAACAGTTGTGCACCCATGCTGAGCCCAAGCCATGTGGGCTGGGTGGCAGGAAGCCTCATGGCACCCAGCAGTGGGTGCTAGGAGAGAAATCAGAGTGGTAGGGGTTGGAAGTGACCTCTGGATATCATCTAGTCTAACCCCCCTGATAAAGCAGGGGCACCCACAGCAGCCCTCACAGCATCACAATGGCCAGGGATGTTCAGGAGCTCCCCAGATGAGGATGCTCCAGGGCTCCTCCACACTTACAACTAAAACATTTCTCCTGATGGAACCTCCTGGGTTCTAGTTTGTGCCCACAGCCCCTTGTCCTGTCACTGGGCACCACTGAGAAGAGTCTGGCTTCATCCTCTCAGCCTTTGCTTTTCACAGAGATGCTCCAGGCCCCTCTTTGGAGCCTCCACTGGACTCTCTCTCCAGTAGCTCCTTATCCTTCTTGAACTGGGGAGCCCAGAACTGGAGCAGAGAACCCTGGGGTTGCTGAGCCTGGAGAAGAGCAGCCTGAAAGGAGATCTTGATGTTGAGCAAGAGCTAAAGGACCTGTGGAAAACAAGAAGATGGGGCCAGACTCTCTTCAGTAGTGCTCAGTGACAGGACAAGGGGCAGTGGGCACAAAATGGAATCCAGGAGGTTCAATCTAAATGTGAGGAGAAACTTCTTGCCCATGTGGGTACCGAAGCCCTGGAGCAGGCTGCCCAGAGAGGTTGTGGAGTCTCCTCTGAAGAGATTCCAACCCCACCTGGCCATTGCGATGCTGGGCAACCTGCTGTGGGTGCCCCTGCTTTAGCAGGGGGAGTTGGTCTGGATGATCTCCAGAAGCTCTTTCCAACCCAAACCATTTTGTGATTCTTGAAACCTCTTAATTCCTATTTACATGTGCGACTCAAACTGTTTTTTAGAAAGAAAACATCTGGAAAGCTCTGAGAAGATTTGTCCAAGACATCACAACTCATCTGCAGGTTGGAGCAACAGAAAACAATCAGGGTTCCAAACCCTCTGATGGTGTCTAATTGAAGATGAACACCCCCAGCTGCTGATCCCTGTGACTTCAAAGCAGCTGAACACACTCTATTGATGCCAGCAATACCAGTCAGTTTCCATTAGCTCCATGTTCACCAGCTAAATGCAGTGGTCCTGTTGTGCAGACACCAATTAGAGTTCCCTCCTAATGCTTGGGAGGACAAAGGGGGGTGGGTTTTGATGGGAAGGAGTGGAAGGGAAGAGATCAGCTGGCTCAGGGGAATAGCAGAGAGCCTTTCACTGAGAGGTCTCCCCTTCAAATCTGTCATAGGCCAGCAGTAACAGATGGTCACTTCTGAAGGCTGTTCTCTAGCTTACATGAAATGAGGGATTGTCTCAGGCCACTAGTGGACAACTTATTGAAGCCACAAACACACTGCTGGTGGTTTCTGGCAGAGATGGCAGAGAAACTAAAGGATTACATGGATAGGAAGCAACTGCTGCCTACCTGATCAAAGACACCTTCCCTCCTAGAGGGAATGAAGGCAATTGCTGGTGCTGTAGCCAGATTTTGCTCTGAGATCACCTGCTCTAGCTGTCATTAGCTTCTTGGACTCAACTTCCCTCTTCACTCAACTTCCCTCTGGACATGCTTGAGGTTTTAAAGATTAAAATCATAGGGGGAAATGGAAGCTGAGGAACCTGTGGCAACAAGGAGGCAACCCACAGAGGGGCTGAAGTTTGCTGAGTTGCATGTGGGAACAACAAATCAAACCATGATGGCTGGACTTCATGATCTCAGAGGTCTCTCCCAGCCAAAACAATTCTATGATTAGCTTCAACGCCAAGCCAGTGCTCCCTTGGTCTTGCCCTTCTCAGAGACTACCTTCTCCAGAGTCTGTGTCTTTCTATGGGCAAGTGGGCTACAGACTACCAGCGTCCCTGGAGCACAAGGAGGCACACGTGAGCCATGAGAAAAGGCTGCTCAGAGAGGAATTTGTAGCCATCAGGGAAGAAATTAAGTCAAAGGATATGGGGAGTGAGGAACAAGTCAAATCCAGGCTTAGAAATGTCACCTCTGGTTTGGAGAAAGTCAGCTTCAGGAGAAGTTGCTTTTTCTCATAGAATGGTTTGGGTTGGAAGGGACCTTAAAGGCCATCTAGTCCAAACTCCCTGCAGTCAGCAGGGACATCTTCAACCAAAGCAGGCTGCTCAGAGCACCAATCAAGCTGACCTGGAATGATTCCAGGGACAGGGCATCTCCCACCTCTCTGGACAACCTAGGCTAGCGTTTCACCACCCTCACAGCAAAGAATTTCTTCCTTACACCTAATCTAAATCTCTTTCAGACTGAAGCCATTGCCCTTTCTCTGATGACTGAGGAAGAATCCCTCTGCAGCTTTCCTGTAGGCAGCCTTTAAATACCGGAGGGCCACTATAAGGTCCCACTGGAACTTGGAACAGATTCTCCTTAGAACCTGTTTTGCAGCTTCCCCTCAACTCACAGTAGTACGTGTGTGCTCCTGACCTGGTGGCTGTGCTTTGCAGTGGTGCCTGGTGTGGCTTCAAACACACCAACCTGCTGCTGAAGAACTTCTTTCCTGTGAGGGTGATGAAGCACTGGGCCACGTTGACCTGAGAGGTTGTGAAGTCTCCTTCTCTGGAGAGATTCCAAACCCACTTGGGCATTGTGATGCTGGACAACCTGCTGTGGATGCCCCTGCTTTAGCAGGTGGAGTTAGACTGGATGAACTCCAGAGGTCACGTCCAACCCTTATCATTCTGTGATGGACTCATGCGGCTAAAGACATCACAGAACTTTAGAGGTTGGAAGGGATCTCCAGAGCTTGATTCGGATCTCCCTGCCAAAGCAGGATCCCCTAGAGTAGTCTGCACAGGAATGCACCCAGGTGGGTTTTGAAAGTCTCCAGAGAAGGCCTCTCTGGGCAGCCTGTTCTAGTGCTCTGTCTACCCTCATTGTAAAGAAGTTTCCCCTCATGTTGAGCTGAAGCCTTCTGTGTTCCAGTTTGTAGCCATTGCTCCTTGTCTTATTACTGCTGACCAGCAAAACGAGATTGGCCTCATCCACTTGACACCCATGCCTTAGATATCAGGCTCCCAGAAGGAGCAGAAGCCACCATGCTGCTCTGCAGGGTGAGTGGTGAGGGAAAATAGGGCGATTCTCCTGCAATCTTCCTGCCCAGCTGTTTACGAGCTGCGGATTACGCCTGTCACGTGAGCTGCTTTACAGCAAAGCCAAGCTGTCTTCGTGAGCTGAGAAGGTCACTGGCAGACAGGGGCCTCCAGGGACACACTCACCACCCTCTACTTTGATTTACCTCCCAGAGGGATGCCAGGTAGCCAGAAAAGCATTCCCTACCGGTCAGAGGGCAACGAGAAATGGTTTTACCTTCAAGCTCTCTGCCCAGCTCTTGTCAGGACTCACCCAGTGAAAGGGGAGAGGAGAGATATCCCCGGGGGTTGGTCTCACAGTGTGTCCATGACACCCCAAAAGCACAGCCTGCAAACACTACAGGTTTTACCAGGCTGCAGTCAAGGTGCTAGAAAGTTGAGAGTCCTTAGAGTGACAAATTTACCTTCTCTTCCTCTCACAGGTGAGGGCATCCCATCAACCTTTCGGACAAGGCCTAGCTGAGGGATGCCAAGGTGGAAATGCACCTCACAGAATCACAGAATTTTAGAGGTTGGAAAAGGACCTCTGGAGACCATCTGGTCCAACCCACCTGCCAAAGCATGATTGCCTAGGGCAGGTCATACAGGAAAGTATCCAGGTGGGTTTTGAGAGTTTCCAGGTTCTCACACAACCTGCTGGCACCTCAAAGCATAAATGAGTCAACCCTATATAGCAAGAAATGTTGTCTTCTTCAAACCCCAAATCTAATCTCCAAACACAAGGCCAAGGAAGAAGAATGAGTCCAGTTCTGGGCTTCCCAATTCAAGAGACAATGAAGTGCTGGAGAAAGCCTAGTGGAGGCTCCAGAGATGCTAAGGGTCCTTGAGCATCTCTGTGAAGAGGACAGGCTGAGAGCCCTGGGGCTGTTGAGCCTGAAGAAGAGCAGCCTGAGAGGGGATCTGATCAGTGCTCAACACTGACTGGGGCCAAGAGGATGGGGTCAGACTCTTGTCAGTGGTGCCCAGTGACAGGACATGGGGCAACAGGTACCAACTGGAAACCAGGAGGTTCCCCAAGGAGCAGTTTGTTGCCTTTGAGGGTGTTGGAGCCCTGGAGCAGGCTGCCCAGAGAGGCTGTGAAGTTTGTCTGGAGATATTCCAACCCTGGTTGGTCATTATGATGCTGTGCAAGCTGCTGTGGGTGCCCCTTGCAGGGGGGTCAGACTGGATGATGTGCAGAGGTCCTTTCCAACACCACTGTGCTGGGACTCTGGGATTCTGTGACTTTCACCTACACAAAAGAGAACTGGAAGGTCCAGTGCAGCCACTAAGGAAAACTAAATAAAATCTGTCAGCTTCATCGTTCTGCCACAGGCAGGTCTGGGGGACCGGGAAACCACTTCTGCAAGCAACATCACTCAGTGGTTGCAGGACAGGGCTCTTTACTATGCCCCAGAGGCACAAGACAGATGGGGGTCTGCTTTCAGGCTTTAAAACAAGTCCCTGCTACAGAGCTCAAAGAGAGAGGATAAATCCAGGCAGAGAATGATCCTCTGGACATGCTCAGAAGAAAGCAACAGAGGAGCTCAAAGAGGTCGACCCTGCTTGGAGAGCAGCTGAGGCTTTCAAAGAGGGGCAGAGCACTTTGTAAGGCAAGAAAATACAAAGAGTTCCTTGCAGCAGGATGGAGTTGTCTTCTCCAGCAAGCGGGAATGCAGAGTCCAAAGTGAAGCACGGAGTGAGAAAGGCTGTGCTGAAGGCAGAAAGCTCCACGGGGAAGAAATTTTGGTCTTCCACAACAGGTCATGAGCTTTGTCAGTGGAGAAACACACAAACCATGTCTCCACGCACTGAAGAGCTGTGTTTGAGGAAGTCCTAGCTTGTAGCTTAGCTTCCAGAGTGTTTCTCCTTCCAATAAGTGCCCAGCAGCAGGGGGAGGGGTGATGGGAGGGGAGGCAGAGAGAATTCACAAAACCCTTCTCATCTCCTCAGATGCCTCACAGAGTAACAACAGCTTGCTGGGATTTCAGCCAGCTTCCCATTTGGATCAGATTGCACCCTACGCCCACTGACAGCCATTAAGAGCCTGGAGCTCACAAAACTGCCCTGGGGGTCAGACCAGGCTCCATCCATTCACAAACCAGTAACATTTTCTACAGCTCTGCAGTACACAACAGGAAAGGGTAGCCCAACTCAGAAGGGAAGGCAAGAACTGAGTCCTGCTGTCATGAAACATGCAGCCCAGTGCTGCTGTGACACGGCGGCGTGTGGGGGGTTAGAAAGCCCTTCTCCATCTGGCCAGCAGCACAGGCTGCTCTTTCCACTCCCCCAAGCCCCACGATGGTAGAAGGGGTTAAAGTGGCACAGCACAGGTAGAAAACCAGCAAGGACATCCCCAGCTCTGTCTGTGGTTGTAGCATCATTATTTAGATCATAGAATCACAGAATTGTTTTGGTTGGAAAGGACCTCTAAGATCATGGAGTCCAACCACCAACCTAACACCACCATAGCCATTAAACCATGTCCCAGAGTGCCATGTGCCGTGTGTCTTTTGAACAACTCCAGGGATGAGGAGAAACTATTTCCCTAAGCAGGAAGCCAGACACCTTGAAAACTAAAATCTGCACTGAAGATCATTGAATCATAGAATCCTGGAACTGCTGAGGTTGGAAGACAGCTTTGAGGTCATCAAGTCCAACCACTCACCTAGAGGTCACAATCCCACCAGTACTGGTAAGCCACTGCCACTAAACCATGTTCCTCGGCAACACATTCGTGCAACTTACAAATACCTCCAAAAATGGTGACTCCATCACCTCCCTGAGTAGCCTGGACCAGGGCTTCAGAACCCTTTCTGTGAAAAAATTGTTCCTAATGTGCAAACTGAACCTTCCTTGGCACAACTTGAGGCCATTTCCTCTTGCCCTGTCACATGTTCCTTGGGAGAAGAGATCAACCCCCAACAGGCTCCAGTCTCCTTTCTGGGAGTTGCAGAGAGACAGAAGGTCTCCCCTCAGCCTCCTTTTCTCCAGGCTGAACAGACCCAGGTCCCTCAGATGCTCCTCACCAGACCTGTTCTCCAGATCCTTCACCAGCTTTGTTGGCCTTCTCTGGACATGCTCCAGCCCTTCAATGTCCTACTTGGGAGCAAGGGGTCCAAAACCGAACCCAGGACTCCAGGTGTGGCCTCATGAGTGACCAGTACAGGGCGCGATCCCTGCTCTGATCCTGCTGTTCACACTATTGCTGATCCAAGCCAGGATGCTAGTGGCTTTCTTGGCCACCCTGGGCACATGCTGGCTCGTCTCCAGCCTGCAAATCACAAACAGAATCCATCAGACATGAATTTCACCCTGGGAGCACTGAGAAAGAGCAGCAAAGCAGAGAATGGTTTTCATCTCAGCTTAATTTACCATCCACCCAGTTCAACATCCATGGCTTTGAATGTTCAGATTCACAGCTGAGCTCTGCCTAGGAGCTTCCACCTGAACATGAGGAGAAAATTCTTGGCTTTGAGGTTGTTTGAGCCCTGGAGCAGGCTGTCCAGAGAGGTTGTGGAGTCTCCTGGTCTAGAGACATTCCAACCCCACCTGGCCATTGTGATCCTGGGCAACCTGCTGCAGGTTGCCCTGCTTTAGTAGAGGTTTGCACTGGATAATCTCCAGAGGTCCCTTCCAACCCCCACTCAAGCTGGGATTGAGTGACTGAGAGATGAAGGCACAGAAGCCAGGGTAAGCATCACACAAATACACCATATAGATGGGCTTCAAATTCAACCTAGAAACACAATGAATTGTCAGCCAAGCAAGACACTCATTCCAAGTCTTCCTGCTCAGACTGACTTAGGACTCTTCTGTGATGAAGAATCACCATGGGAAGGAAGCTCAGCTTTGAGAAACTTGGGAAAGCAACAACTCCATGCAATGAGAAAATAGGGTCCCTGCAGCAGGAGGACAGAAGCAGAAATTATACCATGAAGGAAGGCCCTTGTTGAAATACACCTTCTGTAAGGAAAGCTATGGAAGAAATCAACCCTGCCTGCTTCCACAAACCCAAGTTCAACCCCAGCACAAGCCCATGCTGCCTCTAGGCCTGGGCTTCATAGGAACAGCACCTCCTGCTCATGTTTTCACCCTTTCACTCTGTTTGCATGGAGCAAACATGTCTCTTTGGTTTCTCAGCCCTGAGGATTTCAGATCTTCCTTAAAAATCTCTCTCCCTTTCTTAGACTCCACCTGCCTCAGTGAAGGTGAGCCTTGATGGAATGAAGAGAAGAAGAAAGTTTTCTTCCTGGCTGTGGATGCCCACACAGAACAACTGGGATCCCCTCAAATGTGAAGCTTTTCAATGCAACCATTCAGAAGACAGATGGATGAACACATCAGCACACCTGAATTTTCCAAGAGAACGTCAAGACGGGCAGAAAGAACTTCAGCTTTCTGTTATGATCTCCAATATGGGACCTGCTTCAGAGGACAGGACCAGGAGTGCCTTGGGAAGCAGGACTGGAAGTGCTTAAGGAGCAAGACTGGGAGTGATTTGAAGAGCAGGACCAGAAGTGCTTCAGGGAGCAGGACCGGGAGTGCTGTGGGGAGACCCTTCGGGAGCAGGACCAGGAGTGCCTTAGGAAGCAGGACAAAGAGTGCCTTGGGAAGTAGGACCAGAAGTGCCTTGGGAAGCAGGACCAGAAGTGCCTTGGGGAGCACCTTGGGGAGCACGACCAGGAGTGCCCTGGGGAGCAAGACCAGNCTTGGGAAGCAGGACCAGAAGTGCCTTGGGAAGCAGGATGAAGAGTGCCTTGGGAGTGAGACCAGGAGCGCCTTGGGGAGCAGGACCAGTAATGCCATGGGGAGCACCTTGGGGAGCACAACCAGGAGTGCCCTGGGGAGCACCTTGGGGAGCACAACCAGGAGTGCTTTAAAGTATAAATTAATGAATAAAGGAGAAACCCTGCCCAGCCTACAGTTGATACCAATTCTGCTTCCTCTTCCATCCCAGAACAAAAGGGAACATATTGCAACTGTACTGGGAGAGGAGGGCTGCTGCCTATTTCTTTAAATGTAATGTTAATGCCTTGTAATCAGCTTTAATTTTTAAACAGACCCAGCCCTCCTGTCCATTTCCCCTAATTCAGGACACGTGGAAGGTAAATGGCCTGCGCTTAAACCGGGACAGCATCAGTGGTGACAGCTGGAGAGCCTGTAAGTCTCAACTGCCTGATAAGAGGAATGGATGTCAAAACTCACCAGGGGAGGGGAAATGGGGAGGGCAAGGGAGGTGCTGGAGATGCTGTAAGGTCAGTGAGAAGCTGGAAGATAAGGGCAGACAGGGCAAGGCTCATTTACTGGATGGAAACTCATTGAAACCAACTGGACTCAAATAAAAAGATTCTGGAGAGATTCCAAACCTGCCTGGACATTATGGTCCTGGGCAACCTGCTCTGGTGACCCTGCTTTAGCAGGGAGGTTGGACTGGGTGATCTCCAGAGGGCCCTTCCAACCTCTGCCATGCTGGAATTCTGTGAAATGCTGCAAGTGATGAAACTATGGAGGACTTGGCAATGGCTCCCTACCCATCATGAAGCTGGCTTCCCTTTTAGGGTGTTGCTATCACAAACAGGCTAAGGAGAAAAGGCCAGAGGCTTTTAAGGCGGCAGCAACAGATCAAGACGGGCATTGAGCAGCTCCTGGTGTCTCCCCAGCATCTTGTCTTCCCTTATTGTGATCTCAAAGTCTTGTTTCAGAGTTAAAAAGCAGCCTGTAGACTTCATGCAAGAACTGGACACAGAACAGGTGCACAAAACCACCCAGGAGACTCTTCCTGTGCTCCTCCAACATCACTAGCTCTGAAAAATAGAAAGAGACCTGTGGTACATCTTGAGGGTTCAATCACCACCTGGAAGACATTCAAGGTCAGGCTTGATGTGGCTCTGAGCAGCCTACTCTGGTTGGGGATGTCCCTGCTTACTGCAGGGTATTTGGAGGGGATAACCTTTAAAGGTCCCTTACAACCCAAACCATTCTGTGAGCCTATGAAAATGTCAGAGTCCGTGAGTCTCTCTATCCCAAAATCCAAACTTTACCCAGAAACGACCATTCTGATTCTCCATCCAGGATCTTAGAAGGTCACTCAACGAGCCAAAGTAAGCCCTAAAAGCAGCAGTACCCAGGTACTGCGGTATCCACCTCCAGCTCTACTCAATCCAAACTGTCACAGAATCACACAATCATAGAATGGAAGGGACCTCCAGAGAGTCTAGTCCAAACACCCTGCTAAAGTCACCTAGATCAGGTTGCACAGGTGGGTTTGGAATCTCTCCAGAGAAGACTCCACAGCCTCTCTGGGCAGCCTGCTCCAAGGCTCCAACATCCTCAAGGGAAAGGAGTTTTTCCTTGTGTTTAGGTAGAAGCTCCTGGGTACCAGTTTGTGCCCATTGCCCTGTCACTGGGCACCACTGACAAGAGTCTGACCCCATCCTCTTGCCCTCCCACCCTTTAGCTCTTGCTGAGCATTGAGCAGATCCCCTCTCAGGCTGCTCTTCTCCGAGCTCAACAGCCCCAGGTCCGCGGTGGCTTGCACGAAGCCAGCTCCACGTATCCCCAGCGCACGTTGGCGCAGGCAGTGCCCGGTTAGTTGGACCAAAGGCACAATCTGGTCACATCAGTGCGGTACGAGATGGACTTGTCTCAGGCACTATTTTTAGCGGCGGTTGGTGGGCAGACAAATCCTAATCACCAGCGGCAGCAGCCGCTGCGTCACCGGGCCCAGGATGTCAAAGCGAAGGCGCGCAGCGCCCCTGACAGCCCCAGCGTCAGGACAGGCTGAGCCGGCTGCACCGCCCAAGATTAGTGTCCAAGAGCAACGTAGGGCAGCAGTGAAACCCAGCAGATCCTGCACCCTGGGCTTAAAGCAGCAGGGCAAGGTAAGCTGGTCTGAATTAGATGGCCTCTGGAGGTCCCTTCCAACCCCCAACATTCTGTGATTCTGTGAGCTAATTGGGTTGGAAGAGACCTCTAAGATCATCAAGTCCAACTCTTAACCTGGTACTGTTAGGTCACCAGCAAACCATGTCCCTCAGCACCACTTCTCCATGCCTTTTAACCATCTCCAGGGATGGTGACTCCACCACTGACCTGGGCAGCCTGTGCCAGGCCCTGACAACCCTTTAGGGGAAGAAACTGCTCCTCATGTCCAGCCCAACTCTCTCCTGGTATAACTTAAGGTCATTTCCTCTTACCCTATCACTTGTTCCTTGGGAGAAGATACCGAACTCCACCTGGCTCCAGCCTCTTTTCAGAGAGCAGTAGAGAGCCAGAATGTTTCGCCTCAGTCTCCTTTTCTCCAGGCTGAACAATCCCAGGTCCCTCAGCTGCTCTTCACAAGATCTGTTCTCCAGACCCTCCAGCAGCTTTATTACCCTCCTCTGGAGACACTCTAGCCCCTCAAAGTTCCTATTTGGAGTAAGAGTCCCAAAACTGAACCCAGGATTTGAGGTAAGACCTCAGTAGTGCCTAGTCCAGGGGACAATCCTTGCCCTGCTCCTGCTGGCCTCACACTTGCTGATCCAAGTCAGGGTGCTGGTGGCCTTCTTGGCCACCTGGGCACACATTGGCTTATGTTCAGCTGCTGTCAACCAAGCCCCCAGGTCCTTTTCTGCTGGGCTGGAGTTCTGCAGAGTGGCTGCAGTTTCCAGCCACTGTGTCTTGGGGTTGTTGTAAGCCAAGTGCAGGAGGCAGCAGTTGGTCTTGTTGAACCTCATCCCATTGGTCATGGTCCATTGACCCAGGCTGGACAGATCCTTCTGTAGAGCCTCCCTACCCCAAGCAGATCAACACTCCTGTCTAGCTTGGTGTTTCCTCACCGGCTACACTGGGGCTCCCTGGACAGCCAGATGCTGCTATGGCAGGGGTGCAGATTCAGAGAAGGTTGAGCCATAGCTGAGCACCCTCTCTCTGCGGGGCACACACAGGCACTGCATGTGATCGACACAGAAGAAGTTCTTTGAACTCAGCTCATGTCAACATTTCTCTCAGAGAGCATCACGGCCTGGTCAACTGCAATTCATTCCTGTGCAGCCATCTGTCCTGTAGGAGACACCTCTGCCTGCTCCTGGACCCAGGATCTCACACTCATTCTCTTCAGCTCTCCTTGCTGGCTGCCACCGGCCTCCTTCCTCTCCTGCCATCTGAAACACATCTGCAAAAATGATTTTCCTCACTTCTCCTCCAGACTGGGATGAAATCATACCTGTTTCAGGGCAACGCTTCAATAATAAAATCTGTTCCCTCTGGGAAGACCCTACAAAAAGCTCGACTCTTTCCTTCCTGTCCTCCTGGACGCAAGCAAGCTCATCTGCACTTTGCCAAGTTGCTAGCGACTCATCTTGGTTCATCTTCCCTAAAAAGGAGATCCAACAGGAAAAAAAAAAATGTCTTTTAAAGATTGATATTTGCAGCAGATCAGCCTCCAAACCTCCCCCCCCTATATATTTTTTCCCCCCACCTCATGTAGAAAAGCCACTGTTTACCAGTAGATCAATACCTCCCTGTCCCAAGGCATCCAAAAGCAAGAACAGTTCCCTAGAGCTGAATTTTCCCGATGGATCTCCCTCTGCTTTCCCTCTCTCTAGATGTGCACAGCTCAGAGAACAGGTTCTCACCTCCTGCCTTTCCCTCCAGGATGTGCTTACAACTGTATAAACAGCTTCCACAGAGCTGGATGGGACTGGCAACCATGCTCCGGGCCTGGAGATCTCCTCACTGCCAGCAGGAGGGTTTCCCATCTCCCATCTGCGCAGCTGAGGGTGGAGACAGGTTTCCACCTGACACCTTGTTGATTTTGCAGTGGAAGCTGGGCAGCTTCACCCTTGCTAGAGGTTTTTCAGCATTTAAACTGTATCTAACATGGAAGTTGGCACCTGGGACAGCTACTCCCAGCCTGACAACCTCTGGTTGTGTAGACAATTTTGGGTTTCAGGTTTTTGATGACTGAGGGAATGGAGAATCATAGAACGGTTTGGGTTGGAAGGGACCGTAAAGATCGTCTAGTTCCAGCCTCCTGCCAGAGACACCTTCCCCTCTAGGTCCTTGTCCCACCTACTAGGCCAAGTTGCTCAAGGTCTTGTCCAACCTGGCCTTGAACACTTCCAGGGAGAGCATCCGCAACCTTCCTGGACAACCTGTTCCAGTGTCTCACCACCCTCACTGTAAAAAATTTCTTCCTAATATCCAGTGTAAGTCTCCTCTCTTCCAGCTTCCCTCTTGTCCTATCACAAGGATAAGACCCACTGTAGGCTGCTCTTACTGCCCACCTTTACAGCTACCAAATCACCAGCAGGCACATCTGAGCTCTCCAGAAGCACAGGAAGGAGAACATTAACAAAAATGTGCAGCAGTTGCCACATGTGAGGACCAAGGTGCACAACTGAGGATCCACTGGTATTTGGCTGTGCCTGACTGAGGTCTGTTCAGTCAGTTCCCTAGTCACAGCTTGATTTCACATCTTCCACTGGCACTCCTCTTACAAATACAGCTCTTACCCTCACGCCTCTTTCCATGCACTAGTTTTGAACCTCAGATAGAGCTTTGAGCAACCCATCCCTCTCACCTTCCAAATGGTCATTCAGAGTGTCACACACTGCACAAAAATGCCATAACCAACCCAAGCTGTGGGGAAGAAGGGCTGGACAGCAGCCCTGTGGAGAAAGACATGAGGAGGGCTGTGGAGCAGCCCTGTGAAGAGCTGGACATGATCTGGCACTGTAAGCTCACAGCCCAGAGCCATCCTGTCCTAGGCTGATCCCAAACAGTATTGGCAGCAGGTGCAGGGAGGGGATTCTGCCTCTTTGCTGTGACCCCACCTGCAGTGTTCTGGGGCCATCTATGGAGTCCTCAGCACAGGAAAGACATGGAGTTGTTTGAGTGAGGCCAGAGGAGGCCACAGCAATGACGTGAAGGTTGGAAGCCCTCTGTCATGAGACCAGGCTATAAGATCAGAGTTTGTTTAGCCTGGAGAAGAGAAGGCTCCAGGGGGACCTTCTAGTGGCCTTTCAGGACTTAAAGGGCATCTACATAAAAAGATGGGGACAATCTTTTTAGCAGGACCTTTTGTTACAGGACAAGGGGGGGTGGTTTGAAGCTGTAAGAGGGAAACTTAGACTGAAGAGAAGGAAGAAATTTTTTCCACTGAGGGTGGTGAGACTCTGTCCCAGGTTGCCCAGAGAGGTGGTAGAAGCCCCATCTCTAGAACCATTCCAGGTCAGGTTGTTTATGGCTCTGAGCAACCTATTCTAGTTGCAGATGTCCCTGCTGACTGCAGGGGGCTAGACTGGATGACCATGAAAGGTCCTTTCCAACACATACCATTCTATGATATGATGAACCCCAGGCTTGTGATGACACCAAGGCCATTACCCCAACCTTCCTTGCAGAGAGCCTGCTCTGTCCTTCACAGGCAGCAGTGCGCTGCTACAGCCCTGCTGAGGCAGAAGCTTCATCAATATTTCAAGATGAAGCCAGGAAGCTCCCAGCCCAAGCAGCTTTCAAAGCCCTGATCAGATCAATGTCAAACAAAAGGCTGCAGTATGAGGATGCTCCAGTGAGAGAGGCCCAGGCTGCAGGCTGGCACTGTCACCTCCTCCCTCCCAACACCTATCAAATTTCTCTCCTTTGGTCTCAGCACACTGGGATGGCTCCAGCACCAGTTCATCAGCGTGGAGCTGCCCCAAGCAGCCCCAGAGTGGCAGAGTTCCTTCTGACTGGAGCAGTTGCAGTTCCCAGCCAACTGAAATTGGTGTTTGCTCCAACCCCCTTCTGCTTGCTTTGAATATGACTTTGCTTTAACACCAGCCACTTAAGAACAAAACCATCTGAGCCTCAAAAGCATGGGGTCAGCAGTTCCAAGCATCCCAAGGCAAAGCAGATGCTCCAGAGTGGTAAGAAAACCATAATGCACTTAGTTTAGTTCGACACTGCATGGGAGCAGGAGATCTAATTTCCCTCAGCTAGAAAATGTAACCGATCGCCAGATTATCCGCAGCACGTTCCTGGACTCAGCTCCCTGCATGACCAAATCCAGCCCTGGCTTCCAAGATATCCATGAACACATGGAGGTTATCTCTTTTTTAGCAATCCTAGGTCTCTTGGATCACTTAGTTATTATTCAGATGCCAGCAAAATTTGTTAATTGCTGTTTCTGTTTCCATATCAATAAGATGGGGATACATTTACGTTCCAGGGAAAATGGTATGGGAAAGGGATTGGAATCCCTCAAAAAAGACCTGCAGAAGGGTAGGAGCATTCCTCTACCATAGTGAGACCATGTCTGGAGGTTGTGGATGCCCCCTGCCTGAAGGTGTTCAAGGCCAGGTGGGATGAGGCCTTGAGAAACCTGGTCTTGCGGAAGGGGTCTCTGCCCATGGCAGGAAGGTTGGAACGGGATGATCTTTATGATCCCTTCCAACCCAAACCATTCTATGAATCTATTGCATCCAGTACTGGGTTCCCCAGTTCAAAAGGGACAGGGATATAGCAGAGTGTGTCTAACAGAAGTTATGAGGATCACAAAGAGAAAGGCTGAGAGACCTGGGGCTGTTTAGTCTGGAGGAGACCGAGGGTGGATCTTATTAATGTCAGAAGGGTGGGTGTCAAGAAGGTGCCAGTCCCTTTTCAATAGGACAGCGGGTAATGGATACAAACTGGCACACAGGAGGTTCCAACTCAACAATAAGAAAGACTTCTTTACTGTAAGGGTCCTGGAGCAGGCTGCCCAGAGAGGTTGTGGATGCTCTTTTTCTAGAGACTGTCAAGGTTCATCTGATACTTTCCTGTGTGACCTGCC
Source organism: Eubucco bourcierii (assembly GCA_013396675.1). Classification (NCBI taxonomy): domain Eukaryota; kingdom Metazoa; phylum Chordata; class Aves; order Piciformes; family Ramphastidae; genus Eubucco; species Eubucco bourcierii. The sequence goes on along the minus strand of VWZE01013025.1, from coordinate 16,561 downwards.
CTAGGTGATCCTGCTTTGGCAAGGGGGTTGAACTGGATGATCTCCAGAGGTCACTTCCAAGCCCTCCTGTTCTAGGATTCCTAGAGAGAAGTGTTTAATGGAAACAGCAGCACATCAAAACTTCGCAAGCAACAGCAAGCAGAAGGAATTTGCTGGTTAACGCTGCCATGGCTCTGGCTCATTTACCCTCTGTCTTCCCTGCGCCAAATTACTCCCTGTTTCATCTCCTCCCTATGGAAGGAGTAGTTTGTCCCCACTCAGCACTGACATCTGAGAGGATGCTCACACTCACAGTCTGGGCTTCGTAGGATGAGAAGAAGGTAGATAAATCTGTTGTATGAACATAAGCCAGTGTATACTCAGGTGGCCAAGAACACCACCAGCATCCTGGTCTGGATCAGCAAGAGTGTGGCCAGCAAAATCAAGGCAGGGTGAAGGGTCTAGAGAACAGGTCTTGAAAGGAGTGGGTGAGGGAACCAGGGTTGTTTGGCCTGGAGAAAATGAGACCGAGGGGAGACTTTCTGGCTCTCTACAACTCCCTGGAAGGAGTTTGGAACTAGGTGGGAGTTGGTCTCTTCTCCCAGAGAACAAGTGATAAGACAAGAGGAAACGGTCTCAAATCGTGTCAGGGGTGGTTTAGGTCAGATATTAGGAAAAATTTCTTTCCTACAAGAATGGTCAGACATAGGAATAAGCTGGAGTCACCATTCCTGGAGGTATTTAAGAAATGTGTGGACATGGCACTCTGGGACACGGTTTAATGGCCATGGTGGTGTTAAGTTGGACTTGATCTTAAAGGTCTTTTCCAACCAAAACAATCCTACAGCCCTCTGATAAATCCTCCACTGGAGTGGCAAGGTTGAAAACCCATCCATCTGCTCTCCATCCCCAGACAGTGAGAATGGATACCACCATCTCCTCCATCCCTGAGGGAGATATATTAGCTGGTTACGTAATCAAGCTACCAGCGTGGCGCTTCCAAGGGCCGCCAAAGCCCTTCCCCTTAATACCACCGGAGATTAGAGCAGATCGAAGAAGAGTGGAAACCAGGAGAGGGGCTGGGGGGTGAGGGAAATGCTGCAGCCTCTCTCCCCTTAATGCACTCTAAATCCCAGCTGATTTCCAACTCTGCCCTTGAAAAAAAAAAAAAAAAGAAAGAAAAAGGAAAAAAACCCTAAGAAACCCCAACCCCCACAGCTCGGCCTGCATTAATTTAATATTAATGTTGTGTGAGCAAGGTTGACTGACTCAGGAGCATCTAAAGGAATCCAGAGCATGGCAGCAGACCAAAAGGAGTCAGGGGGTGCAGAGCTGCTAAAGGATACTAATGTGCTTTTAACAAATCTGATTAGCTGCTGGTTTTGAGCATCCAGGGCAGATCCTTCCATAACCATCCATCACTTATCTCCCACTGTGGAGTACAACACAACCCTGCTCTTCCCTCTCGGTATCAGCCACATTCCCAGCTCCCAGGACAGGGATTTCACTTCATCTCTGCTCCCTCTTCAGGTTGGTTGACTCCACAGCAAGAGACATCGAGTTGCAAACCCCAAGTGAAAAAAAAAAAAAATCATTCTTCTCTCCACTGTCCTTTTTGCTGCAGACCAAAAATTGATGTTTCAAAAAAAGTGTGTCCCCCATGAGATGAGGAATTTGATGGACACCAAACCCGAGGTCTCACTTCACCACATTTCTGCTTTACAAGCCAAGTGACGAGGCAGGAAGTCCTCACTCTGCCATCCAGCTGGTTTATAGATTCATAGAATGGTTTGGGTTGAAAGGGACCGTCAAGATAAATAGTTCCACCCCCCCTGCCATAAGCAGGGACAGCTTCCACTAGACCAGGTTGCTCAAGGCCTCATCCAACCTGGCTTTGAACACCTCCAGGGAGGGGACATCCACAACCTCCCTGGGTAACCTGATTACAAAGTTCCCCTTGGATGATTAGAATTCAAAAAGCCCCATCCTCAGGGCAACGTTTCTTTATGGTTTATCATAGAATCACAGAATGGTTGAGTCCTGTGTCCAGTTCTGGGTCCCTCAATTTAAGAAGGACATTGAGGTGCTTGAGTGTGTCCAGAGAAGGGCAACAAGGTTGGTGAGAGGCCTCGAGCACAAGCCCTATGAGGAGAGGTTGAGGGAGCTGGGATTGTTCACCCTGGAGAAGAGGAGGCTCAGGGGGGACCTTATTGCTGTCTACAACTACCTGAAGGGTGGTTGTAGCCAGGAGGAGGTTACCTTCTTCTCTCAGGCACTTGGTGCCATGGTCTAGTCTTGAGGTCTGTGGTGTTGGGTTGGACTTGATGATCTTTGAGGTCTCTTCCAACTCTGGTGATACTGTGATACTGTTTAGGTTGGAAGTGACCTCAGAGATCATCTACTCCAACCCCCCTACCATGGGCACAGACAACTCTCAACTAAACTTAGTTCCTCAAGGCCTTATCCAACCTGGTCTTGAACAGCTCCAGGGAGAAGGCATCCACAATCTCCCTGGGCAGTCTATTTCAGTCTCATCATCCTTGTACTGAAAAACTTCTTCCTAAGATCCACTCTAAACCTACTCTCTTCCTGCTTAAAACACATTCCCCCTTGTCCTGTCATTAGACATTCTTATGAAAAGGCCCTCTCCAGCCTTTCTGTAGGTTCCCTTCAGGTATTGGAGGGCAGCTATAAGGTCCCCTCAGAGTCTTCTCCAGATTTCACCATTTTGCATAATTTTTTTGAGCTTATTTTGACACATTAGATCAAAATAACCAAAGTTAAGACCTGACTTTCACCACTGAATTGGGAAAGCACAGCAAGCACATCACCCAGAAGTCCAGCACAATCAGAGGAAGCAGATGAGCACTAACTAGACAACTTTGTACATTCCAGTTGTGGAAGAAGTAGATGAACACCAACTAGACATTTTTCTGTGTTTCAGTATAGTCACTTGAACCAGTTTTTTTACTCACTATCAGTTTAGTTGGAATAACTGCAGAAGTCACCAGATTTGGCCAAAGAAACTGCTAGATTGTAAGCGAGAAACGCTGCAGAGAACCCCTAAAACTGAGAGTTTGACTGTGGTGGTAAGATGGAAGAAGCAGAATCATATATTAAGGAGTGACTGGAAGGTGCCACCCAAATGGGAAGGTGACAGCTGCCATCACGCAGACGAAGAGTTGTGACGAAGGAAGGAAATGGGCAGGTGAGAAAGCACAGATAACACTGTCACCTCACAGCCAAGCAGTTTGGAGACAAGATTATTGTGGAGATGAATTTACTGTGGAGATGAATTTACTGTGGTTGTGTTAGTTGACCAGGTCTGATTCTCCTTGTGCAGATGAAGCAGGGAGGAGTTTTCCATCCCAAAAATAAAGACTAAGTAGCAAGCTGGCAGGAGAAGGAGAAGAGCAGAGCCACCAGCACTATGACAGAAACCAGAGGTTACCATTTTGTTCTGAGCTTCGAAGTCGCAACCTACTTAGAGACCACCTGCACTGAGCCACTACTATTTCAGGAGCAAAAAAAAAAAAAAATCACATTTCAAGTAAAAAAGAGAAAGAATCTCTAGCAAAGAAAAACAACCAAACCTTACCATTGGCATCTTGAACTCCAGTAAGCGCTCCTACTGCGGCTGCAGTTTCACCAGATAAGACAATTTGTCCTCCACCTTGAAGAGTGGCTTCAGCAAGAGTGGCTACTGCGTGGGCAGCTGCTTCACTGTGGGCACAGGAGAGGAGAAAGAAGACTTAGGAAGAGTGAACAACATCATTCCAGTTGTATCCATTATAATCAGCATGTCAAGAGAACAAATTTAGAATGGAGGGATTCTTACTGGGCCAAATGAAGTCACTCAGAAAAGAAAAACTACGGTGGAGGAGGACTACATGGGAAGGAGCTGCTTCTACTAGCTTGGTTCAGCTTGGAGACCTCTTAGTCAGAACATCTCTGCCCTCTTAGAATTATACAATGGTTTGGGTTGGAAGAGACCTTGAAGATCATCTAGTTTCAACTCCTCTACCATGGGTAGGGACACCTTGCAGTAGATCAGATTGCTCAAGGCCCTGTTCAACCTGGCCTTGAACACCTCCAGGGAGGAGGCATCCATGACTCCCCTGGGCAACTTGTTCCAGTGTCTCAACATCCTCTTACATTCACATCTTTTGCCCAAGACCTTCCTAAAAGCTTTTGGACAACCTATGTAAGTTTCTGGTACAAAAATCATTCTCTGGGGACTGTCCCATTTAATGTCTCTATGGACTTTAGAGCTCTCTGCTTCATTACTGATTCCACAAGTTCACCTTGCACTGAAACAGGCCCCAGAAGGTTACCATTCCCAGGATCACATCAGAAGCTCCATATCTAGCCAAGACTGAGAACTTCTCCCCTGCCAAGTGGCTTAGTAATTCGTTTTAATGAGTGATCAGTAGGCTTAGATCAATATTCTTACATTTCTTCACACAAATGAGGTCAGACCAAAGGTCCTTCTGATGAAGCAAGCCTGCTGTGAGAACAGCCAGTATCAGGTATTTAGAACCATGGAATTGTTTGGGTTGGAAGAAACCTTTAAAATCATCAAGTTCAATCACTAACCCAGCACTGCTAGGTGACTGACAAACCACATCCCTCAGCATCACATCTACCTGGCTTTGAAATCCCTCCAGTACTGCCCTGGCTAGCCTGTTCTAGGGTTTGAGAAGCCTCAAGGGCAAGAAATTGTTCCTCATGTCCAACCCCTGGGACATCTTGAGGCCATTTCCTCTTATTGTGTCATTTGTTCCTTGGTAGAAGTGACCAATTCCCATCTGGCTGCAGCCTCCTTTCGGGGAGTTGTAGTGAGCCAGGTGGTCTCCCTCCTAGCCTCAACAACAACAGGTCCCTCAGCCACTCCTCACAAGACCTGTTCTCTGGACACACTCCAGTTCCTCAACATCCTTTTTGAAGTGAGGGGTCCAAAACTGACCCCAGGTTTCAAGGTGTGACCTTCACCAGTGCCCAGTCCAGGAGGACAATCCCTGCCCTGGTCCTGCTGGCCATGCTCTTGGCAATGCCTCCTTTAGGAAGGAGTGTGTCTAATCCTCCCCTTCCTACATCCTCTCAGCTTCCAATGGTTGGCAGTGTATTGATCTCCATCAGAGGCTGCAGCTGGACCATCAGGTTTGATTTCTCTAATCCCCTTTGGAACCTATTTAGATTTTCTGCCTCCACAACATTCTGTAGCAACGAATTCCACATTTCATTAGATGCTGTGTGAAGGAAAATAGCAATGGGGTATTCTGAAATGTACCACCAGGTCTGGTTGGGCAGCCTTGAAGTCTGATATTGCAAGAAACAAAAAATAACTCTTGCCTTTTCCTCACAATTTCAGAGTAAATTCCAGTAATCTTTCTGCCAAGATCACAGAATGAGAGAATGGTTTGGGTTGGAAGTGACCTCTAAAGTTCATCTCATCCAACCCCTCTGCTGTCAGCAAGGACATCTGCAACTATAGCAGGTTTCTCAGAGTCCCAAACAACCTGACCTGGAATGGGTCCAGGGACATCTATCACCTCTCTGGACAACCTGGGACAAGCTCTCACCAACCTCAGTGGGAATTTTTTTTTCCTTCTCTCAAGTCTGAATCATCCTCTTTATTTCAAACCACCCCCCCTTCTCATGATGACAGGCCCAGCTTTCTTCTCACCCTCTTTAAGGCCAGGAAGGCCACCAAAAGGTCTCCCCGGATCCTCCTCTTCTCCAGGCTGAACAACCCCAATTCCTTCATCCTGGCCTCACAGCAGAGGGCTGCCAGTCCTCCCAGTATTGCTGTAGCTTTCCCTGGCTCTCCTCCTGTGCTCTGCACTCCAGAGCTAGCCCCAGCACTGCAGGTGAGGTCTCAGCAGAGCACAGCAGAGGGGCAGAATCCCCTCAATGCATCTGCTGCCCACTGAGGATCAGCTGATGATGCAGGAAGATGAAGAACCATAGTTCACTTAATGTGCAAGGACTCCTCGTGGCTTCTGATCACTTTTGTCCTTCCCAGACTTTTTCTACCCTAAGACACCTCTTAGAAGGGGTGACCATTTCTCACACTATTCAAGATGCAGACACACCTGAGTTAGTTCAAGGGCCTGTTTCTGACTTCTTGTCCTGTTCCTTTTCCTGTCTGCTCAGGAGTGACGAAATATGCCTGAGGATCTCCTGTGTCTACAAAAAACCTGGGGAGAAACTTTTTACAAGAGCTTGCTATGACAGCACATGGGGCAATGGAATTGAGGTGGAAGAGGGGAGATATAGACTGGAGATTAGGAAGAAATCCTTTACAGTGAGGGTGGTGAGACACTGGAACAGGTTGCCAGGGGAGGCTGTGGATGCCCTCCCTGGAGATGTTCAAAGCCATGTTGGATGAGGCCTTGAGCAACCTGGTCTAGTGGAAGTTGTCCCTGCTTATGGGAGGGGGGTTGGATGACCTTGAAGGTCCCTTCCAACCCAACCCCTTTTGTAGTTCTGTGATAGCCCCCTGAATGGTAACTGGAACCATGTAGCTCCACAGTGGATGCATACAAGAGCTGTTTCTTGGCACGGGTGTCACTTGCCACTTACTGAGTCATACTTGATTTGCAGACTCAGGGTGTTTAAGCATCCTTCAGCAGCTCTCCTGGTCCCTCCAAATCTTTTGGATGACCAGTGACTTACTGCTAGTCACAAAATTATTTTCTAGTGACCTACTGCTAGTCACAAAATTATTCCAAGGCCACCTTCTTCTTGCAGCGGAATCTCTCTGGAGGCATTTAAAAAGACATAGACATGATCCTTAAGGATATGGTTTAGCAGTGGACATGGTAGTGTTAGGTTAGGTTAAAGGTTGGACTTGGCTTTAAAGGTCCTTTTTCAGCCTAAATCATTCTCTGGTTTTAAGGTTCCTACCAAATCTCACCTTAATGAACTCAAAATTAGGTATTTTCTTTAGCTGCCCCTAGGACATTCTTCATTATCTTCCCTGTTTATTGTCTGGTAGACCAATTGAGTCAAATGTTTTCCAGGAACTTCCAAATCATTCTTTCTCTTTTCCTATTTCCTACTCAGGTGCTGAATACTTTCCAACTGCATCCACTCAAGGTGTATTTTCATTGAAGGCTGGACTAGATGATCTTCCAACCAAAGCTATTCCATGATTCTATGAATCATAGACCAGTTTGATTTGGAAGGGACCTTAGAGTTCATCTAGTTCCAACCCCTTGCCGTGGGCAGGGACACCTTCCACTAGATCAAGTTGCTCAAGGTTGTGTCCAGCATCTCCAGATACAGAGCATCTACAACCTCCCTGGGCAATCTGTTCCAGTGTCTCACCAGTTTTCACTTCTCAAGAGCCCCTCCATGTCTCAGAGCAGATCTTGGTGAACCAGAGTATTTCCTCCTCCTGCTTTTTGACTCCTCTTCCGAACCCACAGCTACTTGAAGGCAGTTACACTGCAGGAAGGTCAACTCTGCCCCAGCAAACCTGGGTTGAGCTCACATTTTCTGGTGTGACTCTGCTTCCCAGACCTCACCCAGCACTTAGCTGAATCCACTTTCAAGGGCAGCTGAGCATTTTAATGACCTGTTAGGGTTCCACCCCCGAAAATAAGGAGCTGCAGCTTAAAAAGCTTTTCCCAGTTACAGTGCGCTCCACGGACATTGTTTCAAATCAATCAATTAATTACCCACCTCCACTTTGTCCTCTCTCACTAGAAGGCCTAGCATTTCCCATCCTCAAACCTGAGAGGTTGCATGACCAATGAAGGCCACGCTGTTGGCAGAGGTACTGCTCTTTGCAGGGCTCTGAAAGACTCCGAGCTCTGCCAGCAGCCATTGGAAGAAGATTCAGAGATCACAGACTCACAGGATGGTTATGGTTGGAGAAGATCTTTAAGATCATCGAGTCTGGCCATTGTCTACCTCTATCACGTCTGATGCCAAACCATGCCCCTCAGCACCACATCTCTGCATTTACTAAACACTTCCAGCAATGGGGATTAAATCACCTCACTGGGGAGCCTGTTCCTGTGGTTGAGAACCTTTTCAATTAAGAAGTTTCTTCCATATATAACCTAAACCTTCCCTGGTTCAACCTGAGGCCATTTTTTCTCATTGTTCTGTTACTAGGGAAAAAAGACCAACCCACACCTGGGTCCAACCTCCTCATGTTCAGATGGAACCTCCTGGATTCCACTTTATGTACACTGCCCCTTGTTCTGTCACTGGGCACCACTGAAGAGAGTCTGGCTCCATGTTTTTGTCCCCCACCCTTTAGGTCTTGCTGAGCATTGCGTATATCCCCTCTTAGGCTGCCCTTCTCCAGGCTAAACAGCCCCAGGGCTCTCAGTTTTTGTTCCTTACAGAGATGCTCCAGGCCCCTCAGCATCTCTGGAGCCTCCACTGGATTCTCCAGCAGCTCCTTGTCGGTCTTGAACTGGGGAATCCCAGAACTGGACCCATGACTCCATCTGTGGCCTCACTAGGGCAAAACTCTGAACATCAGCAGGGTGGACTTGGTGTTGTCCCAGTTCATGGTTGTTCACCCATCAGCATCAACACCAGAATCATGATATGGATGAGGAAAATATTTTGTCTACACCTGAGCAGAGTGAAACCTCCCATACTACAGGGCTGTGTTTCCTACACTTCTGCTCTCTGAGGGTGCAGCTGGGGTGTGCTGCAGCCATTCCAGAATAGCAGGGAAAGTTTAAGCAACTCACCAGAGATGGGCAAAGATGCTGCTGTCTGCTGCATGGACCTGCAGAGAACCACACTGCAGAGCTTGGTAACCTGAGTGCAACCAAAATTCTAACAGAGTTCAGTCTTGGGTCAATCACTCCAAAAAGGACATTGAGGTGCTGGAGTGGGTCCAGAGAAGAGCAATAAAGCTGGTGAAGGGTCTGGATAACAGCTCTTGTGAGGAGTGGCTGAAGGATCTGGGATTGTGCATCCTGAAGGAGGCTGAGGAGAGACCTTTGGGCTCTGTGCAACTCCCTGTAAGGAGGCTGGATCCAGGTGCATTTGGTCTCTTCTAGGGAACAAGTGACAGGACAAGACAAAACGGCCTCAAATTGCCCCAGGTTGGACATGATGAACAATTCCTTCTCCTAAAGGATTGCCAAGACCTGGCCCAGGCTGCCCAGGGCAGTGGTGGAGTCCCCATCCCTGGAGGGATTTCAAAGTGGTGTAGATGTATGTAGTGCTGAGGTACATGATTTAGTGGTGATCTGGCAATGCTGCGCTAAGGGTTCAACTCAGCGACCTTGGAATTCTTTTCCAACCTTAATGATTCTCTGATCATTAAAAATAGTGAGGGAGACTCAGACTTAAAAAGTGCCACTAACATATCATGAGTCTTAGAATCACAGAATCCTGGAGCTGGTGAGGTTGGAAGAGACCTCTGAGATCATTAAGTCCAACCACTTGCCCAGAGCTCACCACTAAACCACATCCCTCATCACTACATTCATGAGTCTTTTAAAACCCTAGAGGGATGTAAGTCCATCACCTCCCCAGACAGCCTGTTCCAGGCCCTGCCAACCCTTATGGTGAAAAAAAGGTCCTATTGTCCAAACTTGACCTTCCCTGGTGTGACTCAAGGCCCTTTCCTCTCGTCCTGTCATGTGTTGCACACAAGAAGAGACCAGGCCAAACCTTACTCCAGCCTCCTTTCAGGGAATTGTAGAGGGTGATGAGGTCTCTCTCTCAGCTGTTCTAAGACCTGTGCTCAAGACTCTCCACCAGCTTGGTTGCTCTTCTAAAGTTCTAAAGTTCAGTTCTGTAATGGAACCATTGTTGTTCAAAACCCATCATTTAGAGGGCATAGTTACTACCTCTTTCAGGCAATTTCCAAGTCAGTGCTCTTCTGTGGTTGCAGTGGACATCAGGAACTATCCTGTAGACACCTGGACACAGGTTGACATCGGAATTTGCTAAGAAAAATCCTTTGCTGTGTCTGTAGGCAGTGGTCTTTGCACTATTAAGAGTGAAAACCTAGAAGGAGATGCTTCAAAAGCCTTCATGTATCTCTCAGCCATACCTGTTGAGTGCCATGGTAACAGTTGCTCCTTGTTGCATCTCCTGAGATGCTGCCACTGCTGCTTCTGCTAACGATGCCACTGCCTGCGTGGCCTCTGATGCCTGTGTCGTCTGGATAGTCATCTCACCTCCTTGTAGCGTTGCCCAGTTCTGCTCCACCTATAGGGAGAAACAAAAGGGAAGGTCCTAGGATTGGATGTCAGCCCATAGATGAACAATTACTTTTACTAAAATGAAAGAGCCAGAGAATTTCAAGAGGTCTTTGCAGAAGACCTGTACACGCTTTGACTTTGAGAGACAGGAGGGAAAAGGGAAGAAGCCTGAGATCCATTTCAGAACACTGCTGCACTCTGCAATCCTCTGTCAGCCACAAGTGGGTTTCTCTAGTCAGCCCATGATTTTAGTTGCTGCTTTCCATGTCAAACAAGTGTTTCCTTCCATAAATATCTGCAAAGCTCCTCAGCCTCTCACAAGTGCCTCTTGTCTGTCCATGTCCACAAAAACACAGGCCAGTGTTGATTGCTGCTGTACTCTGATGACTGCCTGCCAGCCTGGGCAGCTTATTAAAAGCAGTTGCATTTCTAAAGGTGCTGGAACCCCAACAAGGATCATGGCCCTCACACAAAATGGCTGTGTTGCCTGTCCATTGTCATTCTGGGGAATGGTCCACTCAGGGTTTCCTTGCACAGCACTTGTGAGCTTGGATGTGTTTGAGCCAACCAGAATTCCCTCATTTTGCAGCAAAGCACCTAATACAAGAAGAAGGCAGGAGGCAGGTGCTGTGTTCATCTATTTCAGGTACCTTCAAGTCTCTTGTTTCAGACCTTTCTGCAGATAACATGAAAACTATCTAAAGTTCAGCCAGTTTCAGTTGCTTGGACATTGGAATTGTCTCCCAAGAGAAGCAGTGGATTCCCCTACGCAAGACTCAGCTAGACAGAGTGCTGGGCCATCTCATTTCAACTACACTATCACCTAGAAAGGTTCAACCAGATGATCCTTGGAGTCCCTTCCAACCTAGCATTCTATGATGTTCCATGTTTTTTCATTTGGGATTTCACAACTCATGAGAGGAGTGTAGAGCCACGAAATCCACCAGGACATCAACTAGCAATACACAGTGGACCAAAAACAACCTAAAGAAGTGGAGGATGAAAGTCCATCAGCTGACAAATCCAAAATGAAGATCTTGCCCTCTCATCCTCCCTTCACTGTTTTCATCCCCATACACATTTTGGGCCAGTCACCATCTTGCTGAGAGTCACAAATAAGAATGCCAAGTAAGGTGATGAAGAAGGGAGTCCTCAATTCGTTAAGATGGAGACAAAGTCCAGAGAAGCAGAGTTGGCACAAAGTTCCCCACAAAAGATCAAGTCAATTTGGCTTCCTTTGGGCAAGAAAAGGGTTAGTCCCATCAAAGGATGGAGAAGGAGAGAGAACCTGTGGTGCTCTCACTCACATCTGTTATCACACACTCCTCAGCAGCTGCCAGTGTTGTTTTCCAGTACTTGGGCACAAGCAAAGCTGGTTCTCTTCGTAGCTCTTTAGCCATCCCCAGCTGTCTGACGTTCAAGGTCACTGCTTCATTCTCCTGTGCCCAGAGCTGACCCTGGGCAGAAGGATCCAAAGCAGGGAGGATGCAGTGAGATAGTGCATTGCCAACAGGAGAAAGGAAGGTTGAGTTTAGAGAAGGTTAACTTGGTTTGGGGGTTTTATTTAAGGGATAAAAGGCAACCAAAGTTTAAGTGGTCCCAGAAAGGAAGGAAGTTGCAGATGGTGGAGACCTTGAGAAAGTCAGATTGAGTCGAAGGGACGTTGTTAGGCAAAATAAAGCAAGCTCCAGCTCTGAAAGGCACCCTGCCCACCACCACACAGACAAGGGACAGACAGTTTTACAAACACATGGCAACACACAGTGGAGTGAGAATGTTTAGATGTATCTGAAGGGTGAATGTCAAGAAGGGGTCAGGCTCTTTTCAGTGGTGTTCTCTGACAGGACAAGGAGCAATGGATACAAACTGGAAGACAGGAAGTTCCACCTCAGCGCAAGGAAGAGCCTCTTTACTGTAATGGCCCTGAAGTAGGCTACCCAGAGAAGCTGTGCAGTCTGCTCTAGAGATTTTCAAGACCTATATGGATGGCTTCCTGTGTCACCTGCCCTTGGTGATTCTGCTTTGGCAGGGGGGGTTGAACTCAATGTCCTCTGGAGGTCCCTTTGAAGGCCCAGCATTCTACAGTTCTGTGATAAGGCAGCTCTTCACTTGATCCACAGTGCTGTCAAGATGCCTAACCTCTTTCAGCGCAGGGATGGAGTAAAGCCTAGAAAAGAAGGGGGGGACTGTCCAGGCTCTTCTTCACACTGCCACAAAGATTGTGTTGCTGAAATCCTAGCCAGCACCCCTAAACATGGACATGGTTTAATGACCATGGAGATCTTAGGTTGAAGGTTGAACTTGATGATCTTGAAGCTCTCTTCCAACAAAACAACTCTATGGTTCTATGAGCACATCTGAAAGAAATCTTTTACAGATTCATTCATAGGTTTATTCATCTTCACACAGCAAGAGACAGTAGGACAAAAAGGCTTCTAGAGTGGTTGCCAGCAGGCTGTGGATTTGTGCAGAGAAACATCACCCAGACACCAAAGAAAGTTTACTTTTGAATCCTTATTTCATCCAAGATAGCACTTGGATTTCAGGAATCAGACATCTGTGCTCCCCTGCTTTCTATCTGCACCTCTGATCTCAAAAGCCAGAACCAGATCTTGAAAATTCTCAAAACAGTTCCAAAGTACTTCAAGGTGATGGCCCCAAGCCAGGCTGTTTCAAGACTGGGTCTGAGATAGAAGTAGGGTCTGGTGGGGAGCAAAGCTGTTCTGTGCTGCCACCTGTCGCCGTGAAAAGTCCTGTCCATGCAGACCAGAGAACCAGATCTCACCACCAGGAATTCTAGCATCAAGAGGGGCAGAAAGAGACCTGCAGCCAGGTTTAAATGGGGATTTGGGAGTGAAAAGGGTTAAAAAATTAAATCATTACAAATTAATCTTCATAAGCTTAAAGGATTGGTTTTCAAACACACTTAAAGAGGCCTTGAGCAGGCTGGTCTAGTGGAGGGTGTCCCTGCCAATAGCAGGGTGGTTGGAACTAGGTGATCTTCAAGGTCCCTTCCAACCCAACCCATTCCATGAATCTACGAATAAAAAAAACAAAAAAACTTTACGACTGAACAACAAAGTGTAAAAATAAATGTCTGTAAATCTGAGTGCTGAGATTTTGGGACTGAAATGATTTTGATCAAGTTGATTTCTCAACATAAAGAACTCAGCCAAGCTGTAAAGCAGTGGAAGACACTTTGACACTACATGGACCAGTAACTCCATAGTATCTCCTGTCCTCTGTACACTACTGGGCACTTACACAGCTCCCTCTGGGATCTGCAGATCTCCCTCAAAGCTGCAGCCAAGGGACAGACCCACTTCGTCCAGAGATTGGTGCCCAAAGAGACACACAGGATGTGCCTTCAGCCTTTGCTAGCCACAGGCATCACTTTCAACCCTGAGGTTTTCCAGTACCTGAAGGGGGGCTACAAGAAAGCTGAGGAGAGACTTTTTACAAGGGTTTGTAGCGATAGGATGAAGGGCAATAGTTTGAAACTAGAGCAGGATAGAGTTAGGTTGGACATAAGGAGGAAGTTCTTTGCAATGAGGGTGGTGGGACATTGGAAAGGGCTGACCACAGAAGCTGTGGACATCTCATCCCTGCAAGTGTTTAAGACCAGGTTGGATAAGCAACCTGATCTAGTGGGAGTTGTCCCTGTCCATGGCAGGCGGGGTTGGAATTAGATGACCTTCCAACCTAAACCACTCTATGATTCGAGTGAACCCTTGAAACAAGGTTTGGTGTTTCCTGTGCCAGTTTAATTCTATTAAGTGCTCATCTGTTAATTATTAAGTAGTCTAATATTTAACTTTCCTGAAGTTCAGATAAGGAGACTTGTGGTTTGTGCACCACAAACACAACCCAGGTTCTTACCTCGCCATCAGTCACTGCCGAGTAATTGACTTGTGCGACGGTAACTGTGGTGGGCAGCTCTGAGGCATCGGCCAAGGTGGCAACTGTGGCACCGGTACCAACCTAAGGAAATCAACAAAATGCTGCTGAACACATTGGTTATGGTCCCAAAATTTCCACACAACCAGGCAAAAGGACACTCAAATGATCTCTGAATCTGAGGCATCACATCCACAGAGAATAACAGTAACGAGCCAGTATGTGCTCAGGTGTCCAAAAAGGCCACCAGCATACTGGCTTGGATCAGCATGAGTGTGGCCAGCAGAACCAGGACAGGGATTATGCCCCTGGACTGAGCACTGGTGAGGTCATAACTCAAAGCCTGGGTTTAGTTTTGGGCCCCTCACTCCAAGAAAGACATTGAGGGGTTGGAGTGTGTCCAGAAGGGCAACAAAGCTAATGAAGGGTCTGGGGAAAAAGAAGAATGGTCTAGAGAGTATCGGGGCAGCAGCAGAGGGAACTGGGGTTGTTCAGCTTGGAGACAAGGAGAATTTCTAGCTCTCTGCAACTCCCTGAAAGGAGGCTGGAGCCAGATGAGGGTTGGTCTCTTCTCCCATGGAACAAATGGTAGAATGAGAGGAAATAGCCTCAAGTTGCACCAGGGGAGGTCTAGGTTGGATATGAATAACAAATTCTTCCCCTTGAGGGTTGCCAAGGCTCAGATGAAGCTGCTCAGGGTAGTGGTGGAATCCCAACTGCTGGAGGGATTTCAAAGCCATGAAGATGTGGCGATGAGGGATGTGGTTTAGCGGTGACCTGGAAGTGCTGGGTTCAAGGTTGGACTTGACAATCTTAAAGGTCTTTTCCAACCAAACCAACTCTGTGATTCTCTNATGCCCCTGGACTGAGCACTGGTGAGGTCATAACTCAAAGCCTGGGTTTAGTTTTGGGCCCCTCACTCCAAGAAAGACATTGAGGGGTTGGAGTGTGTCCAGAAGGGCAACAAAGCTAATGAAGGGTCTGGGGAAAAAGAAGAATGGTCTAGAGAGTATCGGGGCAGCAGCAGAGGGAACTGGGGTTGTTCAGCTTGGAGACAAGGAGAATTTCTAGCTCTCTGCAACTCCCTGAAAGGAGGCTGGAGCCAGATGAGGGTTGGTCTCTTCTCCCATGGAACAAATGGTAGAAATGAGAGGAATAGCCTCAAGTTGCACCAGGGGAGGTCTAGGTTGGATATGAATAACAAATTCTTCCCCTTGAGGGTTGTAAAGGCTCAGATGAAGCTGCTCAGGGCAGTGGTGGAATCCCAACTGCTGGAGGGATTTCAAAGCCATGAAGATGTGGCGATGAGGGATGTGGTTTAGCGGTGACCTGGAAGTGCTGGGTTCAAGGTTGGACTTGACAATCTTAAAGGTCTTTTCCAATCAAACCAATTCTGTGATTCTCTGATTCTTCTGGTGGGGGCACTGTGTTAACAAGTCTGCGGGCTAAGATGAAGACACAACACTTGAAGAACAAGTTAAGCTACCAAAAGGAATCTGCTCTGTACCACCTCCCTGCTCCAGGCTACTCCATCCCAGGTCTCCCATGCCAGAAAAGGGGAAGCCAGATGAGTTCCGCTCACCTGGATGAGGGACACTGTTCCATCTGGGTTACTGAAGGTTTGTACCACTGTCTGTGAGGGCACAAGGTGAGCTATACTGTGCGTGGTGGTGGTCTGCTGCTGTGTCTGCTGATCCTCGAACGCGTAGAGCAGATCTTCACGCCCGTGCTGCTTGTAACAGTTCTTCACGATAGTGCGCAAGGCTTGGGTCCACGACACCTACCGGTAGAGTGAAAAGGGTGAGTCATGCAACCACAGAACTGTGTCAGTTGAAGAGACTTCTAAGATAATCAACTGTCAACCCAACACCACCATGGCCATTAAACCATGTCCCAAAGTGCCATGTCCACATGTTTCTTGGACACCTTCAGAGATGGTGACTCCACCACCTCCCTGGGCAGCCTGACCACTCCTGCAGGAAAGACATTTCTCCCAATATCCAATCTAAACTTTTCCTGGTGCAATTTGAGACCATTTCTGTCACCTGATAGTAGGGAGAAGAGACCAACTCCCATGTGGCTCCAATCTCCTTTCAGGGAGCTGTGGAGAGCCAAGTGGTCTCCGCTCAGCCTCCTCTTTTCCAGACTAAACAATGCCAGGTCGCTCAGCCACTCCTCATACGACCTCAGTGGAAAACATTCTTCCTTCTCTGTAATGAGTTGACCTCTTTTAGTTCAAAACTACCACCCTTTATGCTGTCACAACAGGCCCTGCTCAAAAGTCTGTCCCCAGCTTTCTTCTCACCCCCTTTAAGTCCTGGAAGGCCAGCAGAAGGTCTCCATGGAGCCTTCTCTTCTGCAGGTTGAAAAACCCTAACTCTGTCAGCCCAGTCTCCCATCACTGTTGCAGCCTCCTCTGGCCCCACTCCAAGAGGTTCATGTCTCTGCTGTGCTGAGGAGTCCAGAGCAGGCTCACTCAACAACAGCAGAGTTGT
>VWZE01013024.1:38295-50746 GCA_013396675.1 Eubucco bourcierii | reverse complement strand
CAACCTGTTCCTGTGCAGCCTGTTCCTGTGCAACCTGGTCCTGGGCAGCCTGTTCCTGTGCAGCTGTTGCTGTGCACCCTGTTCCTGTGCAGCTGTTGCTGTGCAGCCTGGTCTGGGCGATCCTGCTTTAGGAGAGGGCTTGGGCTGGATGGTCTGCAGAGGTCCCTCCCAGCCCCAACCACTCTGTGATTCTCAGTCCTGCCAGCTCCTTCAGCAGTGGTCAGGGCCTGGCATGAGCTGCCCAGGGAGGTGGTGCAGTCCCCCAGCCTGGCTGTGTTTCAGGGTGGTTTGGATGTGGTGCTTGGGGCTATGCTTTAAGGTGAACCTTGCAGAGCAGGGTTCTGGGTTGGGCCTGGTGCTCCTGAGGGGCTGTGCCAGCCTGGGTGTTGGATTCTGTGACTCTGTGATGATTCTTCCTTCCCTTTGAAGTCACCTCAGAGGGAAGTAACCCTGCAAGCCTCTTCCCTGCAGCTTCAGGCCAGGTGCATCAGGCGATCCATAGCTAACCTGGAGCCCAGCTGGACCAGACCCAAAGTAGCCATTTGCTCTGGGCAGTTGCCAGCTTTGCTCCATCTCCAGGGAGGCTCAGCAAGGCTTAGTGGCTCACTATTTTTAGCCAGGTGCAAGCAACTTTCCTGTGCCCCTACCGTGGGGGTTTGTGCCGAGGTGGAAGCAAAAGGCTCAGAAGAAAGAGCCTGCTGGAACCTGCGTCCTGACAGATGCCCAGCAGAAAGATTCCAGTGTCAAGAAGAAATCAGAGGTAGAGAAATTCCCCCAACTGTCTCCATCTGAGATGCTGCTCCACCATATGTCTCGTTATAATTAGCAGGGGGAGGATGCACAGGCTCCAGAGCTGAGTTGATAAAATATATTCATTTGGATAGGAGCATTGCAGAGAAATCTAAAATATTTTCTGCCTGGGTGTGGAATGCAAAACTCTGCTTGCCAAGGAGCTGAAGTCTGTCTCCTGGAAATGAGAGCAGGGAAAATGGTGCCTGACTTCACCAGGCAAAGGATCTCCTGTGGCTCCCCTGGCCCTGCTCGGCAGCCTGCAGGACTCTGTCCAGCTCAGCCTGCAAGCAGCCAAGAACAGGTTTGGTTTCTTCCACCCCCAGCAGGAGAAAGCCCATCTGCTGCACACTGCAGAGCTGCAACCTGAAAGGGGGCTCAGGCAGGTGGGGGTTGGACTCTTCTCCCTGGTAACCAGAGAGAGGAGAAGAGGAAATGGCCTCGAGTCAGGAAAAAACTTCCCTGCTACAGGAGGGACATGGAGGGGCTGGAGCAGGTCCAGAGGAGGGCACCAAAGGTGGGGCAGGGTCTGGAGAGCAGGGCTGGGGAGCAGCAGCTGAGGGAGCTGGGGGGGTTGGTGTGGAGCAGAGGAGGCTGAGGGCAGAGCTCATTGCTCTCTGCAGCTCCCTGAGAGGAGGCTGCAGCCAGGTGGAGGTTGGGCTCTGCTCCCTAGGAACACCTGAGAGAAGGAGATGAAATGGCCTCAAGTGGTTAGATTGGAGATGAGAAGAAACTTGTTGAGTGAAAGGCTTCTCACACAGCCCTGGCACAGGCTGCCCAGGGAGCTGGCTGAATGCCCATGCCTGGAGGTGTTCCCCAGAGGCAGAGCTGTGGTCCTGAGGGCCATGGCTCAGCCCCAGCCTGGGCAGAGTTAGAGCCTGGTTGGGCTGGAGGATCTGAAAGAGCTTTTCTGACCAAAACCATTTCATGTTTCTATGTTTCTCCAGGCATGGGGACTGCAGCACCTCCCAGGGCAGCCTGTGCCCATCCCTGGAGGTGTTCCCTACAGGCAGAGCTGTGGTGCTGAGGGCCATGGCTCAGCCCCAGCCTTGGTGGAGCTAGAGAAGGGCTGGGCTGGGTGAGCTGAAAGACCTTTTCCAACTGAAGCAATTCTGTGATCCTGCTCTGGGAGTGTCACTCCCTTGGCAGAAGGATGCCTGCTCCTTGCTGGTCACTGCTGGGAACCCCTGGGCATTGGAGCTGGATTTTTAAGGTGAGGTAAGAACAGTTTCCAGCTTCAGAGAGGATTCATTTCATCATCCCCTCCACCCTGCACTCGAAGCTGTGCAAAGCAGAGATGTGAGCCTGCTTGACAAGGTTGTCCCTGGAGGATTGGATTTCACAGCTTCTCTACATCCAAGGCTTTGGAAGGAATCACAGACCTGTGGGAGTTGGAAGGGAGATCACTGAGTCCTCCCCACCCCACTGCCAGAGCAGCAGCACCCAGGGCAGGGCGCACAGGAACACATCCAGGGAGGTCCTGAACATCTCCAGGGCAGGAGACTCCACAGCCTCTCTGGGCAGCCTGCTCCAGGCTCCAGCACCCTCACACCAAACAAGTTTCTCCTCATCTTCAGGGGGAACCTCCTGGCTGCCAGTTTGTGTCCATTGCCCCTTGTCCTGTCACAGGACACCACTGGCAAGAGCCTGGCACCTTCTCCTTGGCAGCCACCCTGAATGTGTTGAGGAACATCAATCAGATCCAGGGAGCCTGCAGGAAGGCTGCAGTGGGACTTGTGCTGAGGGGGTCTGAGACAGCCCAAGGGGCAATGGTTTGGAGCTGAGGCAGAGCAGGCTGAGAGTGGAGCTGAGGAAGAAGTTGTGCAGTGTGAGGGTGCTGAGAGCCTGGCACAGGCTGCCCAGGGAGGCTGTGGCTGCCTCCTGCCTGGGGGTGTTGCAGGCCAGGCTGGGTGAGGCCTTGAGCAGCTGAGTCTGGCTGAGAGGTGTCCCTGGGCATGGCAGGAGGTTGGAGATGAGCTCTGAGCTCTCCTCCCAGCTGAGCTGCTCCGTGGCTCACACTCACCTCTCTGCTACCTTCCCAGTCAAGAGCTGGGGCGAGAACTGCGCAGCGAAAGGAGGAGCGGAAGAGAAAAGGGAAGCAAAGCTTAGGAAATGAAGAGCACTTGGAAGAGATATTAGAATTTTCCATTGCACATTATCACCACTAACAGGCTGTCTGGGAACCACTCCAACCTGAGGCTGGGTTCCCTTTGATAAGGAGGTGTTTCCAAGCAACATTCCCAGGCAGCCCGCGTGGCTGAGCGGTCAGCTCACCGCTCCGCAGCTTCCAAAAGCCAGGAATGCCTTTTGCTAGCTGCAGCTCCAACTTGCTGCTCGGGGTGCAGAGCAGAGAGCCTGCAGGCTGCTTTAAGATGCAGCTTGAGTGGGAAAGGCAAAAGGAGGCAACGGTGGAGCCTGAGTTTTGGGGGCCACTGCCAGCAGCCTGCTCCCCGCACTCGCTGCTCCGCTCCGGAGCCCCAAGCTGCTTTCTGCTGCAGCTGCTCCAGGTAGCCCAGTGGGGAGCTTGGCAAGAAGTGATGCTGTAACTCCTCACACGAGCAGCAGAAGCATTTCTTACACAAGAATGACAGAGAGGACTCTTAGCTGCTCTCCCCAGCCACTGTGTTCCCACCACAAGCTCAGATCAAAGATTTCTCTGTGCTGGGATTGGCTCTACTTGAATCTCCAAAGTTCATTTGGGTGCAGGAAGGAAAGTGTGGGCAGCAGGACCAGGGAGGTGCTGCTCCAGCTCTGCTCTGCCCTAGCAAGGACTCACCTGAAGTATTCTGTCCAGTTCTAGGCTTTCCAGGTCATGAAAGACAGGGAACTGCTGGAGAGAGTCCAGTGGAGAGCCAGGAGGGTGATGAAGGGAATAGATCCTGCAGGCTCCCTTCAGGCCCTGGCAGCAGCTCTGAGGTGCCCCTGGAGCCTTCTCCTCTGCAGGCTGCACCCCCCCAGCTCCCTCAGCCTGTGCCCACAGCAGAGCTGCTCCAGCCATGGCAGCATCTTGGTGGCCTCCTCTGGCCTCTCTCCAGCAGCTCTGTGTCCTCCAGAGGAGAGCCATGAGGATGGTGAAGGGAAGACAACATCTCTGGTGAGGACAGGCTGAGAGCCCTGGGGCTGTGTAGCCTGCAGGAGGCTGAGAGGGGATCTGATTGATGTTCCTCAACACATTCAGGGTGGCTGTCAAGGAGAAGGTGCCAGGCTCTTGCCAGTGGTGTCCTGTGGCAGGACAAGGGGCAATGGACACAAACTGGGAGCCAGGAGGTTCCTCCTGAAGATGAGGAGAAACTTGTTTGGTGTGAGGGTGCTGGAGCCTGGAGCAGGCTGCCCAGAGAGGCTGTGGAGTCTCCTGCCCTGGAGATGTCCAGGACCTCCCTGGATGTGTTCCTGTGTGCCCTGCCCTGGGTGCTGCTGCTTTGGACTCAATGATCTCTGGAGCTCCCTTTCAACCTCCCCCACTCTATGATTGCACAACTCCACCATTTGCCTTGCCATGTGAATCCAGGAGGATTTGTGTGCTCCCATTCCACTCCAAGGCAGTTTCATGTTGTGCTAACCTGTTGGCACTGGTCTGAGCAGGACCTGCAGCATCTCTCAGCCCAGCTGGAGGAAATGGGTCACACTGGGATGCATAGCTGAAAGGTGGTGGCCAAGCACAGTGCATTGCAGGCTGCTTAGGTGTTGGACATGTGTGCAACCTGCATATCTATGGCAGAGACACTGAGATGTCCTTTCAGAGTGCCAACCAGAGCCTGGGCTGCAGCCAGAGCAGTGTGGGCAGCAGGGCAGGGAAGTGATCCTGCCCCTCTGCTGCCCACTGCTGAGACCCCACCTGGAGTGCTGCATCCAGTGCTGGAGCCCCTGGGACAAGAGGGATGTGGAGGGGCTGGAAGGTGTCCAGAGAAGGATGCTTAGAGGGCTGGAGCTGCTCTGCTGTGAGCAGAGCCTGAGGCAGTTGGGGCTGCTCAGGCTGGAGAGGAGAAGGCTCCCAGGGGACCTTCTTGTGGCCTTGCAGGATCCTAAGTGGGCTACAAGAAAGCTGGGGAGGGACTTTTGAGGCTCTCAGGTAGGGATAGGAGTGGGGGGAATGGAACTAAGCTAGAAATGGGGAGAGTCAGCCTGGAGGTGAGGAAGAAGTTGTTGAGCAGGAGGGTGGGGAGAGCCTGGCAGGGGTTGCCCAGGGAGGTGGTGGAAGCCTCATCCCTGGAGGTGTTTAAGGCCAGGCTGGCTGAGGCTGTGGCCAGGCTGATCTGGTGTGAGGTGTCCCTGGGCATGGCAGGGGGCTGGAGCTGGATGCTGCTTGTGGTCCCTTCCAACCCTGACTGATTCTGTGGTTCTGTGATTCTGTGACTCTGTGATTCCAGGATTCTGTGTTCCAGGATTCCATGATTCTGTGATTCTGTGATCCTCTGATTCTATGATTCTATGAGGTGTTGTGTCCCACAGCTTAGCCTCAGCCTTGCTGGGGCTGGATGAGCTTAAAGGGCTTCACCAACTGGAAGCCTCTGTAACTCCCTGTTTGAGTGTTCAGAGACCTATAACCTGCATCTCACAGAGGATATCTGGACCCAGCCCTCTTCTAAGCCAAAGCTGAGCCCCTGTGTTGCCCTGGAGGAGGAGTGCCATCTCCTGAGGCTGGCACAGGAGCTCACACTTTGTCTGCCAGAGCTTATTCAGGTTCCTCCACCAGAGAACAGCAACTTCTTCTGGTCTGAGGGAGAAGCCTTTTTGCTCAGCATGGACTGCTAAGGTGTTGGATTCCCCCAGCAGCCCAACCCAAGTCTCTTTTAGGTCTTTCCCTCCTTGCTAAAGGAAATATTAGGGGCAGGAGGGGAGGTTCAGGTTGCACATCAGGGGGAAGTGCTGCACAGTGAGAGTGCTGAGACACTGGCACAGGCTGCCCAGGGCTCTGCTTGAGGTGCCCTCCCTGGAGATGGGTCAGGCTCAGGGTGGCCCTGGGCAGCCTCAGTGTGACCCTGGGCAGCCTTATCTGGTTGGAGCTGTCCCTGCTGAGGGCAGGGGGCTTGGGCAAGCTGACCTTGGAGGGTCCCTCCCAACCCAGCGCGCTCTGCGGGTCTGTGTTTAGCCAAGGGGGAACATGCAAGGCAGTGCCAGAGCAGTGTGAAAGAGGAGTCCCTGATCCAAGGGCTGCCAAGGCTCACTGAGTTCTTGGCTTCTCACCTACCTGAAAACACAGAATCACAGAGCTGGTTCAGTTGGACAGGGTCACTGAGGCCAAGCACCCACCCAACACCACCGCACCCACTGAAGCATCGTTGGCAAGGGTGCCAAAGAGAGCTGCCCCCAGTGCTGAGCCCTGGGGAGCACAGAAGTTCTCTCCCTTGAGGAGAGTTGTGAGCAGAGAGACCTCAGCCCTCTTCTCACCCTCCCTCTGCATTTCAAGTTTGTTTTGAGGAACAGGCTCGAGGTTTGACAAGGAACAGGATGGAGGTTTACGGCCAACTGAGAAGGTAGAGAATGACAGGAGGGTGTAGGTGGGGAGCTGAGGGGACCACAGGTCCTGTGCTCAGCAGATTGTGTTTCCAAGGCCAGGCAGGAGCAAACATTTCCCCACCACTCTCAGACTACTGCCAGCTTCCATCTAGCCAGCACAAAGTGAAATGTTTAGGCTCCTTCCAATCTGAATGTCCCCTGCTGGAGATATCCTTCATGTGGGAAGGTGAAAATGAGTTGTGAAAACAGAGCCTAGAAATCAAAGATGACAACAGGATGGGAGTGAGAGAGATGCCCCAGAAAAAGAGGAGGAAAATAAATATCCTCACTTCAGGGTTTCTGGAGTACTACAGCACAGCTGGCACAGAGTCTTGCATGAAGGAGCAGCCTGTCCAGAGAGGTTGCAGAGGCCCCTCTGGAGAATTCCAAGACCCATCTGTGCCTCTTCCCTTGCAGCCTGCTCCAACTGACCCTGCTTTAGCAGGGGCTTGGGCTAGATGACCTCAGAGGGTCCTTTCCAGCCTCCACCACTCTGTGATTCTGTTCCCCAAGGCAGTCAGGAGAGGGGAGGTACCCACAGGTCCACAGAGGGCAGGAGCCCACTGGTTTTTCCAGGCAGCTCTCAGTTTGGCTTCATTGCCCAAATCCTTAATCCCATGGTCAGAGAGAACAGAGAGAGCAGAGTCCTGGAGTCATGGAATTGGTTCAGGTGGAAAAGCTCTCTGAGATCAGCCAATCCAACCAGCAGCCCAACCCCACCGTGGCCCCAGGTGCCATGGGCTCACAGGGCAGGAGCACCTCCAGCCATGGGCACTCCACCACCTCCCTGGGCAGCCTGTACCAGTCCCTCACCACTCTTGCACCAAAGACATTTTTCCTTCTCTCCAACCTGACCCTCCCCTGGCAGCACTCCAGGCCATTTCCTCTCCTTCT
Organism: Eubucco bourcierii; assembly: GCA_013396675.1. Classification (NCBI taxonomy): domain Eukaryota; kingdom Metazoa; phylum Chordata; class Aves; order Piciformes; family Ramphastidae; genus Eubucco; species Eubucco bourcierii. The sequence goes on along the minus strand of VWZE01013024.1, from coordinate 43,567 downwards.
GTCACCTGTTACTAGGGAGAAGAGCTCAATCCTCTCTCAGGGAGCTGCAGAGAGCAATGAGCTCTGCCCTCAGCCTCCTCTGCTCCACACCAAACCCCCCAGCTCCCTCAGCTGCTCCTCCCCAGCCCTGCTCTCCAGACCCTGCCCCACCTTTGGTGCCCTTCTCTGGACCTGCTCCAGCCCCTCAGTGTCCTTCTTGCAGTGAGGATCCCCAGACTGAAGCCAGTGTTCAAGCTGTGCCCTTCCCAGTGTTGGGCACAGTGGCACCATCCCTGCCCTCCTTCTGCTGCCCACAGCAGTGCTGACCCAGGCCAGGCTGCTGCTGCCCTTCTGGGCCAAAGTTCATAAACACTTAGGTTAGGAATTTGCTCCTGAGGTGCACCCTGAGCCTGGCTGGAAGGTGCTGACATCTCAGTGACTGTGGTCCAGGCCAAGCCTCTACAGGAGGCCAAATGTCACCTGTGGCTATGCTCATCTGCAACTGCTCTGCTGTGCAACAACTGCAGGCAGTGGTTGGGCTCCATGATCTCAGAGGCCTCTTCCAAGCAAACCTGATCCAATCAGAACCTGTGGAGGCAGCAGTTCAGGGGAGGTGGTTCTGGCCCTCTGCTCTGCTGAGACATCCCAGGCTAACAGGATGGTAGGGGTTGGAAGAGACCCAAAGACATCATCGAGTCCAAATCCCCCCTGCCAGAGCAGGACTCCATCCCCTGCAGTCTGTGCCCACCTATGGGGCACTCTACACAAGAAGGGCATGGACCTGCTGGAGTCAGTCCAGAGGAGGTCAGGGAGATGATCAGAGGCTGGAGAACCTCCCCATTGGGAGCAGGCTGAGAGTTGAGGCTGCTCAGCCTGGGAAAGAGAAGGCTCCAGGCAGACCTCAGAGCAGCCTGCCAGTGCCCAGCACAAGAAAGCTGAGAAGGGACTTTTCCCACTAGGACAAGGGACAATGGCTTGAAACTGGATCAGGTTGGACATCAGGAAGAAGTTCTTTACTCTGAGGCTGCTGCAATACAGCCACAGGGTGCCCAGGGAGGTGGTTGAGGCTCCATGCCCAGAGTCCTGCAAGGTGAGGGTGATGTGGCTGGGAGCTCCCTGCTCTCATTGGGGGTGCCCTTACTGTCTGCAGGGGGGTTGGACAAGAGGACCTTTTAGAGATCCCTTCCACCCCAATGCATTCTGTGGTTGTCTCGACAGAAAAGCTGCTGAGAAAAGCCCCCTGAGAGGAGGCTGCAGCCAGGTGGGATTTGGTCTCTTCTCCCTAGGAACAAGTGATAGGAGGAGAGGAAATATAGCCTCAGGTTGCAGCGGGGGAGGGTTAGGTTGGAGGTTAAGTAAGATGTCTTTGGTGTAAGAGAGGTCAGGGACTGGCACAGGCTGCCCAGGGAGGTGGTGGAGTGCCCATGCCTGGAGGTGCTCCAGACCTGTGTCTGGGTTGGTGTGGAGCAGAGGAGGCTGAGGGCAGAGCTCATTGCTCTCTGCAGCTCCCTGAGAGGGGATTGAGCTCTTCTCCCTAGTAACAGGGGACAGAAGGGGAGGAAATGGCCTCAGGTTGCACCGGGGGAGGGTTAGGTTGGAGGTTAAGTAAGATGTCTTTGGTGTAAGAGAGGTCAGGGACTGGCACAGGCTGCCCAGGGAGGTGCTGCAGTCCCCATGCCTCCAGACCTATGTGGCCATGGCACTTGAGGCCATGGCTTAGTGGCCATGGTGGTGTTGGGTTGGTGCTGGGCTCAATGACCTTGAAGGTCTTTTCCAGCTGAAGCAATTCTCTGAGGCTTGCCTAGGGAGGCTCCACCAAGGAGACTCTTGAGTGCTGCTCTGCTCTGCCTCCTGAGCCACACTGACTCTGCTGGCAGTAATTGGTGTCTGCCCTTGCAGCCAGGGGTGGCTGCACCCTCATGGACAGCTCTTCTGGCACAGAGTGACAAATGCATGCCCTACCTGCCTGCCTGTGTGCTCCACGGAGGAGACTTGGAGCTGAGTTGTGTTGCAAACCACCACTCTGCATCTGGAGCTGGAGGCAGCAGCTGTTGGTGCAGGGCTGCAGGGACACTGCTCAGTAATTACTCCTGAGTTATGTGAGCCCCCAGTGCACATAAAGTGAATTAAAAGAAATAAATTCGAGTTGAAGGTTGTTGTGTTCCCCACCCCCCTGCTATCCTCTTGCTTTTGGTGCAAGCCTTGAAAACATCCCAGCACCTGCTGCTCTGGAGCAGCAAACCCAAGAGCACCAAGCACAGGTACCTGAACCAGGAGGAGAGATTCAGCTCCTTGCAGTTCAGTCACAGGCTGAAAGCACTTCAAGAGTCGATGAAAGAAGACCCCCAAAGAACACAACTGAGGCAGATGGAAGATTCCAGAATGCTTTCCTAATAGGCAGTGTTTTTCTCTCCCTTTCTTCAGGAGGTTTGGATGTTGATCACTCTCCCAAAAGCCCCAAACCTGCAGAGGCACAGACTCCATTGGGCTGGGAGGGACCCACAGAGTGCATTGGGTTGTAAGGGACCCACAGAGTGCATTGGGCTGGAAGGGACCCACAGAGTGCATTGGGCTGGGAGGGACCCACAGAGTGCATTGGGCTGGGAGGGACCCACAGAGTGCATTGGGTTGTAAGGGACCCACAGAGTGCATTGGGCTGGGAGGGACCCACAGAGTGCATTGGGCTGGAAAGGACCCTCATAGGTATCTTGCCAACCTCCTGCAGCCAGCAGGGACCTCTCCAGCTACCTCAGGCTGCCACATCAAGTCTGATCCTGAGTATCTCCAGGGATGTGGCCTCAACCACATCCGTGGGAAGCCTGTGCCAGTGTTCCACTAGAACTTCCTCCTGATGCCCAACCTGACACTACCCTGAGAGAATATAGCCTCAGGTTGCAGCAGGGGAGAGTTAGGTTGGAGATTAAGCAAAATGTCTTTGGTGCAAGAGTGGTGAGGGACTGGCACAGGCTGCCCAGGGCGGTGGTGGAGTGCCCACGCCTGGAGGTGCTCCTGACCTGTGTCTGGTTTGGTGTGGAGCAGAGGAGGCTGAGGGCAGAGCTCATTGCTCTCTGCAGCTCCTGAGGGGAAGTTGGAGCTAGATCAGGGTTGGGCTCCACTCCCCAGTGACAAGTGGTAGGATGAGAGGACACAGCCTCAAGTTGCACCAGGGAAGGTTTAGGTTGGGTATTAGAAGAAACTTCTTGACTGCAAGAGTGGTCAGGGATTGGCACAGGCTGCCCAGTGGAGTGCCCATCCCCAGAGGTGCTGAAGAGCTGTGTGGATGTGGCACTTGGGGATGCAGTTCAGCAGCAGTGCTGGTGCTGGGCTGATGGTTGGGCTTGGAGGTCTCCCCCAACCTTAATGACAGTAAGAGTCCATCAGAGAATTAACCTGGCTTGAGGGTGGAACTTGAGGCTCTTGGAGGCCTCCCTCAACCCCAATGACTCCATGATTCCACCTCACATAGTGTGTGGGTGAAGGCTCCAATTCCCAATGCAGCTCTGCTCTGAGGACAGGCTGAGAGAGTTGGGGCTCTGCAGCCTGGAGAAGGCTTCCAGAAGACCTTAGAGTGGCCTTCCAGGATCTGAAGGGGACCTACAGGAGGGCTGGGGAGGGACTATTGACAAGGGCTTGGCATGAGAGGACAAGGGGAATGGGTTTGAAGTGGCAGAGGGGAGATTGAAAGTGGATGTTAGGAGGAAGTTGTTTGCAGTGAGGGTGGTGAGACACTGGCACAGGTTGAGGGTGGTGAGACACTGGCACAGGTTGCTCAGGGAGGTTGTGGAGCACCGAATCACCCAACGTGATCTTTGATCACGTTGGGTGATTCTGTGCTCCACAACCTCCCTGGAGGTGTTGAGCACCAGGTTGGATGAGGCCTTGAGTGTCCTCTACTATTTGGAGGTGTCCCTGCCTATGGCAGGGAGTTGGAACTGGCTGATCCTTGAGGTCCCTTCCAACCTTCCCATTCTATGATTCCTTCTAAGCATGATGTGGGCCCTGAGCTTTGCTCTCCAGACCCACCTCCAGCTGGCAGCAGAGGGAATGTTGTGCCTGAAACCACTCTGACAGACAACCAGACCAAGATTCTATTATTTTCAATCCAAACTGGGCAGGAAATTAATTACTCCTGACCTGTTTCTATTAAAGAACTCAGACTTGATTAATTTTTGGCCTGGATGCTCTCTTACCTCCAGCAATTCCATGCCACTCTTGCAGTGATTATTTTATAAGAGCTAATAAACACTGCCTGGAGTTAATATTTGCTGATGAGGAAAGGTTGCCAAGAACCTAGAAGAAAGTTTACAGAAGACTTTTTTTTTTTTTTTTTGGTTGGTCTTTTTTTTCCCTCCTCCCCTGCCTCCCTCCCTCCCCTCTCTTTGCCCATTAGGGTTTGTGTACAACACTGAGAAAAGCCAAAATCCTTTTTAGCATCATTAATCACCAAAAAATGCAATGCAAAAACAGTTGTACCTAATAAAGATGTAATCTGATACAAAAATAGGGCCAGCCCTCAGGAATTTCACACAATAGGGCCAAGCATTGTCCCTTCCAAATGAGTTCCAGGAATGCCACTATTGGCTGGCCCTGGAGCAGCCCTTTCCTCCTCTCTCAAAACAAATAAAAACAGAGATAAATGAAGACTTCTCTTTGCTGCAGCACAGATGCAGCTGTGATTAATCAACCCCTGCACAAAGGAAGAGTAGAGAAAGCAGCCCAGGAAAGCTCTTTTTGTCCAGCTTGCTGCAACTTCTCTCCCTTTGCCTCTCCCTCTAAGCTCACAGCTTGCTCTGTCTCCAGGTGCCTGCAGCCAAGTGTTGTGTCCATGCAATGGCCAAGGCTGGGGGCAGAGAGGCTGGGAAGTGCCCAGCAGACAGCCCTGGGGTGCTGGGGGGCAGCAGCTGCAGATGAGGCAAGGGGTGCCCAGGTGGGCAAGAAGGGCAGCAGCAGCCTGGCCTGGATCAGCACTGGTGTGGGCAGCAGGAGCAGGGCAGGGATTGTGCCCCTGTGCCCAGCACTGGGGAGGGCACAACTTGAGTGCCGGGGTCAGGTTTGGGCACTCGCTGCCAGAAGGACACTGAGGGGCTGGAGCAGGTCCAGAGAAGGGCACCAAAGGTGGGGCAGGGTCTGGAGAGCAGGGCTGGGGAGGAGCAGCTGAGGGAGCTGGGGGGGTTGGTGTGGAGCAGAGGAGGCTGAGGGCAGAGCTCATTGCTCTCTGCAGCTCCCTGAGAGGAGGCTGCAGGCAGGGGGGGTTGGGCTCTGCTCACCTAGTATCAGGTGAGCGGCCATTGAG
>VWZE01013024.1:18883-30347 GCA_013396675.1 Eubucco bourcierii | reverse complement strand
CTTTTCCCCTTCACTGCCTTCCCACAGCTCAGAGAGCCTCCAACACCCCCAGGCAGGAGCCATCCACAGCCTCTCTGGGCAGCCTGTGCCAGCATCTCCCCACCCTGCTACTGCAGAACTTCTTCCTCAGCTCCAGCCTACCCCTGCTCTGCCTCAGCTCCAAACCACTCCCCCTTGCCCCAGGACTGCCTCTGTGGCAGTCCTGATGCCTGGCAGAGCCCTGGGGTGGTGTCACAGCCCCCAGGCAGTAGTGACAAGGCTGAATTCTTGTTTTACATCTAGAAAGATCTGCAGCCCTCTCCTCTGCTTCCAACTGCTGCTCACATTAGTATTATTTTCTTTCCCCCCCCCTGCTCCTCCTATAGGCTCTCAGTGCTTCCTAGCCATGCTGTGCCTGGGCTTTGCCAACTGTTGCCATCTGTCCTGATGACATTGTGATGGAGGTTGAGTGTGCTGCTGAGCCTCTTAATAATGTCACAGTGTCATTTCGCGTTACCTCTGCCACTCCACTGCTGCTACGCTCAACTTGGCCTCCTTCATCACCTCCCTTTAGTTTGGGTTTAATTTTTCTTTTGTCTCCCACCCTCTCCAGTCTCTTTTGCCCTTAAAAAAAGCCCTCTGGACCTAAGCTCCTCTCCTCTGCACCACATCCAGGTTCTGATCTGTGCCCTCCAGCTGCTCTCCCTGCTCCGCGTCGGTTCCTGTGCGGTGGAAAGTGCTGCTCTTAGGACAGATTTTTTTCATTTCCTCTTGGCACTCCCTCACCCCCCATTAAGAGGCTGTGTTTACACTGCAGTTGTCAGTGATCTTTTCCGGGTCCTCTGCTCATTAAGCAATAAATTCAGCTCTCCCTGGCTAGCAGCGTTCCCGACGTTTCCTGTGGCAATATGGAGCCGGTCCCGCAGGGAATGGTTTCCTCCCCACCAGGCTGCTCCCTCCACGTGCTCTGCTCCCCGTTGGCTTTGCCTAACTATGTCATCTCCAGCAAGGATACTTGCAGCAAGCTGTTGCCTCTCTTCCCAGCCTCTCCTGCAGGTTGCCAGGGAGCCTGGGGGACCTACCATCTGACATCCAGAGCGGTGGGCGCCCGGCCCGAGCCGTCTGAGCATCCCACCGAAGCGTGGGATGACAACTTCCCCCCTTCCTCCCCTCTGCACAGTTCCTTCTCATCCTCAATTAAGGTAATAAAACCTCTCTGCCAACCTGCTCTGCTGTCAGCCCTTGCATCACCATCACTCACTGCAGCATTACAGTGATGGGCTAGGGATGCTTGGTTGGTTTCCATCCCCCTCCTCCCCAGGGACATCTCCTGAGAGAGTTTGGGTTGCATTTAGAATCACAGAACCAGTCAGGGTTGGAAGGGACCAGAAGGAGCATCCAGCTCCAAGCCCCCTGCCGTGGGCAGGGACACCTCACACTAGATCAGGTTGCCCAGGTTGAAAAGTTAAGGTTCCTAGGGCAGAGAAATGGGGAATGGTCCAGGTTGGAAGGGACCACAAGGAGCATCCAGCTCCAACCCCCTGCCATGCCCAGGGACACCTCACACCACATCAGCCTGCCCACAGCCTCAGCCAGCCTGGCCTTAAACACCTCCAGGGATGAGGCTTCCACCACCTCCCTGGCCAACCCCTGCCAGGCTCTCCCCACCCTCCTGCTCAACAACTTCTTCCTCACCTCCAGGCTGACTCTCCCCATTTCTAGCTTGGTTCCATTCCCCCCACTCCTATCCCTACCTGACAGCCTCAAAAGTCCCTCCCCAGCTTTCTTGTAGCCCCCTGCAGATCCTGCAAGGCCACAAGAAGGTCCCCTGGGAGCCTTCTCCTCTCCAGCCTGAGCAGCCCCAACTGCCTCAGGCTCTGCTCACAGCAGAGGTGCTCCAAGCCCTCTGCTCATCCTCGTGGCCCTTCTCTGGACACCTCCCAGCACACAGAGCAGACCTGCAAAGCCTTCTGACCAGAGGAACAGCAGCACTGATCTGGGCTCTTCTTCCCTGCTTCTGTGTTCTGCTTCAACTTGGACCTTGGCAGATCACACCCAAGGGTGGGAAAAGAATTCTTTGCACAGTCTGGTGCTTAACCTCCCCAGCAAGGCTGAGGACCAGGGTGCCAGTTGGTGCCAGCTGGAATGTTGCTTGGGAGATGGGCACCATGCAGCAGGAGCTGGGCAGGAGCACATTTCCCTTCACTGAGGGCACTCAGCAGCTGTCAGAACTTTCAGCCACTCTGATGAGGACAGATTCAGCCTTAGTTTGGTAGAGCAGACACTGCTAAGGGTACTGCAGTTTCACCCTGGGGACAGTATCATGGAGTCATGGAGCCAGAGAGTCAATCACAGGCTCACAGAAAGCAAGGGAGCTTTGCAAGCCTTCTGGTCCAGCCCTGCTGCAGTCACCTAGGACACCTTTAACTGGACCAGTTTGGCACTGCCATGCACAGCCCTTAGCTCTCTGCTGCTTGATTTGGCCCTTCTCTCAGCTCCCAGCTTTGCTCCAGCTCCCCAGCTCACCAAAGGACCATTCACTTGACCCAGCCTCCAAGTGGTGTTGCCTTTGTGGTCCTCTCATCACACACCAGAGGCTATGTCTGTGTTGGTGACCAACTCCCCAGGAGCCAGCAGCAGTCACTTCCAGCTCAGAAGACAACCATGTCCTGGGCTGCATCCACAGCAGGGAGAGCAGCAGGACAAGGGAGGGGATCCTGCCCCTCTGCTCTGCTGAGATCCCACCTGCAGCACTGCCTTCAGCTCTGGGGCCCCCAGCACAAGAAGGACCTGCAGCAGTTGGAGAGTGTCCAGAGGAGGCCACTAAGATGATCAGAGAGCTGCAGAACCTCTCCTGTGGGGACAGGCTGGGAGAGTTGGGGCTGTGCAGCCTGGAGAAGGCTCCAGGAAGACTTCAGAGCAGCCTTCCAGTGACTGAAGGGGCTCCAGGAGAGCTGGGGAGGGACTTTGGACAAGGGTTGGGGAGTGATAAAGTGGGAGGAAATGGATTGAAACTGGAAGAGGGGAGACTGAGATTGGAGATCAGGAAGAAATTCTTTAGAGTAAGGATGGGGAGACTCTGGAATAGGCTGCCCAGGGAGACCTTGGATGGAGCAGGCTGCCCAGGGAGACCTTGGATGGGGGAGGCTGCCCAGGGAGACCTTGGATGGGGGAGGCTGCCCAGGGAGACCTTGGATGGGGGAGGCTGCCCAGGGAGACCTTGGATGGTGGATGCGTCCCTGTGCACAAGGCCAGGCTGGATGAGGCCCTGAGCAACCTGTGCTGGTGGAGGTGTCCCTGCCCACCCCAAAGGTCTGGACCTAGATGATCTCTGAGGTCCCTTCCAACCCAAGCCATTCTGTGATTCTATGACTCTCTGGCTGCAGGATCCACCAGCTTGGACCACCTCCTGCTCTCCCCCCAGCACCTCCCTTCCACCTTGCCACCCCCACCCCCCAATGCAGGGCTGCCTTTCATGCTTCCCCAGTGCCCCCAGCACCGTTGCCCTCTCCCCTGCTTGCAGCAGCAGCAAAGTGGAGGTCTGCTGGTGTGTGCTGGAGGTAAGGAAGTTAGAAAGCATGAGTGATGAACTGCCTGAGGAGGAGCAGCTGCTGGGCTTGTGTGCACAGCAAGGTTTGTCTGCTGCTGATCAATAAAAATCAGAGGCAGCAGCCTTGCTACCAGAGACCATCTGTGGCTTGAGAGAACAGAGCTTGCTGACCCTGATAGACACTGCTGGCCTGGGGGGGGGGGACAGGGACAGCTGAGATCTGTGTAAGCCTCCAGAGGAGGACATTTGTCATCATCACCCAGTGCTGGCTGCCAGCCTGTGGGGTTGGAGCTAGACAGGTCTTTAGGGTCCCTCCCAGCCCAAAGCATTCCATGACAAGAGAGCAAAGGAGGGAATGAAAAGTCAGCAGTGGATGGGAAAAGAAAAGGAGTGAGAAGGAGCCTGGCAGTGTGTTGGGTCTGAGACAGCAGCTGCTGAGCTCAATTCAATGCATGAAGCAAATGCCCTGGGTGGCTGATGCCAGCTTGCAGTCACTTCAACATAGAATTACAGAACCAGTCAGGGCTGGAAGGGACCACAAGGAGCATCCAGCTCCAACCCCCCTGCCATGGGCAGAGACTCCTCCACCAGCCCAGGGTGCTCAAGGACTCGTCCAGCCTGGCCTTGAGCACCTTCAGGGAGGTTGTGGAGCACAGAATGTGATCATTCTGTGATTCTGTGCTCCACAGCCTCCCTGGGCAGCCTGTGCCAGTGTCTGCCCACCCTCACTGCCAGGAATTTCTTCCTCCTCTCCACTCTCACTCTCCCCTCTCCCAGCTCAAAGCCACTGTCCCTTATCCTGTCTTACCCAGGCCTTGTCCAAAGTCCCTCCCCAGCTCTCCTGGAGCCTCTTCAGCTACTGGAAGGCTGCTCTGAGTTCTGCCTGCAGCCTTCTCTTCTACAGGTTGAACAACCTCACTTCTCTCAGCCTGTTCTCATGGGGAGGTTCTGCAGCCCTCTGAGCGTGTTTGTGGCCTCCTATGGACCCAACTCCAGCAGCTCCAGGTCCTTCTTGTGCTGGGGGCCCCAGAGCTGGAGGCAGTGCTGCAGCTGAGGTCTGAGCTGGGCAGAGCAGAGCTGAGCAGGGCAGAGCAGAGCAGGGCAGAGCTGAGCTGAGCTGAGCAGAGCTGAACAGAGCAGGGCAGAGCACAGCTGAGCAGGGCAGAGCTGAGCAGGGTAGAGCTGAGCAGAGCTGAGCAGGGCAGAGCTGAGCAGGGTAGAGCTGAGCAGAGCTGAGCAGGGCAGAGCTGAGCAGGGTAGAGCTGAGCAGAGCTGAGCAGGGCAGAGCTGAGCAGGGTAGAGCTGAGCAGAGCTGAGCAGGGCAGAGCTGAGCAGGGTAGAGCTGAGCAGAGCTGAGCAGGGCAGAGCTGAGCAGGGTAGAGCTGAGCAGAGCTGAGCAGGGCAGAGCTGAGCACAGCTTAGCTGAGCAGGGCAGAGCTGAGCAGGGTAGAGCTGGGCAGAGCTGAGCAGGGCAGAGCTGAGCACAGCTGAGCTGAGCAGAGCTGAGCAGAGCAGAGCAGAGCAGGGCAGAGCTGAGCAGGGCAGAGCTGAGCACAGCTGAGCAGGACAGAGCTGAGCAGGGCAGAGCTGAGCAGAGCTGAGCAGGACAGAGCTGAGCAGAGCTGAGCACAGCTGAACAGGGCAGAGCAGGGCAGAGCTGAGCACAGCTGAGCAGGGCAGAGCAGGGCAGAGCTGAGCACAGCTGAGCAGGGCAGAGCAGGGCAGAGCTGAGCAGGGCAGAGCTGAGCACAGCTGAGCTGAGCAGAGCTGAGCAGAGCAGAGCAGAGCAGGGCAGAGCTGAGCAGGGCAGAGCTGAGCACAGCTGAGCAGGACAGAGCTGAGCAGGGCAGAGCTGAGCAGAGCTGAGCAGGACAGAGCTGAGCAGAGCTGAGCACAGCTGAACAGGGCAGAGCAGGGCAGAGCTGAGCACAGCTGAGCAGGGCAGAGCAGGGCAGAGCTGAGCACAGCTGAGCAGGGCAGAGCAGGGCAGAGCTGAGCAGGGCAGAGCTGAGCACAGCTGAGCTGAGCAGAGCTGAGCAGAGCAGAGCAGAGCAGGGCAGAGCTGAGCAGGGCAGAGCTGAGCACTGCTGAGCACAGCTGAGCAGAGCAGAGCATGGCAGAGCAGGGCAGAGCTGAGCAGAATCCCTTTCCTGTGCTGCTGTTGCCCCTGCTCTGGCTGCAGCCAGCACACAGCTGCCCCTGGGCTGGCAGTGACCATTGCTGGCTCCTGGGGAGCTGGCACCAACTGGCACCCTGAAGGCCTTCTCCTGCAGGTGAGCAGGAGTGTCAAAACACTTTCCATAGTCCCAGAGATGTGATTTTCACTTAGCTCTGATAATTGCCATCTCTATGAGCCACAGAGAGCCCCAGATGCAGGACCTTGCACTTGCCCTTGCTGACCCCATGAGGCTCTCCCCTGCCCAGGTGCTGCTGCCTGGCAGCAGAGCCTTCTAAATAAATGATCAGTGGCTCCAGCAGGTCCCAGGGGAGGATCCAGGCTCTATTCTCTACTGGATGGAGACTGGGCCATGGTTTTAAGAGAGCTGCAGCTGATTGTGTGCCACACCCGATGGCAGGCAGCCCCTCTGGAGTGTAACAGGAAATGTTCTGCCTGTAAAGCCGAGGGGGAACAGAGGCTCTGCCTCTGACCTTCTGGAAACCATCACTTGTGTGATCCTCGCCTTCCAAACCCAAACAGCTCCTGCAGTGTGGCACAGCAGAGAGAGCAGGAAGCTGCTGGTGTGGGTTGGCTGCTGACAGCAGGCAGGCAACTGCACCAAGAGGCAGGCTGCAGGAGCAGATGTTGCAGCTGTCAGCACAGGCAGCAGTGGCAGCAGCAGCAGTGCTGGGTGCAACCTGCCCCTCCATGTGCTTTCAAGAGAGGGGCTGCAGGAGCTGGTCCCAACCAGTGCTCAGCATCTGCAGGATGATGCTGGAGTCCCTCACTGGAATCAAAATGTGCCCTGGGGGAGAAGGTGGTCATGGAATCATGGAATCCTAGAATCAGAATCCTAGAATCAGAATCCTGGGATCCTAGAATCACAGAATCACAGACTCCTAGAATCAGAATCCTAGAATCACAGAGTCACAGAATTCTAGAATCAGTCAGGGCTGGAAGGGACCACAAGCAGCATCCAGCTCCAGCCCCCTGCCATGCCCAGGGACACCTCACACCAGATCAGCCTGGCCACAGCCTCAGCCAGCCTGGCCTTAAACACCTCCAGGGATGAGGCTTCCACCACCTCCCTGGCCAACCCCTGCCAGGCTCTCCCCACCCTCCTGCTCAACAACTTCTTCCTCACCCCCAGGCTGACTCTCCCCATTCCTAGCTTGGTTCCATTCCCCCCACTCCTATCCCTACCTGACAGCCTCAAAAGTCCCTCCCCAGCTTTCTTGTGCCCCCCTTCAGATCCTGCAAGGCCACAAGAAGGTCTTCTTGGATCCTTCTCTTTGCCAGCCTGAGCAGCCCCAACTGCCTCAGGCTCTGCTCACAGCAGAGCAGCTCCAGCCCTCTGAGCATCCTTCTCTGGACACCTTCCAGCCCCTCCACATCCCTCTTGTCCCAGTGGCTCCAGTACTGGATGCAACACTCCAGGTGGGGTCTCAGCAGTGAGGGACAGGATCACTTCCCTGCCCTGCTGCCCACACTGCTCTGGCTGCAGCCCAGGCTCACAGGAGAGGTGCTCCAGCTCAGCATGTTGGTATCTTTTGCTCTCTCCCTCCTTCTACCCATCTGCCAGCAGAAGGATTTAGATTTGCTGGTGCAGGTTCCCAGGAGCCAGCAATGTGCCCTCTTGGACCAAAAGTGCAATGGTCTCCTGGGGTGCATGAAGAAGAGTGTGGCAGGCAGATTAATGGAGGTTCTCCTGCCACTCTGCTGAGGCCTTGTCTGCAGTACTGTGGCCAGTTCTGGGCTCCCCAGTCCCACAAGGACATTGGAACTACTGGAGAGAGTCCATTGGAGGCTGCAAAGCTGCTGAGGGGCCTGGAGCAGCTCTGGGAGGAGAGGCTGAGAGCCCTGGGGCTGAAAGCCTGCAGAAGAGCAGCCCCAGAGGGGAGCTGAGCACTGCTCAGCAAGAGCTAAAGGCTAGGGGGGCAGTGGATGGGGCTGGGCTCTTGTCAGTGATGCCCTAGGACAGGACAAGGGGCAGTGGGCACAGACTGGAACCCAGAAAGTTTGACTTAAAGGAGAAACTTCTCTGGTGTGAGGGTGCTGAGCCCTGCAGAAGGCTGCCCAGAGAGGCTGTGGGGTCTCCTTCTCTGGAGGCTTTCTAACCCCACCTGGCTGTGTTCCTGTGTGCCCTGCCCTGGTGCCCCTGCCCTGGCAGGGGGTTTGGACTGGGATTCATCTGCAGGTCCCTTCCAACCCAGACCAGTCTCTGATTCTCTGACCTCCATTATAGGTCCTTTAAATGGGCAAAGGCCTCCTCCTTTTACTGAAGAATCTCTTGCAGGTTCAGTTACTGAACGGTCTGAAGCAGAAGCTCTGTTTGCCACCAGCCCTTGGATGTGGCTGAACCAAACCTGTCTACATGGACACAACCCTTTGGAGCTTTCCATCATGCTGGAAATGAGCCCATTGCTTTTGAACCAGTCCTGGACACATGGCAGGAAATGATCTGTGGTTTCTACAGTGGCTCTGCATGTGAATGACCCTTCCAGGTACTCATTAATGGTTGGACTCAATGATCCTAAAGGGCTTCTCCAACCAAAAGGATTCTATGATCCTGGTAGGACAGAGATTGGGTATTAGAAAGAATTTCACTGCTGAAAGAGTGGTCAGGCATTGGCACAGGCTGCCCAGGGAGGTGGTGGAGTCCCCATCCCTGGAGGTGTTCAAAACCAGGTAGTCATTGCTCTCCACAACTCCCTGAAAGGAGGTTGGAGCCAGGTGGGGGTTGGGCTCTGCTCCCTAGTCTCAGGTGATAGAAAATGGCCTGAAATGGTGCCAGAGGAGGCCTAGGTTGGAGGAAAAATTTGTTTGCTGCAAGAGTGGTCAGGGATTGGAAAAGATCCCATTCTGTGCTTCTATGCTCCACAACCTCCCTGGAGGTGTTCAGGACCAGGCTGGACGAGGCCTTGAGTGACCTGTGCTAGTGGGAGGTGTCCCTGCCTATGGCACAGGGGGATTGGAACTGGCTGAGCTTTGAGCTCCCTTCCAACCTAACCCATTCCATGATTCTGTGACTGGAACTGCCTGAGCTTTGAGCTCCCTTCCAACCTAACCCATTCCATGATTCTATGACTGGAACTGGCTGAGCTTTGAGCTCCCTTCCAACCTAACCCATTCCATGATTCTGTGACTGGAACTGGCTGAGCTTTGAGCTCCCTTCCGACCTAACCCATTCTATGTTGCATTCCCTTCTTAGAGGTGGATGCTCTTGGGACATCCTCACCTCCTCCAAGTCTGCCAAAAGCAGGTGATTGATGTGGCTGGAGGCTGGGAAGGCAGCAGAATGTCTGAGCAGCTGAGAGCTGAGCACGGCTGTGATGCTCTGCAGGCAGCAGGATGCGGTGCCGCTCCCTGCTCACTGACCTGCTCGCAGAGGTGAAGCTGCTCAACAGCCACGGGTGGGGAGAGCCACGGGAAGCCAGCAGATCAAAGAGCCATCCAGTGTTTGAAAAGCTCTGCTCAGGAGAGAAGGGAGTGGGGAATGGGGCAGTGGGGTCAGTTCTTAGGTGTTGATCCTGTTGAGAAGAGGCTTTTGTGGGCCATGGGACCCTCTGGGGAAGGAAACCCAAAGCGCTTTGTTTGCTTTGCTCTTGGAGGCTCTGCTCAAAGCTCTTCTTTCTTCTCCACCAAATCTCCTCTTGTGTCCTCAGCATCTTCAGGCCTTCAGTGCTGAATTTAGCTGCATTTTATTCACCCATGAGGTGAGTCAATGCTGGAAGCGTGGAAGAAAGAAGCAGTTTGTGCACAGACAGAACCTGTCGAGGTTCACTTACTGCACCTTTTTTCCCTCTGGTAAAAAGGTAAATAGGTAAAATAGGTTAAAACCAGGTAAATAGGGTAAAAAGGTCCAAGGAGAGAAACTGTGAGCCAGAGAATCTGTTGGTAACCTGCCCCCCAGTAGAGCTTCCCCAAATGGTTAGCAGCTGTAAGCCCAATAAAGAGCAATTTCTCTGCTGCTCACCAGAGCTCCTACCCAGCCAAACCATCTCTGTCCCAGCACTTGCAAACTTCTCTTCAAACACCAAGGGAAGATGAAAGGGAAAAGTAAAAAAAAAACCAAACCAAAACCACCAAAAAGCAAAGGACCAGAGTGCAGCCAAAGCCAATTAGTAAGTAAATCCACTCTGTCCCTTGAAGGCCAAGTAAGAGCCTCACAGGTGTGCAGAGCAGAAGCCTAACTGGGAGGTTAACTATTTAAAAGGTCATCCCAAGGACCATTTAGGCTGGGGGAGCTTTTTTTTTTTTTTTTTTCAGTTCAAAACTCCTGCTGCTGCTTTGTGAGTCCAAAGTGAGGCTCCAAGGTGCTCCTTGTTTGCTGGGTTTAATGCCTAAGCTGTGCCTAACTTTGCTTTGATAGGCAGAGTGGTCCCAGGCGCCTCTGCTGGGCTCAGTGCTTCTCTCCCTTGCCCGTCTCCCTCTGTGACAAAAGCAACTCTTTAGCTTCCAGTTTCTGGGGGGAAGGAAGGAAACACCTCAGATTTCTCTCTTGCAAGGCTGAGGTTATGCATTTGGTACCAGAACCTTCAGTATTATAGAGGCAGGCAGGTTGGCAGAGAGCTCCAAGCTCACCCAGCCCAACCTAGCACCCAGCCCCAGCCAAGCAACCAGACCATGGCACTGAGTGCCCCAGCCAGGCTTGGCTTCAACACCTCCAGGGATGGGCACTCCACCACCTCCCTGGGCAGCCCATTCCAATGCCAATCACTCTCTCTGCCAACAACTTCCTCCTAACATCCAGCCTGAGCCTGCCCTGGCACAGCTTGAGGCTGTGGCCTCTCCTTCTGTCCCTGGGTGCCTGGCAGCAGAGCCCAACCCCAGCTGCCTACAACCTCCCTGCAGGGAGCTGCAGAGAGCAATGAGCTCTGCCCTGAGCCTCCTCTCCTGCAGGCTGCACACCCCCAGCTCCCTCAGCCTCTCCTCCCAGGGCTGTGCTCCAGGCCCCTCCCCAGCCTTGCTGCCCTTCTCTGGCCACCTTCCAGCACCTCAACATCTCTCTGGAATAGAGGGGCCCACAACTGGGCACAGCACTCAAGGTGTTGCCTGAGCAGCCTTGGTGGTAGCAAACATCTTGCTCCTAAGAAACATCTGGATTCTAACAAAGGGTTTCCAAAAGAATGCAATATGGGAAACAAAATACAACAACCACTTCTGTTTCCTCATTTCCTTTGAGAGCTGAAGCTTCCCTACCCTACCTGTGTCCATCTATTGTGATTTTTTGTCCTTCCTTATAACAAAGTTAGCCTCTGGAGGGCTCATCACCAAATGTGAAAAGCAGAACCTCTCAACTTCCCAGTCAGTGAAGAGTCACAGAATCATAGACTGGTAGGGGTTGGAAGGGACCTCTGGAGATCATCAAATCCAGCCCCCTGCCAGAGCAGGGGCACCCAGGGCAGGGCACACAGGAACACATCCAGGTGGGTTTGCACAATCTCCAGAGAAGCAGACCCCAGAAGCTCTTTAGGCATCCTGCTGCAGGGCTCAGCACCCTCACACCAGAGAAATTTCTCCTTAATTTCAAAGCAGAACTTGCTGGGATCTACTTTGTGTCTATTGCTCCTTCTCCTGTCACTGGGCAGCACTGCAGAGGGTCCAGCCCCTCCTCCTGAGGAGCACTGAGAAGATCCTTCCTAAGCAGCCCCAGGTGCCTCAGCCTGTCCTCACAGAGATGCTGCAGTCACAGGCTCACAGATCACAGGCTCACAGATCACAGGATCACAGATCACAGATCACAGATCACAGGATCACAGATCACAGATCACAGG
>VWZE01013023.1:74414-94594 GCA_013396675.1 Eubucco bourcierii | reverse complement strand
AGGGGTGCCCTTCCTCCAGCCAGGAGGAGTAAAGGGATAGTGGAGAAAACTGAATCTATTGGAATGTATTCATTAGGTGGCCTGGCAGTTCAAAAGTTTGGAAATACAGAGCTTTAGTTGATACAGGTGCTCAGTGTACTCTATTGTCACCCAATTGCAAAGGGACAGAGTCTATAATTATTTCT
This sequence comes from Eubucco bourcierii, assembly GCA_013396675.1. Taxonomy (NCBI): domain Eukaryota; kingdom Metazoa; phylum Chordata; class Aves; order Piciformes; family Ramphastidae; genus Eubucco; species Eubucco bourcierii. The sequence continues at coordinate 94,409 of VWZE01013023.1, read as the reverse complement.
GGAATCACTGGTGGATCTCAAGAGTTAACTAAGTTCCAGACTGAAATAAGTTTAACTGGTAAAGAGTGGAAGAAACATACTATTGTAACTGGTCCTGACGCACCTTGAATTCTGGGAATTGACTTTTTGAGACAAGGCTGTTTCAAAGACCCTAAAGGTCACAAACGAGCTTTTGGAATAGCATCTGCAGAAGCTGAGGATGGTAAAATGAAGTTGTCCATTAGACCTGAACTTCCAGATGAATCTGCAGTTGTGGGACATCATGACACAGAGGATCTGATTCTGACAATTGCTACTCAAACTATGCACCATAGGCAGTACAGGACTAACTGTGACTCTTTGTTGCCCATTCATCAGCTGATTCACCAACTGGAGAGTCAGGCTGTCATTGAGAAATTCATTCACCTTTCAACAGTCCCATCTGGCCTGTGCGCAAGCCTAACAGAGATTGGAGTCTCACAGTAGATTTCCGTGCCTTCAACGAGGTGACTCCACACATGAGCACAGCTGTGCCAGACATGTTGCAACTCCAGTACAAGCTGGAATTGAAGGAAGCCAAATGCTATGCTACCATAGACACTGCTAATGCTTTCTTCTCTATTCCTATAGCAAAGGAGTGCAGGTCTCAGTTTGCATGCACCTGGAGAGGAATCCAGCACCAGTTCAATTGTTTGCCTCAGGAGTGGAAACACAGTTCAGTGATCTGTCACTCAAGTGATCCACAACGCATTGGAGAAAAGTAAAGCTTCAGAACATACACAATTCATCCACAACATCATTGTGTGGGGCCAAACTGCTGAGGAAGTCTTTGTGAAGGGTAAGAAAATAACTGACAATCTGTTGCAAGCAGGTTTTGCCATCAAGAGAGACAAGGTCAAAGGACCTGCCAAAGAAATCCCATTTCTGGGAGTGGGGTGGTAGGATGGTCGCCGTCACATTCCACAGGATGTAATAAAGCGTCCACCATGGCAGTTCCCACAAATAAGGACATTCTTTCTTTCTTGGGTGCAGTGGGATTTTGGAGACTACACATTCCAGGATTCAGTCAAATTGTCAAACCTCTACATGATGTAACTCATAAGAGAAACCTTTCTGAATAGGAACCTGATCAACAAGCAGCCTTTGATCAGGTAATGCAAGAAGTAGTCCATGCAGTGGGCTTGGGACCTGTTCGAACTGGTCCAGACATTAAACATATTCTGTATACAGCTGCCGGAGACAATGGTCCAACTTGGAGTCTTTGGCAGAGAGCTCCAAAGGAGACACAAGGTTGTGTACTTGTTTTCTGGGGTCGTAGCTACAGAGGTTCAGAGGCAAATTGCACCCCATCAGAGAAAGAAATACTAGCAGCCTATGAAGGAGTGAAAGTAGCTTCTGAAGTGATTTGAACTGAGTCACAGTTGCTGTTAGTTCCTAGATTGCCAGTTCTAAACTAGATGTACAAAGGCAAAGGTTCATCACCACATCATGCCACAGATGCAACCTGTGTTGCATGGCTTTGATAACCCAACTTAATCTCAATCAGCTTGGTCTAGTGGAAGTGATCACCAACTGTCCAGAAGGTACAGAGTGTATGAAACCTCCAGAGGAGAGAGTAATCCGTGCTGAAGAAGTTCCTCCTTATGGTGATCCCTCTGATCAGGAAAGGCACTATGCTTTGTTCACAAGTGCTTCCTGTTGTCTTGTTGGGAAAAAGCGAAGATGGAAGTCAGCAGTCTGAGTCTTACCAGGAGAGTTAAGGAATCAAGAGATAGAAAAGGTGAATCCAGGCTACAACTTCTGTGACTTGTTGACAAAGGCTAGAAAATAAATCGTTCCACGAATCTCATCCTGAGTTTCAACTTTACTCTTTCACAAGAATAAACAGCTACAATCTGAAATAAATGTCTCTGCAGGTGTACAGATTGTGTTACCTCTCTGAACAGAGGAGATTGTTTTAAAAAATCACCAGATTAAAGAAGAAAACTCATGTTGAAGTCAGAGAATGTTCAAAGAATATTTTCTGCTACAGCAGACGACAGAATGGTAGGGGTTAGAAGGGATCTCCTGAGATTGCCTAGTCCAACCCTCTCACTAAAGTGGGCTGAACAGGATCAACTGCACAGTTATGCCACTTAAAACATCTTCTCATAAGAAATACACCACAGGGCTCACATTGATTCAGTCATCGAAATCTGAATGGCATGTATCCACAACAGAAAAAAAACTGTCAAGATACTTAATTAGCAAACCAAATACGGGTTTTGTGTGAGCTGACAGACAATTAAATTATTATAGGAATGTAACAGCACAACTTCCTTCACTGAACAGTGTAACCGATTCAGAACATAATTCCTCTGTCTCATCATTATTTTTCATTTTATTGAAAAGACAGCAGTAGTAAAAATGAACCATGCTCTGTTTCATCTTATTAATGTGACAGATGGTGAGACCAAATAGGGACAAATTTCTCTACACAGCCCAGAAAAACACACTTAAACCAATGATTTTCTCAAGAGCATGGTATCTGTAAAACTAACCACAGAAAATCTCAATGAACTGAGATTTTTATCACAAGAAGTTCCGTTTCATCTGTTTAGAGCTACAACTGGAGAGTATTACCTGGACATATGTTCTGGTTTTTGCTTTGTTTGGTTTGGTTTAGGGACAGGTTGACGTTTGGGGCTTTTTTTGTTGGTGGTTCGTTGTGTCTCGGGGGAGGGGATTGGGAGGGAGGATTGGTGGGGGTTTTGGTGTTTTTTTGTTTGGGTTTTTTTGTTTGTTTAGTTGGTTTTGGTTTGTTGTTGTTTGGTTTTTGTAGGTTTTGGGGGGGGGGTTTGTTTGTGGTGGTGGTGATGTTTGACCGGTTGGTTGTTTTGGGGTTTTTCGGTGGTGTTGTTTTTCACGGGTTGGGATTGTTGGGTTTTATCGCAAGGGCTTATGTTTATCATTTGTATCACAAGACTGAGGGAAAGGGCTCAGAGAAGGAAAAAGCTCATTCCCTGATGTTGCTCCAGGCTCCCCTGATTTTCATGATGTGAGATACGTCCCTTCTGGGGAGAACTATAAAGCTGACTTCAAATCTCTAGAAATAATGCAGCAGTTAATCATCTTCAGCAGCAAACGTAGTCCTGTGACATCCAAACACTGCTACACTTCCTACATCCCCAATCGCTCTAAAATCACTGTCCACAAAACAGCGGAATTTCACAAACATCGATATAAAATGTCAATATTTGATTCAGCCCTTCAAATTGTTAAATGCAGACAACAAACTTCTCTAGCTGTTTACGTGGTCTCAAAATTTTTCCTCCTTTGTGAATAATGTAGAATTATTTTTTTTTTAAGACAATGAACAGTAAATACTTGTTCCACAAGATCAACTAGCAAAGATAAATCAGGAGATCAAAATCTCACCTGCAGCCACCAGAAATGAAGACATTTCTTTGCTGAAATGCAGAAGTAGTAGCATTTTGCCACTGAATAGGTTTCACTGGTAAAGTCATAGCAATCAACAGTGACTACTTTACTGTAATTCTGTTTACCCAACAAGTTTTACCCTGAGAGATAAAAGATAAAGAAAATACACTTGACCTTTTCAGTTCATATTAATACAGTTTAAAAGGCTACACTAAGTGTTTCATGACAGTATATTTGTTCTGGTACCTTAAGAGTCAATATTGTATTTAATTTTTTGTTTATTTGTTCAGGAGAGAACAATTTCCCCATTTATTTATTCGCTATATACTCTTACAACACACCTATTGCTTTGTATTATATTTTCATCATTGTCACTGTGACTTGCATGGTAGCAAGGCCCAGAGGCTGCAGTAGCAGTTATGCCCATCACTGGGAAACATAAAATAAACTCTTCACCATGAATCGAAACAGAGAAGAAAGACAAATGCAGAGAGTGAGAAGAGAGCAACATGGAGCTAAAATGGGACACAATAGCTCAACAAGCTGCAGCATCAAGTACTACAGCAGAGAACAACATAAATTTCTGTCATGCTGATGTGAGTGCTGAGTTTTGACAGCAACATGAACTGATCCACATTTTCACATCTGCATCTCTGCATTCCCTGCACAGTGCCCTATCTGCCACACCCAACACATATCGAGCTGCTATCCAAAATCTGCTGAAAAGATTATCTTCACTCTCACAACCAGCAATTAAGGGCATATTACACTAATTCAAGTATAATGTTAACACACAATGCCTTGGAAATACCTTACTGGCCTAAGATGAAATTTACTCTGGAAGGGTGCAGAAACACAGACAAAAACATTTAGGATATTTACAAACCAGTCAGAAACATGCTAGGTGCATTTTAAGGTAGTTTATTGTCCAAGCAGAACCACAGTTCAAACAGGTAAGTGTGGGCCTTTATAAAAAAGCAATGCTCACTCCCCTAGTTTACTTGAACTCTGAGACGCAGCTAAATATCAAATTCAGCTTCAAAAAGATCACCCATAAGTAAAGCAGAAAAGGAAAAAAAATATTTGTATAAATGATTCCCAGTTTTATTTACAGATTAATTGTAGAATCACGGAATCACTGCATACCTCAAGTTAGAATGAACCCATAAAGATCCCTGAGGGTAACTCACTGTTCCTTGCAGAACTACTCATAGAATCATAGAATGGTTTGGGTCAGAAGGGACCTCCAAAGGTCATCTAGCCCAACCCCTCTGCAGTTAGCAGGGACATTCTCCACTAGATCAGGTTGCCCAGAGCCTTGTTGAGCCTGACCTTGAGTATCTCTGGGATTCAACTACCTCCCTGGGCAACCTGTTCCACTGTTTCACCAGCTTCATGGGTAGAGAACTAGTTCCTAACATTCAATGCAAATCTACTCTTCTCTAATTTAAAACTATTGTGACTCATCCTATCACTAAAGGCTTTTGTAAATAGTCCTTCTCCAGCTTTCTCTGTAGGTCCCCTTCAGGTACAGGTTTGGGTTTCCCCAAGGCCTTCATGCTGAAGAACCCCAGCACCCTCAGTGATGTCCTTGTAGGAAGGGTGTTTCAACCCCCCAGTCATTTTTGTGGCCTTCCTCTGGACCTGCTCCAGCAGGTCCATACCCTTCCACCAATGAAGTACTCCAGGTAAGGTTTCATCAGAGCAGAGCAAAGCAGCAGAATCACCTCTCCCAACCTGCTGGCCAGACTTCTTTTGACACAGCCCAGATGCAATTGGCCTTCTGGGATGCAAGTGTGCATTGCTCACTCATGTCCAGCTTCTCAACCACCAGTACCCCCTGTCCTTTTCTGCAGGGCTGCTCTCAACTTCATAGAATCATAGAATGGTAAGGTTGGAAGGGACCTCAAAGATCATCTAGTTTCAAACCCCTGCCAGAGGTAGGGACACCTCCTGCTAGTACAGGTCACTCAAGGCCTCGTTCAACCTGGCCTTGAACACCTCCAGGGAGGGAGCAGCCACAACCTCCCTGGGCAACCTGTGCCAGTGCCTCACCACCCTCACTGGAAAGAATTTCCTCCTAACGTCCAGTTTAAATCGTTCCTCTTCCAGTTTAAACCCATTGCCCCTTGTCCTGTCATTGCAAGACCTTGTAAATAATCCCTCCCCAGCCTTCCTGTAGGCCCCCTTCAGATACTGGAGTATCTCCATTGTCCACCAGCCTGTATCGACACCAAGGATTGCCCCAACCTAGGTGTAGGACCTTGCACTTTGCTTTATTGAGCCTCATGATATTCTTCTCAGCCCACCTCTCTCCAGCCTGTCCAGGTCCCTCTGGATGGCACCACATCCTTCAGAATTATCAACCACTCAGTTTGGTATCATCTGCAAATTTTCTGAGGGTGCATTGGGTCTCAATGTCTATATCATTGAAGAAGATACTGAAAGGCAGTGGTTCCAATACAGATCCATGAGGGGCACCACTTGTCACCTGTCTCCATCTGGACATTGAGCCATTCACGCTTTGGATGCAATCATCCAACCAATTCCTTATCCACTGGACAGTCCACTCGTCAAATCCATACCTCTCCAGTTTAAAGAAAAGGATGTTGTTATTCCAGGTATTTACAAGTGCGTGAGAACTTTGAAAGTAAATGAAACACCATTTTTTCCACTTTATGTACCAAAAAATAACAAATGTCAGAAAAATAGTTTGTCTTCTCGAAGTGAGGGGTAGGAGAGAGCAGCGGGAAAAAAAAAGGAAGCAGTTGGTATGCTTCCTGCTCACTATCATGTAACAGCTTTGCAGCAGTGGGGACCAAATGAAGGAATGCATTACCATGGTGAAGATAATATTACAGCACTGCTAGGAAAGGCAATATAGTTCAAGAACAACACAGTGGTAACATACATAAAAGGCAAAACCATCTGGTAAGTTCTACATGTGCACCAGATTAATTTTTAGCTCTTCCCTAACATAAAGGCACAAAGAACACATTCTTGCTGTGCGCGCATGTAGGCCTGAAAATAATTTTGTGCTTGACATTAAAAAATTGCACTACAGGTGGATTTCTCTAAGCACCGTACAAATGTAAAAATAACTTATCCCAAATTTGCCTATGAAAAGAACAAAAGTATGCCAATGTTAAGGTTCTTAACCATACTCACACCAAAATATTCTTACTTCACTCAGCAAAAGATGTGACCTCAATGATGCTTTTAGAAATTTTTCAGATAAAAATTTCCAGAACGTTCATCCAGAAGTGGATTTTTACTGCAGATTTCCCCCATAAAGAAGTTGCTGAATGCCTTCTTTGCCCCAGCCTTACTCCTAAGACCATCCCTCAGGAACCTCAGTCTCTGGAAGTCAAGGAGTAGAACTGGAGAGGACGCTCCACCAGTCAGTCAGGATTGGGTTAGAGATCACTTGTATCAACTGAAAATACACAAATCCATGGCCCTTGATGGGTTGCATCTATGAGTGCTGAGAGAACGGCTGATGTTGCTGAGTCTGTCTCCATCATTTTTGAAAAGTTAAGGAGAACAGGAAAGGTGCCTGATGACTGGAAGAAAGTCAATGTCACTCCAGTCTTCAAAAAAGGCAAGAAGGTAGACCCAGGCAACTACAGACCAATCAGCCTCACCTCCATCCCTGGAAAGGTGATGGAGCAGCTCGTTCTAGAGACCACATGGAAGAAAAGAGTGTTATCATGAGTAGCCAACATGGACTTTCCTGAGAGCCTTCTATGATACCATGACCAAGTGGGTAGATGAAGGAAAAGCTGTGGCTTTTGATACTGTCTCCCATAACATCCTCATAGAAAAGCTCAGGAGATGTGGCACAGACAACTGGTCTGTACGGTGCACCTAAAACTGGCTCCACGACAGAGTTCAGAGAGTTGTGATCAGTGTCACAGAGTCAAGTTGGAGGCCTGTAGCAAGTGGTGTTCCTCAGAGATCAGTACTAGGTCCAGTATTGTTCAATATCTTCATCAATGACCTGGTTAAGAGCATCGAGTGTACCCTCAGCAAGCTCACTGATGATACAAAACTGGAGGGGAATGGTTGACAGCCCATCAGGCTGTGCTGCCATCCAACAAGATCTGGACAGCCTGAAGAGCTGGGTGAAGACAAACCTCATGAAGTTCAATAAGGACAACTGCAGGGTCCTGCATTTGGGAAGGAATAACAACAGGCACCAGTACAGACTGGGGGCTGCCCTGCAGGAAAGCAGCTCCGTGGAGAAAGACTTTGGAGTCCTGGTGGACAGCAAGTTCTGCCATGGGCCAGCAATGTGCCCTTGTGGGCAAGAGACCCAATGGCATCCTGGGGTACACTAGGAAAAATATGGCCAGCAGGTCTAGGGAGGTTCTTCTTCCCATCTACTCTGCCCTGGTGAGACAACACCTGGAATACTGTGCCCAGTTTTGCGCTCCACAGTTCAAAAGAGACAGGGATCTGCTGGAGAGAGTCCAGTGGAGAGCCACGAGGATGACTGCGGGACTTGAGCATCTCCCCTATGGAGAGAGACTAAGAGACCTGAGGCTGTTTAGTATAGAGAGGAGAAGATTGAGAGTGGATCTTACCAATGTATACAAATATCTGAGGGGTGGATGTCAAGTGGATGGGGCCAATCTTTTTGTTGGTGCACAGTAATAAGACAAGGAATAATGGACACAAACTTGAACATAGAAGGCTTCACCTCAACATGAGGAGAAACTTCTTTACAGTAAGGGTGACACAGCACTAGACCAGGCTGATCAGAGAGGTTGTGAAGTCTCCTTCCCTGGAGATTTTCAAAACCTGCCTGGATGTTTTCCTCTGTGAACTACCCTAGGGGATCCTGCTTTTGGCAGAGGGAGTTGGACTCGACGACCTCTGGAGGTCCCTTCCAACCTCTAAAGTTCTGTGATTCTGTGACTCATCTTTCTGTATGGAAACAGATTTTATTAGCGCCACCTCCTGGTGACAAAACAAAACTGAAAAGCCATGCCTCCACTCAAAATCAAAATACAACAGTGTGGCCTGTTTTGGTTTGCTTGTTTATGATGGCTTGACCTGAGGCATCAGATTTTCCCTTCCACACGTTTGAAGAAAAACACAAAATTCATTAGCCATTTTTAGAACAACATCAACATTTTTAGAACAACAAGGCATAAACATCCTTTAATCAATGACCATAGAGTAAAAGGTAAATGTTACATTCCTCTTAAGAAGTACATATGCCTTGACTTCATCCTTCGAGAATTTTGCAGAAGAAGACATTCAAAGGCATGCTAAGATATCCAACAGAGATTGTCTGTGGGATTGTGAGTTTGGTGTGCCCCACCCCGCCTCTTCCAGCTTGCCCATGCTTTCTTCGCAGGCTTCTAGCTGGAAATACTCTTTGGATGCTACTGACAACAGCAAGCCATCATCATAGCAAAACAATGTGTCATAATTCTATCAATAAATAGAACCCATCACCTTCAAGCAGTTTGCTTAAGTCTGAAAGAATACTTGGTCTAAAAAAATCATAAAATATGAGATTTACTTAAATGTCCCTTTTGCTGTAATGTATTATGGATAGTTGTAATTCACTTTCAAGCTCACTGTCCAGGCCCACAAAGCAGAAGATAAAGGTATAAGGCTGGGTAAAAGAGAAGTTAAATTACATTCTTAACACAGAATGGGTATGTGTTGGCAACATGCCTAATACTCTTGAGGGATTTTACAGTGCCTGTGTAAAGTAGATCCTTTTTGGCATTAAGCCTAATACTCTTCAGGGATTTTTTTTTAAGTTGCCTTGGGTCTTTATAACACATAGTCCAACATGTGTTTTGGTATCATCAGCTATTTCTATTTTCTTAAATACTTCGTTCTTAAGTGAAATTCTGAATGTCTAAGATAAAAAACTCTAGGAAGTACAATAAAAGTCAATGTAAATTACTGCCTTGTATCATTTGGTGTCTGAATGTCATTTATGTTCAGGAATTGAACCATGCAGGCACAGTCACAGGACAGGACAGGGGAAAGAAAATATTTAATATGAAATAAGCTTTCCAAAGATTGCTTTGCAACAGGAATCTGTGCACCGCATTCTATATTAAAATGAAATAAACTTCTTGTGCAGTCTATGGGAGGTGTACCAACAACCACAATGATTCATCTCAAACCTGTCCAAGATTGTTGAACATTCAGCTTCAGAGAGTCTTATGCTCTTAGGTACGCCATTTTAAGAAGTCCTGGACCAGGCAGAAGAATCCACCAAGACACATCTCTACTGTCTTCAAAATGGATTTCCTCAACAACTGTCAGAGCTGCAAGGAATTGTTTCCTTGCCTTGACAGATCTTGTGGGGGTTTTTCAAGCATATAAAGGCCACCGAAGCATACGTAAAGCTGGAAAATAAGCCTTGCTGAACAAAACTCAGATCATTGTCACTTAATCACTTTGCTGTACCTAAATATTGTCAATGATAAGGCTTTAAAACTGCTGACAATTGATTATCGAAAACAATTAGAAAAGAAAGTAAGCCCCGAGTCAGACTTTCTGTGTAAGAAACTGCACAGAATACTGATGAACATCTCTTTTCAAACTGTGCCAACTGACACACAGAAAACAACAGCACTAGAGAGTAACATAAGCATGTTAAAGAGATTTCAAGTGTAGCTCAAGCTGGTTACTGATTAATACTTCTGCATATAACACCCCTTACAGACCAGTGGGGGTTATTGTTCAAAAATGAAACAAAGCTCTCTTGGTAACTGGAGACAAATGATCCTCCCTGACCAAGTTCACAGTTCTCACACAGCTTAGCAGTATTGGAGGTGATGCTTCTTTCAGAGACTTTGGTTTAAAAAAAACCAAACCAACCACAAAACCAAACAACCAAAAAACCCACAAACCCAAGAAACATAAAATCCAAATCCCAAGATTTAATGCCTGTCAAAAGTTTGCAGCATAAGGAAGAGCCTCAATGATTTCCAACAGAAACAGCGTCATCTTTCACAAGAACAATAGCTAATTGACTCGTTTCTGCTAGAAAAAAATTAAAGGCACATTTGTAAGAAAATAGGAAATAAAATACACAATTATTTTTTTATGTGAATAAACAAACTCAAGACTGTAGGAACCACACAAATGGAATATGACAGCTGTCTTCTCAATGGCCCTGGAAAGGAGAGCAAAAAGAATCCATGCCTATCTACACAAGTTTCTGCATTTCTTACTAACAAATATCCAGATTCGCTTCTTCAAGTCCCGTCTCGAGCATTTTCATGTCGACTCTTCACTACTGTTAGATACTCTTAGTCACATACCCACAAGTCAACTGCACTGTTTTCAGTAGAGCAGTTAGGTGGAAAAAAGGCCAGACTGGTTTCCAAGGCTTGAATTTCCCACATGTGCAGTGTCACTCACTGCCAAAGAGGATGGGGGACACAGATAGCTTTGGCTCTCGTGACTGAGAATTGCTTACAATTGCTTACCAGATCAAACTACAATCACAACAGGGAATAAGGCTGACAGACTGCCTCTCCTTTCACCATGCCCATATTGGACATCTCCACTGGGTTATGACCACAGTGGGTGGAGATGCACCAGTGGTACCACCTCCAACAACACCACCTCAGCACAGAATTTCAGTCACAGTAAGAATTCTCCATTTGCCAAACCCAAACTGCTTTAAGACTACAATATATTGTCTTACAGGACAGGAAAATACAGTCCTACATTTTGAGTGAACTGCTCTAAGTACACTGAGTACAATCACAGTAATTCAGACAGATGATCCTACTCCTCCAGCAGGACTGGACTGACACTTAAGAACAATGGTGAGGAAAAAATACAAAGTGTCCTCTCAAACTACTCCCACTGCTGCTTTCCACAATTACCTACATCAGCAGGCCTTTAATACCTGTTGATGGAGTTGCAAAACATATTTACATTCACTAAATAAGAGAAACCACTGTAAGTGTGGAACATGTCAGTCCTTTCAGGAAATATGCATTGTTTTCAGAAAGATATGAGATTTTTATCATTACATGAGATAGAATAGGCAGGATATGTCTGAACACAGGGCAACTCACACTTCCAAGCCCATTGCACAGAGGACTGAGTAAGACAACCAGTAAGAACAGCTACCGGGTTTTCTAGAAAACAAAACATTATTCAGATGTACATGAAGTTCAAGATACTGGGAGTACATTCTTGATTATGGATCTTTTGGACATAATTAGTATTTATATCCCAGTTCTCACTTGAATTATTTGAAGTTTACACACTTTTATCCAGAAAAAAAAAAACCAAACAACTTCTCAATATAGAACACTCACTAGAAATCTGTCTCCCTAGCTCACCTTCACCTAAAGTCGACACTGTTAACAAAGATCTCTTTCTAAGCCTGAGTAAATCTAAATGATGCAAAACTAATTATTCAAGAAAAGTGTCCAAATACACATTTCTAACAAAAGGAGAGACTGTAGATTTACAATGCCAAACACACATACTGTAATACCTGAATTTTGCACATAATTTCTACAAGAAAATATTTAATATGGGTACACCAAATGTACATTCCTAGCCAAAANAAAAAAAAAAAAAAAAAAAAGAAAGAAAAAAAAAAGACAAAAATAAATTCCTGTATGACTATATCTTCTTTTACTGAAAAACAATCCACCACTATGCTATTTTCTTTTTTTATATTAATATGCTTTCCACTACTACACTATGATAGTATAATCAGCTCACAGGAAGTGATGTAACTGAAATCACAAATTCACAATCACAGAATGGCAAGGGTTGGAAAGGACCTCTGGAGATTATCTAGTTCAATCTCCTGCCAAAGCGGAATCACACAGGGCAGGTCACACAGGAACCCATCCAGTATGGGTCTGAAAGTCTCCAGAGAAGGAGACTCCATAAGCTCTCTGGGTAGCCTGTTCCAATGCACTGTCACACTCACAGTAAAGAAGTTTTCCCTCATGTTGAGGCAGAACTTCTTGTGTGCCAGTTTGTATCTTCTATCCTCATCCTATCACTGTCCACTGAAAAGAGACTGGCCTCATCTTCTTGACACCCACCCTTCAGATATTTCTAAGTATTGATAAGCCCTAGGTCTCCCATCCTCTCCTTATGAGAGATGTTCCAGTCCCTTCATCATCCTTGCAGCCCTCTGTTGAACTCCTTCCAGTAGCTCCCACTCCTTCAACTGGAAAGCCTAAAAATGGACCCAATATTTCAAGTGCAGCCTCACCGAGGCAGAGTAGAGCAGGAGAAGAACCTCCCTCAACCTGCTGGTCACACTCTTAATGAGCACAAGGATACCATTACTAGCTTTCTTAGCCACAAGTGCACACTGCTCTGTCATGGTCAATTTACTGTCCACCAGGACTCCACAGTTCTCCTCCATGGAGCTGCCTTCTAGCAGATCAACCTCTACCCTGTACTGGTACATGGGGTTATAGGACTCAATATTTGTCCTTGATGAATTTTAGTTTTATTAGGTTCTTCTCTGCCTTTCTCTTCTCTTCACCAGCCTGTCCAGGTCTGTCATTACTCCCAGTTTTCTATCATCAACAAACTTACTGAGGGTACACTTTGTCCCTTTATCCAGGTCATTGATGAATCCAGTTGAAGACTGGATCCAGTACTGACCTCTGCAGAACACCAATACCCACAGGCCTCCAAGTGGACTCTGTGTTGCTGATCATAACCCTTTGAGCTTTACTGGTTAGCCAGTACTCAATCCATCTCACAGTCCACTCATTCAACACCAAAATATTCTGTTCTTTCCTCCATCCTGAACAGAAGCTCCTGCTATATTTGCTTGTTTGATTTTTTAAAAACTGTTCAATCCATTATTTAAAGAATGCAGAGAAACTATTCCAAACCTATCAACTACCACACATCACAGCAGCTTGCACGACTATTCACAAAGGCAGGAACAGCTGTAGTTGCAAACCAGCCAAAAACTGTGGGCAACCCAGACAGTGCCCCAGACAAACAGGTATGTGTCCAGGCCTCTGACTGTAGGGAGTGCATGATCCTTTCATTTGCAATGGTGGACTGCAGAGACAACACCTGTGTTCACTGTGAGCAGGTGGATGATTTGCTCAGCCTGGTGGCTGATCTGAAAGAGGAGGTCAAAAGGCTGAGGAATAGAAGGCAGTGTGAGAGGGAGACAGACTGGTGAAGCTAGACTGCACCTTCCTTGAAACAATCTCAACCAATGCACACAACTAAGGACAACATAGGCTGATTTACAAGACAGTAACATCAGCAAAAAGATCCTGCCAAGTGGAGTAGGCGTCATCTTGGTACCTCCCATACCTCCACAGGTGTCCTTGCAAAATAGATACACTGCTCTGCAGGAAGAATCAAATACCAAGGACAATGAAGATTAACCTAACTTAGTGGAGATGCCAATACTAACTGGGACTCAGCCTTGCATCAAAACTGCCTCAGTAAAGAAAAAAGAGACACGTCGTTGTCATAGGGGACTCACCTTGGAAGGGGACAGATGGCCCTATTTGCAGACTGGACCCACTCCTTACGTAAGTCTGCTGCCTCCTCGAGGCAAGAGTGAAGGATATAAAAAGAAAACTTCACATCTTCATTCAGCCCTCAGATTACTGCTCCCTACTAATTTTTCGAGTAGCAGTGAACTTAAATCAAGGAGTTTGCAGGCAATGAAGAAAGTCTCCAGGGTCTAAGCTATTTAGGGCATCAGGAGTGCAAGCAGTCTTCTCCTCCGTCCCACCAACTGCAGAGAGTGATGAGGCCTTTGACAAGAACAGCCATCATATTAATTAAGCCTGGTGTCACCAGCAGAATTTGGGGTTCTTAGGCCATGTATTAGGCTGTAAGACACCAGGTCTTCTAGCAACAGATGAGGTTAACTTGTCTCTAAGTGGGAAAAGGATCCTTGAACAAGAATTACCAAGGCTTATAGGGAGAACTTTAAGTTAGATTCAAACGGAGATGGGGATTTGAAGAAGGAGAAAGAAGAAATCGGGGTTGCCTGTGACAGAGGGTCAACTAACAGAGGGTTCCTGAGGTAGTAGAAACCATCAAGGAAACTCCCATGAGACACCTCAAGGGAATCAGGGCAGCTCTGCCAAGAAAGTGATGCAGCCAACTGCACAGCTGAAATTCCTCTGCACAAATGCATGCAGCACAGGCAACAAACAGGAGCTCAAAGCTAGTGCATGGTTACCAAACTCTGACCTGATAGCCATCACTGAGACTTGGCAGAATGAATCCTATGACACAAGTGTAGCTATTAATGGCTACAACTGTTCAGAAGGGACAGGCAAGGAAGGAGGAGTGGAGGTGTCACCCCCAGGAAATGGATGGGGTGTGAAGGACTACCACAAACAGCTCTAAAGCTTACAGATAAGATTTAGAGAAAAAGGGGGGGAAAAAAAGGGAACTTTGTGGATGTCATCTGTTACAGACCACCCGATCAAAGGGAGCCCACTGATGAAGGCTTGCTACTACAGATGGAAGAAGCTTCACCCTCGCTGGCTCTTATCCTGTCGGGAGACTTCAACTGCCCTGACATCTGCTGCAAAAACAGCACAGCAAGCTGTAAGCGATGGAGAAGACTCCTGCAGTGCCCTGATGATAACTTTCTGAGCCAGATAACAAGCAGCTCTACAAAAGGGCATGCAATCCTGGAGCTGATGTTCACAAATGATAATGAACTTATCGCTGATGTTAAGACTGGGCACAGTCTGGGCTGCAGTGATAATGCAGTGGTGGAGTTTGCAGGGATACGGGATAAGAAGAGTAAGGACTCTGAATTTTAGGAAGGCAAACTCCCAGCTCCTTAGAGAATCATCAGTAGGATCCCATGGGAAAGGATCTTCAAAGACAGAGGAGCAGAGCAGAGCTGGGAGATATTTAAGGATATTATTTTTAGAGCACAAGATCTCTCAATCCTTCTGCACAAAAAATCAATCAAGGAAGGGAAGAGACCAGCATGGCTGAATAGAGACCTGCAGGTCAAACTAAAGAGCAAGAGAGAACTGCACAGACAATGGAAGCAGAGGCAAGTAACCTTGGAGGAGTATAGGAACACTGACTGGTTGTGCTGAGAGGAGGTCAGAAGGCCCAAGAATGGGTAGAGCTGAACTTGGGAAGGGACACAAAGAATAACAGGAAAGGTTTCTATAGGTACCTCAACCAACAAAGAAAGGTTAAAGAAAGCATTCACCCTCTGATGAGTGAGAATGGAGATCTGGTGTCAGCAGACAAGGATAAGGCTGAGGTACTCTCTAAAGATTTTTGCCTCAGTCTTCTCTGTCAGTCTTGGTCTGCCCCACTCCTGAGTCAATGGATCACTAGGTGTGGACCAACAAGGTAAAATCCCTCCCACTAGAAAGGCAGATCAGGTTCATGGCCACTTGAGGAGGCTCAACATAAGAAAAACTATGGGACCTGAGGAGATGCATCCCAGAGTCCTGAAGAAATTGGGTGACGTACTTGCAAAGTCACTCTCCATAATATCTGATCAGTCAGCTAAAGTCTCTGGAAACAGCAAGAAGGGAAACATTGTGCGCATCTTT
Organism: Eubucco bourcierii; assembly: GCA_013396675.1. Lineage (NCBI taxonomy): Eukaryota > Metazoa > Chordata > Aves > Piciformes > Ramphastidae > Eubucco > Eubucco bourcierii. The sequence continues at coordinate 78,459 of VWZE01013023.1, read as the reverse complement.
AGAAAGGGTAAAAAAAAGAACTCTGAAAATTACAACCTGTCAGCCTCCCTTCCGTGCTTGGGAACATCACAGAACAGATCCTTCTGGAAGATATACTGGAACACAGAGAGGACAAGAAGCTGATTCGAGACATGGCTTCACCAAGGGCAAGTCCTGCTAGTGGCCTTCCACAATGGTGTAACTACATCAGAGGAGAAGGGAAGACCCACGGATGTCATCTGTCTGGACTTTTGTAAAGCCTTTGACACAGACCCACACAACACCCTCCTCTCTAAACTGGAGAGATAAGGATTTGATGGATGGACTGTCCAGCGGATAAGGAATTGGTTGGATGACTGCATCTAAAGGGTGAATGGCTCAATGTCCAGATGCAGACAGGTGACAAGTGGTGCCCCTCATGGATCTGTATTGGAACCACTACTGTTCAGTGTCTTCATCAATGATATAAACATTGAGACTGAGTGCACCCTCAGAAAATTTGCAGATGACACCAAGCTGAGTGGTTGCTAATTCTGAAGGATGATGGAGCTGAGGAGAATTTCATGAGGCTCAACAGGGCAAAGTGCAAGGTCCCACACCTAGGTTGGTGGCAATCCTTGGTGTCAATACAGGCTAGGGGACGATGAAGTTGAGAGCAGCCCTGCAGAAAAGGACAGGCCAGAAGGCCAGTTGCATCCTGGGCTGTACCAAAAGAAGGTTGAGAGCAGTGATTCTGCCGCTTTACTCTGCTCTGATGAGACCTCATCTAAAGTACTGTGTCCAGATCTATGGCCCCCAACACAAAAGAGACAGACCTGCTGGAGCAGCCTCAGAGGAGGGCCACAAAGTTGCTCAGGATCTCAGCTATAAAGACAGGCTGAAATAATTGAGGATGTTCAGCCTGGAGAGGAGAATGGGAGACCTCACAGTTACATTTCAATACCTGAAAGAGACATGCAGGAAGGCTGGGGAAGGATTTGTAGCAATAAGATGAAGAGCAATAGTTCTAAACTGGAGCAGGGTAGATTGATGTTGGACATAAGGAGGAAGTTCTTTATAATGAGAGGGGTAAAATAATGGAACAGGTTGCCCAGGGATGTGGTTGAGGCCTCAGGCCTGGAGAAATTCAAGACCAGACTTGACATGGCCCTAGGCTGCCTGATCTAGTTGGAGATGTCCCAGCTAACCGCAGAGTGGTTGGACAAGATGACATTCGAGGGTCCCTTGCAACTCAATGCAATTTGTGAATCCGTCAACAAGTAATTTTGTTGTGTGTCTTGCTCCTTTTACTATCTCATGTGTTTTACAGTAAAAGAACAAAAATCCCAACAAAATCCTTTGGATACTGCAAACCTCTGTAACTGATGCTGAGATAACTGTAAAAGGAAAATGCTGCCTTCTGCAGAAGCACCTACCAAAAGACACTTCTGTCCATTTACCACTAGAAAAGCACAAAATATGAAAGAGCTGCACAAGTATAAACTACATGAGTAATTTCAGAAGGTTTACAGTCTTATTTATACAGCATAGCAATGTCCAAAGTCTTACAAAACTATCTGGACGTCACTAAGTGAATAAGGCTTCCACAGTGGGTATGTTCCCAGCACACATAATCATCAGCTCCCTAAACGGTCCTGCTCATAGCAATAATTTGAAAGCACAAGAAGTTACTAATCCATATCCACAAAAACACAGAATCTGAAGTCCATCATACCTGAAATCTGCAGTATCTTCTCTATCTGGCAATGTTTATACAGAAAGCTCCCTAACGTCCATCCTTCAGCAGAATTCTCTATTTATCATCCCACAAAGCAGTGGACTGCTTTGCATATGAAAGCTAATCAAGACAGTGGCTAGGAATAGGAAGCACAGCAGATCAAAATCTCCAAACCAAGACATCAAATTAGGTGATAGTGTCTTCACCCTGCGATGCTGCTCTGCAACACATACTGCAGGTGGGTTAGCTATTACCTGGTGCTATTTTAGAGATCTCAGCATGTATTCTCTGGTTTTAGGCATGTAATTCTGAAGACAGGAGAATTAGTCACCACTTGTAACTAAAGAGAGAATTCTTCCCAAGCTTGTCATTTGAGAAGTCCACCTTTCTTCACCGTGAAATCCACCTCTCTTCGCCGCAGCAAAAGCTTAAAGATATATGAAGTGAAATGCATCTACCACCATCTCCAAACTGAGCACCAGAAGGGTGATCTCAGAGGTCACCCAATACATATGTATATGCATATGTATATGTATTACCACTGGTCTGACTCAGCACGGCAGCTAAGCATGCAATTAACTTTCAATTTGTTGTGAAATGACACTGTCCTCAGGCCTGCAAGCCTGGTTGAAGAGGGATGGACTTTCTAAGGTTTCAAGCAAACAGTTGAAACAAGGGAAGCAACACACTTGGAATAAAATGGAAAAACTCTTTCTCCATTTCTGCACTTTGACTTGGATATCAATCCAAACTTTCCTTTGTATTTTGAAACATGTAATTCTTTCCTCTACATTAAATTCTTGTATCTACATACACTCCATTTTGAAAGTATGATACCAAAACTCCACCAAAAAGGTATCCCCATCTCCAGTATGACCAGAGTAAAAAATTACTGAAAATTTAGAAGTTCTGTTTTAACTTCAAAGACCCAAGAATCAAGTACTTTCTCATAAATAGGTAAATCTCTGATATACAAGCACTTATACACAAAAGACCAGCCTCCACATTTTGTGAGGGCTACACATCATTATTTTCTACATCAAAAAAACACTGTTCCAAAATCCAGTTCCAAGTTTATGTTCAAGACATGATCCAAAGTGCTTTATAGGTTGTCCAGCCTAAACATTACTCCATTGCCGCTGCTTTTATCAGTATGTGGCTTTTAGTCATCAGTGGAAAGCTGTGTTCATGCATCCAAAGAGTACTTCAGGTAGCACTCATAAAATTCTGGTGCCACAGAACATAAAATGACTATCTGGATTTACTGAGTCAAGAGGTGAGGTTAGAAAAGCAAAGCCAAACTACACTGTTTATAAAGAAACTTAGGACAACTCACAACTTCCAACTAAGTGCTGTGTAATACAAACCCCATGGGAATAATCAAGCAGTTAATTACTTCTGCGGAAAATACCAAAACTTCTTTTCCCCTGCCAATATCTCTTCCTTTACAGTAAAACAGTGGTACAGAAGAGACTGAATTGAGTTTACTAAAAACCAATACTATTTGGTTATGTGATTTCAGAGATGAAACGGGTCTACTAACAGCAATAGGAAGAGGAATCTTACCTTTGTCTGTGCATGGGGAGAAAGTATTTCCAAATGCTTGCTGTTTTGGCTTTAAAGACTGTGGGGCTGACAGTCCAGGTGTCTGTGGGACTTGTAATAAAGGCTTCCCATTTGTAAACAATTGTTTCTTAGGACTTAAAGCAGGAAGGTGTATGATGTTTCTCTCAGGTGCTGCCCCTCCTCCAAGGGGCATCTTTAAGTGCAGAATGGCAGACATGTTTCCAATATCTGGGCTCAGGGTGCTGCTACTTGCAGATGGGCAGGGTGTTCCCGTATGAGCCTTGATAGGTGGAATATGCCGTTCACTGATCATCCCAGGTCCATGAGGAATACCTGATGTCCAATGGCTCATACTGCATGATCTCTCATTCATTTTCAAGAATTTAACGTACCAAAGTGTGTTTTTAAAGACCCACAGCTACAGCTGTAACTGATACCAATCCAAAGGCAGAGTAATCCATTGTGTATCATACACCTGTTTAAAAAAACACATAAAAACAATCGATATTGTAGTAAATAATATTTGAAAGATGTCTGTTGTAAGCCTGTAGATACCCCATAATTAAATGCAATCTACAGTAGCAAATTTTCAAGGACATCTTCCAAATTATACCCATAATTTTTTAACTCTGACTTTTGGTGACTTATGGTTTCCTGTTATTTAAATCTTAGAAGACAAGACTGGTAAGCGGTATGAGAGATCATCTCAGCCACAATCTACTCCAAGGCAGAACTATCTAGATCTCTAAATTTACTGACAAAAAAAAAAAAAAAAAAGAAATT
>VWZE01013023.1:0-11919 GCA_013396675.1 Eubucco bourcierii | reverse complement strand
GTACACAGTTATAGTGTCTTTCTCCAATATGAAATAAGTGAGGTGTAATTTCTGAAATGAAGAGTGGGAGGAAAGATCAGTGACCAGGAACTGACTTGTGGACTGTAAGGAGTATATGAAATGTCTCTTTTTAGTGGGTCTGACTGCATCAAAGATCTTCCTGTCTCCCAGCAGCATGCTCCCATCTTTCCTGCCCAGTTGATGGAATGCAGAAGTAAAAGCTCTGCTAGACACTGAGATATACTACTACCACCTGGGACTCTCAGAGCCTGTGGAGATGATTTAGTCCTTGGCTAGGGCTCATTCCTATTGTTTTGTCCTTTCAGGGTGATTGCAAAGCCACTTGCCATAGTGCCAGAGTTCATGACAATGCTGCCACTCAGCCTGCACCAAATCTGTGTTGTAAAGCTTCTGAGGACTATGTATCCTTTCTTACCCACTGCAGGGAAGGGTGACCTTTATGAACATGAACACCTTTCATGGTGTACACTGTAAATAAAAAATAAAAATAAGCAAAAAGTTATCCTACTGAAGTGAACATTTTAATCTCTCTCCACAGACAGCAGGTTTTGAAGCCAATATTACTACATGCATGGTAAATCAGAGTGTCTGATTGGGCGCTGCCCAGATGGTACTGCTGTTCTCTGCCTCAACACACAGCTACAGCTGGAATGTAAAACAGCCTTATTAGGACAAACATTGTGGGTTGTTTTCAAGGACTATGGGTAGAGGCAGCTTTGGAAGAGGCCAGGCTATTCTATTAGTTAAGAGTTTTTGTTCTCCCTGTTGCAAGTATTTATTACAGAGCACAGCTTTGAAGCAGAATTGGACATTGATGCTGGAGGGGCAGGATTGCTGCAGATAACTTTTACCCTGTCATATAAGCGCACATACATTATCAATTAAAACAGTCCTATGCAACAGTCACTCAGATGCAAAAAAACCTTCGATTTCTCCCAACTGGGGTAGCTAAGAGGTGAGGAGAAGAAGGGGTCTTTATATTTGTGTTGCCATGGTGTCATGATAGGAGTTGAAGAAAGAAAGTATTTCACATTCACAAAGTATTTCTGATTTACTGCATCTGTGCTTCATGTTGACCCTGGTGTTGTCACTACCTCCATTACATTTGTGAAGCCTCCATCAGAAAGTTAGCAAAATGCCCACAACTGCTTTCTGCAGTCAGCCCTGGTTTTATGGCTCCTGCAGGTTGGGGGAAAGCTGTGAGCATCTCATCTCCTTTGCTGTCACAACTTTTCTCCAGAAAGCAAAGGGGTCAGAACAATAAGGGTATCACGGCTGTTGGATGTCATTTGGCACTGATGCAAAGAGCAGTTTGGCACCACTAGCCTGTCTCCTGCTCACTTCATGCAGTGGAACACAGGAGGTTCACTCTGAACATGAGGAAATGCCTCTTTCCCCAGGAGGACAACTGAATCCTCAGTCACTCTATGATTCTAAGATTACAGCCATCCTCTTGCAGACAGTTGAGTAGATGCTTTTCTTCTGAGCATTTCTGACAGACTTCCATGGGAAAGGTTGGAAGGGTTTCCTAAGAGATGCATCAGCACCTCCCCTGCACACTGATGCTTGTACCCTGAGCTTCCAGTGACAGCAAGCAAATACTCACCAAGAGTTACCCAGGCTCTTAAAAAAAGTGCTCAACTTATGCTCACTTTCTCAGGCAGAGTTCAGGCAGTGCCGAGCTTCTACAGTCATGGTGGGTTTCCCAGATTTCAGTCTTGCTTTGCCCTGTCATGTATCTCCAGCCTGGCAGTAGGCTCTATATGCATTATGTATGAGCTCATGTATTCAGGAGGAATAAAGCCATATATCTGTTCTCTTAGAGAGTGAGCCTCACTGCACATCTGGCCAGGGTGCTGCTGGCTCCTGTCAGTGCTTCTTGTGCTTTTGGAGGGGTCTTTCTTCTCTTCATCTTGGGGAGAAACAAGATCTCCTTCAAGCTTATATCCCCTTCCTCACTGTAGGAGTGTTACCTGCTCAGGGAAGGTCACTCAGGCAAAAGTTCCAAATGTACTGCTGGGGACGAGGGCATCTGCCATGAGCACACAGCCCCCAGGACACAGAATGCTCCTTCCAGCTGGGAGATGGTGACTCAGAGTGCTCTGGGGCTGCACAAGGGCACCACTCTCATTTTCTCCAGCACTGCAGTGTGATGGCACATGGTAGCTGGTGTGCTTGGCCTCCTGAGAGGGAGTGTACCTACGGGAGAAAAACATGGAACACTGTTTTGCAGTGCCTCCATGACATGGAAGCCAAGGCCCACGATAGAAGTCAGGCTTTGGGAAGCCTCCCAGGACATGTCCCCACCATACTGACACAGGACAGAAGCAGCAGTAGCTGCCAGGCAGCACAGCTCCAACTCCTTTCTGGCCCTTACTGCACAAAGCCGCTCCGGAGGTGTGCACCAACACTGTCCCATTTCCCAGCCAACAGTGGACAATGGAATTGGAACTGAGGCAGCAGCCCATCAGTTTCCCCCACCCTGACCTATGAATTACCTTAACAGCAATGTGACTGTGAATCTGCACTTGCCTATTCCCCCACCACATTCAAAGGCAAATGAGATTCTAAACAAATGAAATCATGATGAATATGCATGGTGAGGTAAATTGAGGAAAACACAGTATGAGAGGTCATCCTCTCAGGAAATAGATAAAACACAGTGATCAGAAAAGCATTTTCAAAGCAATAAGCAGCATGAAACATTCAGTTGGAGATACTGAAGCCTGGTTTTCAAAATGCTGAAGATGAACAAGACAAAGGCAGGCACGTCGCAACAAAACACAAGCCAATCTATCCGCTGCTGCAAACATAAAACCCAAGGAATTTTGAACTGTCTCCAGTCAAGTCCCTGTTTTCTGACTATGTAAAATTTTTTAGATCCTCACTCAGTAAAAAGGAATCTATCAAATGATAAAGAGTAACATAAGCAATCAGAAACAGTCACCTAATTTTAACATGGCAGTTCCTAAGGAAAAGTTAATATTATTGTTGCATAAAAGCACCAAAATTATTTTACTGTTTGTATTCTTATGTTTATTATACAAAATTTATTTTAAAGAATGCTGTGTAAATGCTAAGACATTAACTAGCAGTAGCTAGTTAATGCCTTAGGAAAAAAAAAAACAGCTAGGAAAAAAAACCACAGCTATGTAAGAGGTTTACATGTTGTTATTGCAGCCTCGTGTTGCGCAGGCTTAAACGTGAATTGCTAAAAAATAACGTTTGGTGTAATATGCATATACAGAAGTTTCACTGTTACAATTTCAGAAATCTCACTAAGCTCAGTGAGATTAGTTCTGTGTAAAATAAGAAATCATGTGATTAGGATCAGGCCCTGAGCCACACATAAATAAAATCTAAGAAAACAGAATAAAATAGAAGAACAAAATACACAAAAATATACAAATATCCATCCTGTAACAATAAATTATAACCATGCCAAGTAATTAATTTTATTAAATGTCCACTTATTCAGTAAGCATGTCCTCTCAACAAGAAAACAAGGAAGAAGTAATACCAGTTTGCATCTGTGAGGTTGCTGAAGAAAAATATTTTTCTGTCTTCTAATCTTCCTGATTAAGCTTTGTTGTTTCTTTAGTTTTGTCTTCCTTGTCAAATTCCCCATCAGGTTTTACTGCGACCTTGTTTGTGACCCCACTGTTTTGCTGCAGACTAACAGATGCATGAAAGCTGCAAATGTGAGAAAGGCATTGAGATCTTAACACATACAATGGCAGGTGGCCCTCTGAACCCACTGTCTAGAGAAACAGGAGGGCTTCCAACAGGCAACATACTGATAGTTGTACATGGCCACAACTCTGACTTGTCGGTCTGCAGCAGATCAGCAAAGCTTATAAAGCGCTTCCTGATAAAGTAGTACGCAGACAACCCAGCTAAGGACATTTCATAACACCAGTGCTATTGCAATTACACAGAAGGCATCTTCAAGTAAAAATTTAGTATTTAATTACACACAACAGCTTCACAAGAAAAACAGCAATCCTGGCATCTTTTTAGGTTTTAAATTTGCTGCAGTAGGCCATCTAAAACATTTCCTCATTCCACTAGAAGAAAATATTAAACCTCAAACAAGATAAAAGTTGTGCTTTGCATACAAATGCCATGTCATTTGTCAAGGCCTCTTTATACGTAAGTGATGATCCCTGCAAAGCTGAAGAAGGTTTTGGGTTTTCTAATTAGTTTATAAGGAAATTTCTGCAGGGTTATAATGAGCAACTCTAGAAAATAATCTCTTTAGGAGTTTTCTGGCACTATTAAGTCTCTTCCATGATGATTCTCCTTGTGATCCAGGAGCGAATTCCTCAAAATTAGGACTATATACTCCATCTTGACTTAAATTACAATAATAACATTCCAAGATTATCTTCCCTATTTACAGCTATAAATTATGGCAAGCATTCGTAGAAACTTGTATTTATTCTTCGGCTCCGGACAGAGTTTATCATGTCCCACCAGAGGACATGATGCTATTCCCTATCTGTCTTTGCTGACTTACCCTCACCCAAAACGTTTATCTCATTTGCTACACATACTGAAGGAATAACATAGTCTGTCTTGCAGCAGATGGAGAAAGAAAGGCTTCAATATAATTGATTGAGATGCCATGGACCAATCTTCCCGTATCTTGGGCGAGACCTGCAGACTGTGCATTCCCATGTTCAGGATGCCCCCCTGGTTGTTTGTTTCACAGGAATGCACTGGTTTCTCTCAATTCCCTCTATTTTATGTTCAGTTCCTTTTCCTTCATAATTCAAGAAAATTTCAATAACAAACTTCTAGCATTGCACTCACAATTGAAGGGTCATCTAATTTAAATCATTAATTGCAAATGTCCTTGCCAAAGATTGGCCTCTAGTAGGTATTTAATAGTCTCTGTTTTAAACTCCGAAAAACATAAAGAAATAAAAAAATAATGTTAATTCCATCTAGTAGACAATTCATTAAGAGCCATGAGTTCCTGTAAATTGTCCATTTAGGATAATTTAACAATATTGACATACAGATCTTCAGAACTTATTTGATGCTTTGTGTCCATCAGACTCAATTTTTTTTTTCTCTGCACACGCACTTAGAAATCCCATATTCTGTCCATGCCACTGGATCTGAAAATTAAATGAAAACTAACCTGTTCTTGAAAGTCATTTTACTGAACAAACACTTCCCTATATGCATGAGAATTTCCTCCTTAGGTTCCTGTAAATGTGACACAGCAAGCCAGTAGAAAGGACAGTCAGCCCTAAATTATCCACATTCACCACAAAGTAAAAAAATTTTAAGTGGTTATTTGCAACATATAGCCTTCTCCACACTAACTTATAGAAAAGACTCATTGGCTTGTCCTTGGAATGGTGTCACAGAGGAGCTGATAATGAGGTCTTTTTCAAGTTTTTACTCTTGCCAGCAGCTGTCTGCTTCTGTGAGCACACCTGGACAGGCCTCCGGTGTTGTTCTCCACCTTGCCCTTGCATTGGTGATTTCCAGCCTGGGAAGCTGTGGCACAGAAAGGAAGGGTCTACAGGTGGTTGGTGAAGGATTTCCCAGACTTGGACGCCAACCAGCACACAGAGGCCTTGTACAATGCCATGATGGGATTCGGCAATGACAAGGAGACCATGTTTGACCTCGTCACATCCACAAGCTCCAACCAGTGGTGGAGATCTGCCAAGCATACAAGCTAAAATTTGAGCTACAAATTCACAAAATTTGAGACTAGGCAATTAAGTGCTACTACAGGTTCTATCCTGACATTAAATTTGCATTTATAATACAGAACATACTTTTATTTTCAAGAAAACTGATGGTATCAATCTGAAAATAACAGCATTTAAGGTTAATCAGGATTTCTATAGATTGTGCAATTGGAATACCCTAGAATNTCCAATCTGGCCTTGAACACATCCAGGGAGGGAGCATCCACGACCTCCCTGGGCAACCTGTTCCAGTGCCTCACCACCCTCACTGTAAAGAATTTCCTCCTAACATCTAGTCTAAATCTCCCCTCTGCCAGTTTAAACCCATTGCCCCTTGTCCTGTCATTGCAGGACCTTGTAAATAATCTTTCCCCAGCCTTCCTGTAGGCCCCCTTCAGATACTGGAAGGCTACTATCAGGTCTCCTCGAAGCTTTCTCTTCTCCAGGCTGAAGAGCCCCAACTCTCTCAGCCTGTCCTCATAGTAGAGCTGCTCCAGCCCTCTGATCATCTTTGTGGCTCTCCTCTGGACCCGCTCCAACACTTCCATGTCCTAAAGACACGTTAGATGAAAAAGCATTCCCCACTATTAGTTGAACTTGTGAGGACTACACAACAACATGATTCACATGATGTGACTGCTGCTTTGACAAAGAACATACTTCACTCCTTCCTAATGGCTGATTGTGAGTAAATATGAGACTACTACTATGGTCATATCTTTCTGTGGTCACCAGATCCAGAAAACCTGGAGAGATGAAGACACCTTTATGAAAATGCTGAAGCAAACATACCATTGAGTCTATTAGCTTGAAAGATAATATTCTGCCACACAGCTGGTTCCAGGTCTTCATCTGTTCTTCAGCAAGTGAAAAAAGAACAAAAGTAGGAAGACATGCTGGCACAGAGGTGTTTTCACAAACTGAGTGCATGTGGGGACAGTGAGGCAGAGTTCAGTGTTCATCAAACCATATACACATGCACACATACATGTACAGGTATGTAAGTTTATATGCATGTAAAGGAAAATCCGCAAAGATTCTTCTTGAATGTTTCCTGCTGCTGTCATGGGAAGGGTTTGCCTTCAGTGGGCTTCTGAATGCTGACAATGAGCATTACTGTGGAATCACTTTCACACAGTGTTTTTGCTAGCACAGGACAAACTACAGTGTTGACTTGTCAAAAATACTTTGTATTTCAGCCAGTTGAAAACCTTCTGTCGTAGTTTGAGGCCACGAGGAACCCAGGACTGGATGACAAGAATGACAAGACTCTCCTTTTAGAGAGTAAGAGTGAAAATACTGCATACTGATTGGAAGTTTAAAGAGAGATTCTATTTACTTGTGCATATATGCAAAAGGCAGTTAGAACAGACACGTCCACAAGCTAATCCAAGTCTATTAGACTAAATCCATCTAGAATCTTCAACCCATTCCACCCTCAGCAGGCTTGAGAATAGGCCATAACTGCTCCACCTCCCATCTTAGGCCTGTGAGTAGGCTGCAAAATTCCCTGTCAGCTAGTAGCCATATCTCCCATAAACTATGAGATAAGAAGGGACTCACGCTCTTCCTGCAGAAAAGAAGTCAGGGGAGAAGAGTCAGGGAAGAAAACAGAGAGATATCAGTCAGGCACAGGCTTTTAAGCTGTAATACCGGAAAACATAATGGAATAACAATATTACAACATCCTGGGACACCCAGATCTGTCCCCTGGCACAGGTCGCAGTCTCTGTAGTTTTCTAAGGGGACCCTAGGACCCCTCAAACTGCAAAGCTGCTGTACTGCAGTTGAGTCCTGATGCACAAAAGGACTGTATGTCCTCTTGGATGACAAAATATTTCCACTGCTACTTCTCAGAACGTTTTGCCTCCCTAAAGGTTATTTTCCGAAAGATGAGTTTATTCTCACAGGAGATTTCTGTGAGAACAGTGAAAATAAACTGTCATGAATAAATTTATTCTCAACTAAAAGTACAGGTTAAGGTTCTACTTACAGCTGGTGATTACGAGTTTCTGTCCGACTGGAAGAGTCAGCAGCCTCAAGCCTGGCAGCATTTACATTACAATATGGTGTAAAAAAATACTATTTTAACATTTCAAAACAAACAAACAAATAAACAAATAAATAATTATATATAAAAAATTTTGTATGCTTTTATATCTATCTCCTACTTTGGAGTTTACTTATTTCTAGCTAAAAGATTCCTTAGAAGCTAATTAGCAGCCAGACTAAAGCCCTAGGGCAAAGCCTCAAGTCTTATTTAACTAGTGTAAGAAATAGACTAGAAATTCTTACCTCTTATACAGCACTGTTCCCTTTCCAGTGCTAGCTGGATCTCTGGTGAGGTTCATCCTCATTTCACAGGTCTAAGAACTGAAGAATTAGAAAGTATAAATAGGGCTGACATAGTTACAAGGTAGACGACATTAAGAATGACACTTAAGTCCCGTGCATCCCATAAGTCCTGTGAATTACCATCACCAATATGCCGTGTGTGATACATTGAAACAACAACCACACAACTCTACAAACTGCTTGCACAATTTGCACTGCAGTACAGCCTCTTGTATATTAACAGCTGTGTGGAAAGATTCACTCACCATGCTTCCTCAGCATTCACTTGGCCCTTCTGCATCCATTTTCCTTTCTTGATTCCAGCAGGCTTGTTCTGCAGGTGATGCACAGAGGCAGATGTTTGCCTCCTTCAGGCTTTTCTACAACCACAGAAATTTGGCCTAGGACTTCCAGCACAGCTGAGCAAAAGTCCAATGTCTAAACTTCAAGTCCCAAAATAATATTGCCTCCAAACTACAAGAAATGTTCTAATATCAGATATTTTCTTAGAGCCACAGCTGCTGCTATTTGTTTTGTTACAATTCAGGGAGGGCCGCAATCTGTTAGTCAAGTCTTCATCTAAATTTGTGAGGACACATTAACACAAGGCAATTACCCTGTTCTTCCTGCAGGGATAAATCGTTTGATGCCTTTCATTCTCTAGCTCTTGAAGAAATTCTGTCTTTCTCAGATAAGTTTCAAAGCATGGAGAAAAGATACACAGAATGAAAGCTGTAAAGGGTAGGTTTATCTACCACCACCAATCCTCCATAGTTCTGGGAGGGTGGATGGAAAGAATCACTGTCATGTTTCGGAAGTCTTTAGAGGAGGGCAAAAGCGTTTTCTTTAGACAGAAAAGCCGATCTGCTGCCTTGTCCACTTTATTTCTTTCTGCCATGTGCTGTTCCTCACAACATCACAGTCATAATCTGGAGTCCCATGGTATACACAGGAAGTGTAATACATATGAATACCAATCATGAGATAATAAAAGGTCACCAAAATATTTCTAATGAGGAAATGTCAAGGGAACCACGTGGTCCAGATCTGCACTGATTTGTTTGCCCCAGTAACACAAGAAAGGGAAAAAAGACTCTTTATTTTCCACTCCTGCAGCCCTAGTAGGTTGGGATGTTGTTTCTAATTCCTGTGTAACCTTAACTGTCAGATAACACTTTACACATTTTTAATTTTACTAATCCTTCTAGACAAACTTTGTTACCCAGTCTTTCTGAAAAACATAACTAAGTATGACTCAATGGCATAGTTTCAGTGCAACACGTTTATTTCACCTGTAACTGTCCTACATTTTGAAGATCCATAGTAACCACAGCATCAAGCATAGTACTGAGTAAACTGTATCAGTTAATTTTCAGGACCTAATTACACAATTTTGCCAAATATCCTACTTTTCTGTCAGTTGTAATCAGATACATATAAGGTATATATTCTCCCAGACAAAGAAAGCAAATATGTGCATTGAACTGCAACACAGCATTACTCATAGAGACTACATGCCCACTATTCCTGGATAAATCCAGTAGTTCTGTTTCTTCTCCAAATTCACCTTCATGTTCTCATTTCCTGACTTCTGCCATCAGTTAATACCTGTCTACTCCAACAGCAATGCAAGTTTTGTGTTTTCCTCCATAATGCAGCCCAGATTGCCTGACAAAAAAAAAAAAAAAATGTTATTTGCTCTTTTAAAGACAAATAGTATCTGCAAAATCATTTAAAGAATTAGTTTTCTATCTTCTTCTCCAATTTCTTACACTGCTAATACTGATAGGTAAGACACTTGGGGCATAGATGTAACTGTAAATAGTCTTCTCCTCATTAACAATAATGATCATTAAATAATAAAGTTCTGACAATGCCCCAACACTCAGCTGTAGAGCAGGACTCTACTAGAAAAAGCAGTTCTTAAATACAGACTGAAGTGATATCCTTATCACACAGACTTCACAGCCTATAAAATAAGACTGTCAAGTATAACTACAATTCTCCAGTTGAGTACAGAACAGGACTGTTAACCAAAAGGATTAAAAAATCATGATTAAAAAATCTTCACCCTAGAAAATGGTGAAGCTGGACTAAGGAGGAGATTAAAAAAAAAAAAACATGAAAGACAACTTCTGTTACTTTGGGGGCATTTACAGTGCATTAGCACTATATTTTTCTTATATATTTTCCTCTTTACACATTTCTGGGCTTGAATCTTAGTTCACAATTGGGTGTTAATATTCTTATGTGCTCAGGCAACTAAAAATCTGAGGCTTAGACACTGCTTGCAATAAAACCTTGTGATAAAGCTCTAGTGATAAATTTGCAATATGATGATTGTTTAGCTGTGTCTAGAAGAGATGTCAAGGACACTGAGCACTTTCATATTCTTGAAATAGGGCAGAAGGTCGTATCATGTTCCTGTAAAGTGTTTTTCAGAATTTCATAGCCAATAATTCTGAATGCCTTTCTCCACTTCACTCTCCAGATCTTTGGGTATGTGAGTTAACCCATTTCCTTGAACTTGCTCAGTGTTCTCCAAATTAGTGTTCACCCACTCACCCATTTCAACATGTTACTAGGAGACCTGAGCTTTAAAATAATTCTGTCATTTGCTATCATTATCTTCTATCAAGAAGGCTTTCTGCCTCACTGTGTCTTCATTAAACTAGGCATCCAAACAGTGTGTGGGTGAACAGAGTCCTCCAATTCCATTTATGCCACTTGTGAAGAGCAGTTAAGAGCAACCATCTGCAAGAATCAATAATTTTATAATTACATAGGTATTAGAGTAGCTACATGTATGATTTATGACACAATGAGTCATTCTGCAGAATTGCCAGAGCAACAGTAGAGTATTATCCTGCACTGTGCCCTTTGCTCACTGTCACCTACTATTAATGTATGTACACTTTGCACACTATGGAGATAAAACAGTGTTACTTGAACACAGCAAGGTCATATTACCATCTTAATTTGGAGAACATTTTATTGTTATGCTAACAAAACGTTACTTGTTCAGCATACTTTACCACTCATATGATAAGAACTGATTTCCAGTACAACAAAGATCCAAACTGCTCACACAGTCCTGAAGGTCAGATGCCAGTGATACTGTAAACTATCTCTTGTTGTGAGGAGGAATTGCCTCATAGGTATTGGTGTGCCAAAGAGCAATATTAAATATCTTTCTTCCTTTGCAACACCAATAGCGAATCACATCTGCAAACAATTATGCCTGATCCATGGCCCAAAAATGTTGGAAATGTGTATAGGATCCAGTTCAAATTCCCACTATGTCACTTGCCTTAAGGAGTATAGGTTTCTGAGTCAGCAGACAGCAATGTATTGCATAAATCAAAAGGTCTGCCAGTATTCCAGACTGCAGATTGTTATTAATTAATTCAAAATTAATAATATCTATATTAATTTTGATATCCAGACAGAGATTGTTAATAACTATGAAAATTGTTTATTAACATTAAATCTCACCAGAAATCTTATTTACAAGGTTCAAAACCATTTTTGAAATTTATACATACAGGGAACAGGCAAAACTGGAACACTTTAAAAGGCAACCAGCATAAGCAAACATTTTTACTGGAAGAGAAGATTTTAGCAGTCACTTTTACCGCTTGCAGTTGATTATCCTGCTTAGCTACTAGATGGACATAGGAAGCTCCTTTCTGCTTATGGTAGAAGGCAATTAATGATTACAAGAGGCTGTAAGTATTTACTCACAAAATATTACGGGACAGTACCCAAAGAACATGGCGGGGTTGCTGTCAGTGGTCTCAAAGACATTAGAGACTTTGGAGCTTCCCCAGGCTTCTGGGTGCTGGAGAAA
>VWZE01013022.1:54674-84217 GCA_013396675.1 Eubucco bourcierii | reverse complement strand
GAGGGCAGCGGGCGGCAACCTTTGTACAGTGTGGAGAAGACGGAGGGGCGGGAGGGGGGTGGCGGATCCAGGCGGGGATGGAGCCTCCCCCGGCGCAGGGATGCTGCTGCTGCTGCTGCCGCCGCCTCCGTCCCCACCGGCAGGGAACGGGGCCCGGGCTGCTCCCGCCGCCGCGCCTCTGATGCCTTCGGGTTTTCCGTGCCGGCTCCCGGAGTCGCGGGGAGCCCTCGCCGGCAGCGGCTGAGCCCAGCGCCCTGCCCCAGCCATGCAAGAACCGGAGCCGGAGCGGGAGGTGCCCAGCGCGGCCCCGACTCAGCCGGTAACAGGGCAAAGCGGTTCCCCGGCAGCGGGCGATGCCACCCCCGCGGCCTCCGCCTGTCCTCAGCTGGACACGCCGAAAGGCGTCGGGGGTGACTGGGACAGAGCGAGCTGCCAGCCGACCCCTGAGCCGGAGGGGACGGAGGTGCCTCGGCCCCGGGAAGAGTCCCCCGAGACCCCCCGCTGCCCCCCGACAGACCAGCAGCGGGTTCGCTCCGCTCCCGAGCTCGTTAGGCCGCTGCGAACGATGGAAGGGTTCGGACGGGACCGGCAGGACCGAGCCCCCCAGGTAAGGCAGCTGCCGGGGGCGTTTGCTGGAGAGCGGGGTGCGGCCGTGAGCGTTTTGGGGGTGGGAGAGAGGCGTCGGGACACCGAGGGGGATGTCACCTTGGTGCGAGACGGGCATGGGAAATGACTGCGCCTCTCTGTGGCTCAGCCACCCACAGGAAACCTCCCCGTGGGGCTGGGATCTGCAAGAGCCACTGCCAGGCTCCAGGATGCGGGAGAAGGAGCCTTCGGTGCCCGTCTCCAGGGACTTACAGCTGCCCTGCCCCGGCTGGAGCTGGTGCTGGAGCCGGTGCTGGAGCTGGTGCCACGTCTCACCAGAGCCAGCACTGGGCAGAGCCCACCCAGTGCAGACCCATCCCCTGCACCAGCAAAGACTGAACCATCTCTGCAGCTTCTCCTTGCTCCGGCAGCATCGATGGCTCTGCAGGGACATGATTCACCACCACCCCCTTCCAGAGCATCCCCTCTCTGCTCAGGGCATGCCAGCAGGACCGTGGGTACCTGTGCTGCATGGGAACCTGTCCCTGCAGACAGCACTGGGGCACCTTGAGGCAGTGCAATGCCCAGTCCCTTGCAGCACTTCTCTAAAAACAGCCCAAAAAGGCTCCCTAGGTCTCACCTCCTTGATCCAGACCACTAAAGTTCATCAGCTCATCCTGCTTAGGACACCTTCCCCTCCTTTCCCATGGGTAATGTCAGTCATTGACCTGGGATCCCTTGGGGTAGCTCCGTGGTGCTTTTAAACTAGGGGAGAAATCAGCACTCAGCCTGCTCTTGAGCATGGAAATGAAGAGCTGAGCAGAGCTGAGCAAGGTTTGGCTTTTTAACCAAGCCTGTGCTGTGCTGCTGAGCCCGGCTGGAGCAGCCTGCAGGAGAAATGACACTGATGGGAACCCATCAAAGGGGAAAATGGTTTCACTCGAGCAGGTTCTTAAAGGTGTTTTTGCAGGGCTGTCCATCATGGTGCTGTGGCAAAGGCCACCTTGAACCATACCCTCCTTCACCTGCCCCTGACCACAGCCCCTGGCCATTCCAGGAGCACCCTAGCCAAGAAATAGAGCAGCATACTGGGAAGCATTTCTGTTCCCACCTCCTTTCTCCACCCATCCTGAGAGTCAAATAGGTTGTGCCAAGCCTACTGCCCCCTGTCCCTTTGGGAGAGCTGGCTGGTGAGGGCAGAGGCTGGCCCTGAGTCTTGGTGGGAGAGGCTGGGGGTGGCAGGGGGCTGGTTCACAGTGATGTTTGTGGGTGCCCCAGCAGCAGCCTGTGAGTTGGGGGCCGTGCACCCAGCTCTAGTGACCCCTGCAGTGGGTCCCACATGCACCAACTCTGCATATGGGTGGTGGTGGAGGGGGTGAGGACAGTGACGGTGACTGCTCTCCAGTTTCCCTTCATTCTTTGACTGTTTCCCTGTGATCCTGGAGGCTCCTGGCTTGGTGGGTGGCTGATACTCCCCTTCCCCCTCCCAAGGGGCTGTGGGAGCACTGAGGAGTATCACCACAGTACCAGTGCACCAGGGTGGTACCATGGTGGTGCTCGAAGGTACTGACAATGCCATGATGAGCAGAGCAATGGTACTGTGGCACTGGGTGGTACTCTGCTGCATTGTACTGGTGGTACCATGGTGCCTCCATCCTTCACACTGATGCTGATCCCCAGGAAAGCTAGCTTGTCTCCTCCTGGAAAAGCAATATCCATCATTTCCACTCTCCAAGCAGCTCTGGTGATGTGAAAGGCTTCCAGCTCCAAGCCAGGAGGGAGGACAGCTCTGCTGTCCCTGGCAGAGCAAGTGCTGGTGCTGCTGGGCTGTGGAAGCCACATTTTTAACCCCACTTCCCAAGGAGCAAGGTGCTGGGGGACCAGGGGACACGTAGACAGGGCCCCTCCAAAAGCCTGGCTCCTTCTGGCCAGGCTGGGACAAGCACTCCACACTGTGTGTCCTGCTGCTGCAGCTGGGCTTCCTTTAGGACATCTGTCCTTGGGATGTCAGTGCTACATTATGCAAAGAGGACAGCTGCCTCCAGGGAGTGATCTCCTAGTGTGGGGAAGAGCCTCCTGAGGGCTCATCACTGACAGAGTTGATTAAAGATGTTGATTTTATGATGAAGCTCTTGCCGTGTGTCTCAGCCCCCCCTCCCCTGCTCTGCCATCCCCTCAGGGACCGTCTGTGGGCTGATGTTAAGATTATCTGTAGGTCAAGTTGATCTCAGCTTTCTTGCTCAAGTCCTTCCTGAGTGTTCAGAGTGGAGAGCTGTTGCCCTTCTCCCCTTTGTGAGCTGGCAAGGAATCTCTGGAGTTAGGCAGGTGGCTTGGAGGGACACAGCTGGAGCTTCCCATCCAACCCCTGCCCCAAGTGGAGCTGTCTCCAAGTGGAAGAAGTTGCTCAGGGTCTGACCAGGCAAGTGCTGAGGTGTTCAAGAAACCAGAGTGCATGGCACCTGGGGACATAGTTTAATGGCCATGGTGGTCTTAGGTTGAAGGTTGGACTCAATCTAGGGGTTATAATAGACAGGTAGCTGAATGGGAGCCAGTAGTGTGCCCAAGCAGCTGAATTTGAGCAAGCAGTGTGCCCAGGCAGCTGAATATGTGCAAGCAGTGTGCCCAGGCAGCTGAATATGTGCAAGCAGTGTGCCCAAGCAGCTGAATAGGAGCCAACAGTGTGCCCAAGGAGCTGAATAGGAGCCAACAGTGTGCCCAGGCAACTGAATGTGAGCCAACAGTGTGCCCAGGCAGCTGAGTATGAGCCAGCAGTGTGCCCAGGTGGCCAAGAAGGCCAAAGGCATCCTGGCTGGGATTAAAAATACTGTGGTCAGCAGGAGCAGGGAGGGGATTTTTCCCCATGGACTCAGCTCTGGTGAGGCCACAGCTCGAATGCTGTGTTCAGTTTTGGGCACCACAATGCAGGACAGATGTGGAGGTGCTGGAGTGGGTCCAGAGGAGGGCAAGGAAGCTGGGGAAGGGCCTAGAGAATAAATCTTTTGAGGAGTGACTGAGGGGGCTGGGGATGGTTAGTGTGAAACAGAGGAGCCTGAGGGCAGAGCTCATTGCTGTCTGCAGCTAAAGGGACATTGTGGAGAGGCTGCTGCTGGGCTCTGCTCACAGGGAGCTGCAGACAGAACAAGGGGGAATGGCCTCAAGCTGGGACTGGGGAGGTTTAGACTGGACATAAGGAAAAGGTTTTTCCATGAAGAGAGTGGTGAGGGACTGGAATGAGCTGCCCAGGGAGGTGGTGGAGTCCCCAAGCCTGGCTGTGTTTCAGGGTGGTTTGGATGTGGTGCTTGGGGCTGTGGTTTCAGGTGAATCTTGTAGAGCAGGGTTCTAGGTTGGGCTTGGTGACCCTGAGGGGCTTTGCCAGCCTGGGTGTTGCTGTGATTCTGTGGTTTCTATGATCCCTCCTTTGAGGACTGGGATGCAACTGCTCTTACAACCCTGTCCTGAGGGGTTGCAACACTCTCATGGAGAAGAACATTCTCCATAGGTCTGGTGGGAACTCCCTTGTTGTGAGTCATGCCCATGTCTTCCCATCCATCAGCTGTGTGCCTTTGCACCATGCAATGCACTGCAGGGTTTCCCAACTCCTCTGCAGAGTCATCTGTCACACCATGGCACCACTGAACAGTTCTGTCATCTGAGGGAGAGGAGGTTGCTGTCCCAAGTGCTCCTGTCCCTTTGAAACCACTCTGGTCATGCTCTCTGAAATGTCTGGGAAGGCACAGGACATAAGGAATGACTTTCCTGATGAGACTTTCCAGGCCCTGCAGAGGTAGGATCCCACTCATAGAATCATAGAATCATAGAATGGGAAGGTTGGAAGGGACCTCAAGGATCAGCCAGTTCCAACCCCCTGCCATAGGCAGGGACACCTCCCACTAGCACAGGTCACTCAAGGCCTCATCCAGCCTGGCCTTGAACGCCTCCAGGGAGGGAGCAGCCACAACCTCCCTGGGCAACCTGTGCCAGTGTCTCACCACCCTCACTGCAAACAACTTCCTCCTAACATCCACTTTCAATCTCCCCTCTGCCACATCAAACCCATTCCCCTTGTCCTGGCATTCCCAGACCTTGTCAATAGTCCCTCCCCAGCCTTCCTGTAGCCCCCTTCAGATCCTGCAAGGCTACTGTAAGGTTTCCTGGAAGCCTTCTCTCCAGGCTGCAGAGCCCCAACTCTCTCAGCCTGTCCTCACAGCACAGCTGCTGCAGCCCTCTCAGCATCTTGGTGGCCTCCTCTGCACTGGTTCCAACACTTCTATGTCCTTCCTGTGCTGGGGGCTCCAGAACTGCACCCAGGACTCCAGGTGGGGTCTGAGGAGAGCAGAGCAAAGAGGCACAATCCCCTCCCTTGCCCTGCTGCCCACACTGCTCTTGCTGCAGCCCAGCACACAGTTGCTGTCTGGGCTGCACTCACACTGCAGCCTCAGTTGGAGCTTTTCATCAACCCAAACTCCAAGGTCCTTTTCCTCAGGGCTGCTCTCAACCATTCACCACCCAAATGATGAATGAAAGAAGGCACTAGGGTGAGAAGTCCTTACTGGAAGACTGAAGCCAGTTCTGGCTGTTCCAGACACCATTTCCCGCAAGGCCACTTAGGACAGGTCCATTCTCCACCTCACTCAAAAATCTGAGTAAATTAATTTGTCTTGGCAATGCTCAGCCTCATGCAGATGACTTAGTGCTGTCTTCTGCAAACCTACAGCCAGCCTGAGTGAGCTGCCTGCTGCAGGGAGCCAGAACCAGCTCAGCTGTGGGAGGGAATGGAAGAGAAGCAGAGGGTGGCCTGTGTTGGAAGGGACCTCCAAAGCTCATCCAGTCCAATCCCCCCCTGCAGTCAGCAGGGACATAGAATCATAGAGTCATAGAATGGGAAGGTTGGAAGGGACCACAAAGATCATCCAGTTCCAATCCCCTGCCATAGGCAGGGACACCTCCCACTAGCACAGGTTGCTCAGGGCCTCAACCAACCTGACCTCGAACACCTCCAGGGAGGTTGTGGAGCACAGAATCACCCAACATGATCTTTGATCACATTCTGTGCTTCTGTGCTCCACAATCTCCCTGGGCAGCCTGTGCCAGTGTCTCACCACCCTCAACCTGTGCCAGTGTCTCACCACCCTCACTGCAAACAACTTCCTCTTAACATCCAGTTTCAATCTCCCCTCTGCCACATCAAACCCATTCCCCTTGTCCTGCCATTCCCAGACCTTGTCAATAGTCCCTCCCCAGCCTTCCTGTAGCCCCTTTCAGATCCTGGAAGGCTACTCCAAGCTCTCCTGGAAGCCTCCTCCTCTCCAGGCTGCACAGCCCCAACTCTCTCAGCCTGTCCTCACAGCACAGCTGCTGCAGCCCTCTCAGCATCTTGGTGGCCTCCTCTGGTCTGGCTCAAACACTTTCATGTCCTTCCCGTGCTGGGGTCTCCAGATCAGATCCTCCACTACATCAGGTTGCCCAGAGCCCTGTCAAACCTCACTTTGAATTTCTCCAGGGATTGGACTCCAATCACCACCCTGGTTCCACCACCCTGATGGTGCAGAACTTGTTCCTAACATCTGATCTCAGTCTGTTCTGCTCCACTTTGAAGCCATTGTCCCTCCTCCTGTCACTGCAGGCTCTCTCCATCCTTCATGTAGCCCCCTTCAGGTTCTGCCGGGTCACTATTAGGTCTCCCTGGAGCCTTCTCTTCTCCAAGCTGAACACCCCCAGCTCCCTCAGCCTGTTTCCATAGCAGAGCTACTCCAATCCCCTGATCATTTTCATGGCTTTTTCTGGACCTGCTCCATCAGGTCCATGTCCTTCCTATATTAAAGTCCAGCCTGTGCCAAGGGGAAAGTAATTTCATTTTGTCTTTCATATTCTCTCTACAAAGAAATGTCCAAAAGGCTTGGCCAGGACACTTGTGTGGGACATGGAGGGTGAGGGACATCAATCATTGCCACCTCACTGTGTTCTTGGCTACTTTGGACTGGTGGTGCCAAAGTGGTTTGGGGATAGAGCTGTCACACCACCTGGGTGTTGACCACCACTGCACCAAGATCTTTGTACTCAGCATTTTGCTCTCTGTGTAGTTTTGGTGAGGGGACTCACTAATGTCTTTGCTTCCCTGTCTTGGGTGTCCTCTGGCTGTAGTCTTCCTTCCTGCTGGAATAATGGGAAGAGAAAAGGCATGAGAGTGCTGGCAGCCTTCACTGCCCTCCTCCTGCTGTGAGCACAGGATTTCTGCATCCCAACCATCTGCTCAGCAACTTGGGGAAAATACCCTTTTGGGCATCATTTTACAGGTCTTGTGCTGCTCTTGTTCACGTTGCCATACTGCCCACTGAGCCTGTGTTGAGGTGCACCTCGTGTGAGTGCTGCAAGGGGATGATGTTTCCCCTCCATTCCTGAGCTGCTTAAAGACATTGGAGATCACAGGGTCACAGCTCACAGCATGTCAGGGGTTGGAAGGGATCCAAAGAGCTCATCCAGTCCAACCCCCCTGCCAGAACAGGACCAGACAATCCAGCTCAGGGCACACAGGAACACATCCAGACAGACCTGGAAAGGCTCCAGAGAAGGAGACTCCACAACCTCTCTGGGCAGCCTGTGCCAGGGCTCTGGGACCCTTCCAGGCAAGAAGTTGCCCCTTGTGTTGAGCTGGAACCTCCTGTGCTGCAGCTTCCATCCATTGCTCCTTGTCCTATCCCAGGCAGCAGTGAGCAGAGCCTGACCCCCCTCTCTTGACTCCCAGCCCTCAGATATTGATAAACATTGATTCAATCCCCTCTCAGTCTTCTCTTCTCCAGACTAAGCAGCCCCAGGTCCCTCAGCCTCTCCTCACCAGGCAGTGCTTCACTCCCCTCATCATCCTCATAGCCTCCACTGGACTCTCTCCAGCAGATCCCTGTCCCTCTTTAACTGGGGAACCCAAAACTACAGGCATTACTCAAGATGAGGTCTCACCAGGGCAGAGTAGAGGGGGAGGAGAACCTCCCTGGATCTGCTGGACACCCTCTGCTTCATGGATCCCATTGGCCTCCTGGCCACAAGGGCACATTGCTGTGGCACGGACAGGTTGGTACCCACCTGCACTCCCTGTCCCTTTTAAACTGGGGTACCCAAAACTGGACACAGCACAGTTCAGATTTGGGGCTTCTCATTCCATGACAAAATCCTATCACTGCCCCAGATGAGTTCTGCCTTTGCTACAAGATGCAAGGAACACTCTTCCCAACGTGCTGGAGCCTGGGCAACTAGAACAAGGCCTTAAGGCAACGTGACCCAAGAAGAAAATGTGCTCCTGGCCCCTGGGGAAACTGCACATAATTTGGAAGACAGGAGGAGTTTGAGGAGAATGTGGGCAAAAACTGTGCTGTGCATCTAGAATCTGCCACTTCAGCTCCAGCATTTGTGCTCCAGGGTGGAGCAGCACATCTCTCTTCAAAGCTGAACGTGCTAGGCTGGCTCTCCACTCCACACAGCTGAGCTGGTGAGACCACAAGCACTGCTGCTGAGGCTCCATCATGGGAAGGGGACCTGGTCTTCACTTGCCAAGCTCTGATCCTGTCAGAGGGCAGTGAACTGCAGCTCAGTGACTTACAGAATCACAGAATGACCCAGAATGGAAAAGACCTCTAGGATCATCCAGTCCAACTTATCACCTACCACCTTATAATTAACTAAACCCTGGCACCAAGTGCCTCATCCAACCTCCTTTTAAACACCTCCAGGGATGGGCACTCCACCACCTCCCTGGGCAGCCCATTCCAATGCAAATCACTCTTGCTGGGAAGAATTTCTGCCTACCATACAGCCTGAACCTGCCCTGGCAAAGCTTGAGGCTGTGTCCTCTTGTTCTGTCCCTGGCTGCCTGGCAGCAGAGCCCAACCCCAACTGGCCACAACCTCCCTTCAGGGAGCTGCAGAGAGCAATGAGCTCTGCCCTGAGCCTCCTCTTCTCCAGGCTGAAGGGTAAATCCCTGACCCTTCCCAGGGGCACTGTCTGTGGCCAGGAGCTTTGTTCCCAAGTGCATTCATCAGTACCAAAGTCCCACACAGACCTTCCCAGGGAGTGTTTCTTTGGATTAGAGTTTCTGTTATGAGAAAGGTTTGATAGCAGAGAACAAAACTCCCTGCTCCAGGGAGACCTGGAAAGAGCTAAACTTTATCACCCTTCCCCAGGGTTTAGCTTTTTGTCATGATTACAAACCAAAATTATCTGACACGTGACACCCTACAAGAGCCTCCAGATGCTTCACAAAGACCTGGGCCTGAGTCTGCAGTGGTGACAGCTGCAGGCTGACCTCTGCTCAGACCCACAGATAGCCCAAACAATTTCTCTAGCAAGCCAGCACCCAGCACTTAACTCAAACAGCTGGCAGCAGCCATGAGCACTGAAGCAGCAGAGCTTGTGAAGCCTTTCTGTGTCTGCACTGAAGATGTTAACACCTTTGCTTCCCACTTCCATGGTTTGCTTTCTTTCCTATTGTAAATACCTGCTCATGCCTACTCTGCTGATTCAATGACTTGCTCAGCAGCACCCAGAAAATATCTGCAGTGTGTGTGTGTGAGAAAAGCAGCTCAGCTCTCTTAGCTCCTTCTGAGGCACCTGAGTTTTACAAGCAAAATGGGATTTATAATGGGATACAACCTGGATGCTGTTAGTGTCTCCTGACTGGTGGGGATGGAGCAGAGATGCTGTTAGTGCCTCCTGACTGGTGGGGATGGAGCAGAGATGCTGTTAGTGTCTCCTGACTGGTGGGGATGGAGCAGAGATGCTCTTAGTGCCTCCTGGCTGGTGAAGATGGAGCAGAGTTGTGCTGTGCTGGTGTGGGGCTGGGCCAAGCCTTTCTGAAAGCTGGCAAGGGAGGAACTATGCACATCAGGTTGCAAGTGGTAGTTGGTAGAACAGGCTTTGTAAGTGTTTCTTGTCCTACATACTGCAGACACCATTTCCACCAGGTGTGTAGGTGGGAGAAGACTCTACTGCAAGGGTAGTGCCCAGGAGTCAGAGAGGGACCCAAGTGCAGGAAGGTGATGTGGTTGGACTTGATCTTGCTTTGCACACCCCCATGCTGCAGATTATTTGGTAACCAGGATGGAACTAACTAGGCAAATCTCCCTTGGCAGGAGGCTTGGACTAGATGATGTCCAGAGTCCCTTCCAAACCTTGCCATGCTGGGATTCTGGGATGGATCATATCCCAGCCATCACCAGCTGCAGTTTCTCACTCATCCTGGCTTTGCAAAACCATTTGTGGTTAATGTGGAAAGAGGTTGGGTCACAGCTGGGGAAAGCCTGTCCAGGCCCAGGCATGCCTTGTCATGCTTCTGCTTTAGCAAGGTAACAGCCACCTGGAAGCAGGATGGCTTCCAGGTCTCTGTTCCACACTGGAGAGCAGGGTGAGGAGCAAATCAGGGACTGATGACACCAGCAGTTGGTGAGCCAAAGGAACCCCTGCAGCCTGAGCAGGACTTTTCCCCACTGGGTCCCTCCCTGTGAGGACAGCTTGCTGTGGATCTTTGTGCTGGGATCTTCCTTTTGGGTAGGGAAAGGGTTTTTCCAGACCCTCTGTCCTCCTCAGCTGCCTGCCCTGGTTTGTACTGGTTGTTGAAGATGAAGGAATGCTTGCACTGTGTGTCTGGAGCAGCTCAGAGCTGCCTTTCCAGCAGCTGTGTGGTGTCTTGGTGTCACTTGGGCCCCTCAGTTGGGTCCTAGTTGATGGGAGGTTGAACATGAGCCAGCA
The DNA here is from genome assembly GCA_013396675.1 of Eubucco bourcierii. Classification (NCBI taxonomy): domain Eukaryota; kingdom Metazoa; phylum Chordata; class Aves; order Piciformes; family Ramphastidae; genus Eubucco; species Eubucco bourcierii. Next base: position 73,897 of record VWZE01013022.1, on the reverse strand, counting down.
GTGTGCTCCGGTGGGCAGGAGTGGCAATGCCTTTCTGGGGTGCATTAGAAGGGCTGTGGTGAGTGGATCAAGAGAGGCTCTCCTGCCCCTCTACTCTGCCCTGCTGAGGCCACATCTGGAGTAGTGTGCCCAGTTCTGGGCCCCCCACTTCAAGAGTGACATAGAACTGCTGGAGAGAGTCCAGCACAGAGCCACAAAGATGCTGAAGGGAATGGAACAGCTCTGGTATGAGGAGAGCCTGAGGGAGCTGGGACTGTGCTGCTTGGAGGAGCCTGAGAGGTGACCTCAGCAATGGTTATAAAGATGTGTAGGCTGGAGCCAGGCTTTCCTGGGTGATACCCAATTCCAGGACAAGGGGCAATGGTGGAACCTGAGGCACAGGAAGTTCCATGGAAACATGAGCAAAAAATTTTTCCCTGTGAGGGTGACAGAGCACTGGCACAGACTGCCCAGGGGAGTTGTGGAGTCTCCCTCTCTGGAGATATTCAAGACCTGCCTGGATGTGTTCCTGTGTGATCTGCTCTGGGTGCTCCTGCTCTGTAGGGGGGTTGGACTGGATGAGCTTTGGAGGTCCCCTCTAGCTCCTGACATTCTGTGATCCTGTGATCTGCTTGCAAAACCTCTTGGATGTTGGATTAGCTGGTAAAGGTGAGCTTACTGGAGCTGGCTGCAGCCCTGGGCCAGTACATAAACAGTGGCTACCAAGAGGATGGAGACTCCCTTTTTAGAAGGAGTTCTGGGGAGTTACTCTTGGGGAGATTCCCATTGGACTCCAGAAGAAAATCTTTTCCCATGGGAACAGTTGGACATTGGAATCATCTCCCAAGAGAAGAGGTAGTGAACTGTCCTTACATTGGAGAGTTCAGCTTGAGAGGGTGTTGGGCCAGCTCATTTCTACCTGAAGGGAGATTGTGACCAGCTGGGGTTGGGCTCTGCTGCCAGGCACCCAGGGACAGAAGAAGAGGATACAACCTGAAGCTGTGCCAGGGCAGGTTCAGGCTGGTTGTTATGCAGATGTTCTTCCCAGCAAGAGTGATTGGCATTGGAATGGGCTGCCCAGGGAGGTGGTGGAGTGCCCATCCCTGGGGGTGTTTAAGAGGAGGCTGCATGAGGCACTTGGTGCCAGGGTTTAGTTAATTATAAGGTGGTAGGTGATAGCTTGGACTGGATGATCCTAGAGGTCTTTTCTAACCTGCTTAATCCTGTGATTCTGTGATTTCCACTCCGCTATCACCTAGAAAGTTTGGGCCAGATGTTCCTTGGGGTCTCCTCCAAGCTGGCAGTCTGTGATTCTGTGATTCTGGAGAGCTGATACTCTCCCTCTGCTTTGAGAGTTTAATTTCCACTCACCCCACTGCTCATCTCAGTTTTACAGGAACATTAATTTCCTTCTGGTTGGGAAGGCTGGAGAAGCTGAGCTCATCATGAGCAGCTAAGCCAGGGCAGCCAGGGCTGGCTTTTCTCCTCCTGGTCTAGCTGGGCTTGCATGCTGGAATGGTGCTCTCATAAGAAGCTTTAAAGATAGAGAGGATCCAAACTTACAAGACTCCAATTTTAGCCGCAGGTCTCATTTCAAACACACCCTGAGGAACACGAAAAGAGCTGGCAGGGGTCAGAGAGTGTGCAAGAGAGGAAGCCTGGGGCTGAAAGAGCAAATAGAGAGTGGATGCTCCTCTGAGTACCCTCTCAGCATCTGACAATGGGTGGCTCCATCACTCCCCATGCTGGAGGCAGTGTCTTTGACGTTAATGGTCTGAGATGGATTTTTTCTTCCGTGAATTATTTTTTACATGGAGTGACCAAAAAAAAAAAAAAATCATCTAAATGAGGAACTCACGTAAATAAGGGCAAGGAGTAGGCTAGAAGAGGGACGGGCAGCAGGAGAAAACGCTGACTGGTGGAAACAGGGAGTTGGCACCACGGAGGGCGAGGAGCTGGTGGGGGCAGTGCCACCAAGTCGAGGGAAGAACAGAGACGTTTGTGTCTGAAACAGGGAACCCGCCGCAAAATAAAGGAAGCAGAACAAGTGCTGTGGGACAGGCACAGCCTGGCAAAGGCGTGGCAGAAGAACCAGGGCTGCTGCCAGGCACGTCTCTTACATCTCCCAGCCCCTGAACAAAAATATCCCTTTCACCTCCGCCGGGATGGTGCTTGTCGAGGCGTGAGGGCTGCTGGTGCTGGTGGACGCCGCTCCGGCTGGCTGACCCAACAGGAGGTGATGCTATTTTTGTCTTGCTTTTGACATGCAGAGAGGGCACTGCAGAAGAGCAGCTGATGGAAAATAACTTTGTTCTGGGAGGGAACATCGGCTCCCTTGAAACCGAATGGAAGAGGGGAAAATGGATTGGCAATGACAGGTTTCATTTCCAAGCGGTGAGGGTTGAGCAGTTGAGGAAACTAATTACCAAAGTCAGCTGGAACAAAGAGCTGAAGGACTTTGACATGCTGGAAGCTTGGTGACAGTGATCTGAAATGAAGCAGAAGTGGGGAGTTCAATGTATCCCAGACAGCAGGAGAGCTGCTGGAGTTTCACCTAGGAAATAGGTCTGCAAAGTGTCTGCCTGCAAAGGCAGGGCTGGCTTTCAGAGGTGGCTTTTGTGGAGCAAACCCAGCAGCTGGGCCCACATCTGCTGCAAATGGGCAAGTCACAGCAGGCACCTGGTGAGAGGGAGTCAGCTTTGTAAATCTTGAAGTGGAATATGTCTTATAAATCTTGACACTGAATGTTTTATACAGCTTGACACTGAATATGTTTTATACAGCTTGACACTGAGTATGTTTTATACAGCTTGACACTGAATATGTTTTATACAGCTTGACACTGAATATGTTTTATACAGCTTGACATTGGATATGTTTCAGATGCCTTGAGGTTGATTTTTGCCCATAAGCCAGCAATGTGCTCTTGTGGGTCAAGAAGGTCAATGCCATCCTGGGGTGGATTAGAAAGGTTGTGGTTAGTAGGTTGAGGGAGGTTCTCCTCACCCTCTACTCTGCCTTGCTGAGACCACGTCTGGAGTGTTGCATCCAGTTCTTGGACTCTTAATTCAAGAAGGACCTCAGGGAGCTGCTTGAGAGAGTCCAGTGTAGAGCCACAAGGATGATTAAGAGAGTAGAACATTTTCCTTATAAAGAAAGACTGAGGGAGCTGGGGCTTGGGGCTTGGAGAGGAGGAGCCTGGGGAGGGACCTCATTCATGTGTGTAGATATGCAAAGGGTGAGTGCCAGGAGGCTTGGAGCCAGGCTCTGCTGGGTGATGCCCAATGACAGGATAAGGGGCAATGGTGGAAGTTGAGGCTTAGGAAGTTCCATGGAAATGTGAGGAAAAATTATTTCCCTGTGAGGGTGACAGAAGCCTGGAACAGGCTGCCTAGGGGAGTTGTGGAGTCTCCCTCTGGAGATATTCAAGACCTACCTGGATGTGTTCCTGTGTGATCTGGTATAGATGATCCTGCCCTGGCAGAGGGGTTGGACTGAATGATCCTTGGAGGTCCCTTCCAGCCCCTGACATTCTCTGATTCTGTGATTGTGTTTTATGAATCTTGGAGTGTGATTTAGAAATATTGAAATTCACTCTGATTTATAAATGTTGAAACTGAGCATGTTTTGTAAAATCTTGAAGTGGATATGTTTTATAAATCCCAAAGTGGATATGTTTTATAAATCCCAAAGTGGATATGTTTTATAAATCCCAAAGTGGGTATGGTTTATAAATCCCAATGTGGATATGTTTTATAAATCCCAAAGTGGATATGTTTTATAGATCCCAAAGTGGGTATGGTTTATAAATCCCAAAGTGGGTATGGTTTATAAATCCCAATGTGGGTATGCTTTATAAATCTTGAACTGGGTATGTTTTATAAATCTTGAACTGGATATATTTTATAAATCTTGAAGTGGGTATGTTTTATAAACCTTGAACTGGATTGTGTTTTATCCATCTCAAACTGCAGTGTGTTTTATCCATCTCGAACTGGAGTCTGTTTTAACATCAGCCACCAGACCACCTGTTTCCAACCGCCACCTGAGACCTCCCACTCATGGGGCCACCTGGTAAATCCTTCCTCCTCCCCATCTGGCTTCCCACAGGGGTTTGAAAACAAGGCTGGCCTGAGCCTTTGGCACGTTCCCCAGGGCTGGCGTGGGGGATGCCCTCTCTGCTGGGCCGTGCCAGGCCGTGCCATGAGGCACCAGCAGCCCGAGCCGCATTGCAGAGCAGCCGCTGCAGGCGGCGCCTGACGTTCTCGCCGCGGTTTGATTTACTGTCCCCCCAAATGGCTTCCTGCAAGTTTTCCACAGGACTTTAAAGGCTGTGCTGGATGCTGGGTGTTCCAGGGGGATTTTGACTACGTGACCCAGTTAGCAGCCTGGCTGGGCACCTCTCCCTGCAAGAGCTGCTGCAGCTCTCTGTGGCTTTTTGAAGTTTTCAGGTGGAAAAAGCAGCAGTTTGCTGGCAGCTGCCCTGCTGAGGCTGTTCTTTGTTTGCTCGCTCTCAAAGCATCCTTAAGAAGCTGTATTTTGGGCTCTACCTGCCAAAAGAGACAGCAGATGATGATGATGATTTCCCTGTTCTGGGAGACTTCAAAGCTGTGTGCCTGCAGCACAGGGGAGCTGTGCTGTGCTCTCCTCCCTCAGCATCCCAACTGTTCTTCTTCTGCCTAGCTCTGGTTGTAGACAACTTCCCCCACGGCCAAAGAAGAGGTCACTTGGGTTAGTTTTTTAGCGTCCAAGGGTGCTCTTGATCTGGGGGACTTGACTGGAAGTTCTTTACTCTGAGGGTGGTGAGACACAGGAACAGGTTGCCCAGAGAAGTTGTGGCCACCATGTTTAAGGCCAGGCTGGATGAGGCTTTGAACAACCTGGTTTACTGGGAAGTGTCCCTGCTCATGGCAGGGATGTTGGAACTGGATGATCTTTAAGGTCCCTTCCAATCCAAGCCATGCTATGGTTCTGTGGTTCATGCCTGGGGACCCTCCCTGCCACCCCATGCTATCAGCTCTGCTCCGGCTCCTGTCGCCTCCCTGCAAACCTCCCTGATCAAGGCATGCTTTTGGATTTCAGCTCCCGCCGGCACTTCTGCATCCCTATCAAGAGGAGTCCCTTCAGGGAGAGCTTTTGTGCCTCTTCTCCTTAATGACTTCCTCCAGCTCCCTTCCCTAAGCGCCGTCCGCGGGCTGCGGCAGGCAGCGCCAGGACCGTAAGGAACGGCGGAGCGGTTAATAAATTAAAAGCTGTTTCATTATAGGAAATGAATGTTTAATGAGCGTGGGATGACGTCTAGACGAGCCCTTCAGCTCCAGCCTCTACGTGGTCTTGCGGGAGGAGGGTTCGGCTGCTGCAGCCAGCGCCAGCTCAGCGCCGAGGGGAAGGTTTGGCAAAGCTTTGCCTGGGCACCGAGGTCCCCTCGTGGGACAGACGCCCTGGCACAGCAAGGATCTCCTGCCTCCACGTCTTCTCGCTGCAGATGCCCCTTGTGCCTCTCTGGGCAGAGCCCCAAGGAGCTGTGGCCGCGGCAGGACGAGCTGGCAGCAGGGAGGCTTGGCTGAGTGCCTGGCCCCAGCCCGGAGCACACAGCCACAGCGCTCCGCAGCGCTTTGCCTGCGGGTCCCGCAACGGCCAGGGAACTGCCAGGGTCTCTGCACGGTCCAGAACATCCCAGACTTTGTCGTGTCTGCAACTTGAAACCTGGGCTGAGCTGGGGACAGGCTGGCAGGATGGGGGTGAGTGCTTGTGAGTCTTTGCAGCCTGCCCCAACGAAGATGTTGTTTGATAGCTGCAGAAAAGGGGTTTCAAACACAGAAACTTGGAGGTAGCCCCCCAAAAGATCCCTCTGCCATGCTGGAAGTGCCAGCTGTCACAGTGCTGACGACATCAGAAGCCCTGGCTGCCTGATGAGGGGTGGCAAGAGCACATCAGCTCTTCTGCCAAAGCTCCTCAGCTCCTACCCCCAGTGCAGAGGCCTCTGGCTGAGTTTGCTCAGCCTGTGTCAGTGCAGGCAATTGCTGACAAGGAGCTTGAGACCTCTTGGCAGCGGCAAGGAGATGGAACTAATGCTTGTTGACTTCACCCCAGGGGCTGCCTGCTGGGCTCTGGGGATGGCAGTGGTGAACCAGCCCAAGGTGATGCCATGCATGGCATGGGAGATGCTGGTAGAATTCACACACCCCCTGCACCCACCCTGCTTTGTGTCCCACCCCCCATCAGCACCTGCAGCATCTCTCGCATGGCTGCCCAGCCTGAGGAAGTGTTTTGGTGTCTCTGGAGCATGTGATGGGAGAGATATTCTCTGGGATATCTCACTGCCCCTGTAAAGCTGCCTGGGGGTGGGTGTGTGGTGTGTGTAGGTTGGATAATAGGAACAGTTTCTTTGCTGCAAGAGTAACAGGGATTGGCACAGGCTGCCCAGGGAGGTGGTGGAGTCCCCATCCCTGGAGCTGTTCAAGAAATGTGTGGATATGGCACTTGGGGAGATGGTTTAGTGGCCATGGAGGGGTTAGGGTTAGGGTTGGACTCAATGACCTCAGAGGTCTTTTCCAACAATTCTCTGATGCTGTGATTCCATGGCTGGTGCCACTGCTGCAGGACCTAGTCTTGAGGTCTGTGGTGATGGGTTGGACTTGATGATCTTTGAGGTCTCTTCCAACCTTGGTGATGCTGTGATACTGTGATACTGTGATCTGCTGCTGGGTGTTGGGGCCTGAAGCACTGCACTGAGCAGGGTGCATGCCTCTCATAGGAGCTTCTTGGCTTTCCCAGGCTTCCCAAAGAGCTTTGAGAGGTCTTTGGTTCCTGGGACTGCCTTTCCCAACCTTGGGAGCAGCCCTGAGTTGTTGGAGGTGAGGAGAGGGCAGGCAGGTCCCTGAAGTGCTGTGTTGGATGTCTCTGGGGACTGTGCCTTTGTGTTTAGGAAGGGGGGAAAAAAAAATCTACTTTTTTCTTTCCCTTGAGCTGAAATCCATAGAGCCTGGGGGATGGCTGCCCAGCTTGCTGTGGGACAGGAAGGTAGGAGGTTGGTTTAGTAGCTTTGGGAGCAAGGTCATCCCCAATCAGCAGGTGTTGGTGTTCAGTGAAGGTCTGCCAAGCTGGCCTGCCAAACAGCTGAGGGAGGCTGTCCCATGGAGATAAGATGGCTCTGCTTTGGGTACAAGTGATGAAGAAAGGCTAAAATAACAGAAACACACAACTGCAAAACAGATTTTGAAGGCCAACATGCCCAACCAAAGGGCTTTGCCTAATCAACTGTAATTTTAATACTCAAAGTTAACCCCCTCTTTGCTTTGCTCATGAGCCAAACTGAATGCATGCTAAATATATATGGCTAGGTTAATGTCCACCCAAAGTGTGCAGAAGACAGCCAGGATCAGGGTGCATAACCCCTGAGAGGAACATCTCTTGGTGTGCAGGAGCACTGCACCAGCACCAGCACTGGCACCAGAGACAGCAGTGGCAGCTGGGAGGGGAAGACTGAGATGAGGATGGTCAATGAGCTGTGCTCCTTTTCCTCCATCCATGACAGGAACACCTTTTGTGGTGAGGACTGCACCTTCAACACAGAGTTGAACCTCTGCTGTATTGCTGGTTTTGAGTAGAACTACTGTGAGGCCTCCAACTGTGTGTTGGATCTTACCCAGGATTTATTAATCTGAGGTCATCTTGCAGGCAGTGCATGTCACAGAATCACAGAATCAACCAGGTTGGAAAAGACCTCTGAGATCATTGAATCCAACCTATCACCTACCACCTTCTAATGAACTAAACCCTGGCACTCAGTGCCTCATGCAGCCTCCTTTTAAACACCCCCAGGGATGGGCACTCCACCACCTCCCTGGGCAGCCCATTCCAATGCCAATCACTCTTGCTGGCAACAACTTCTGCCTAACATCCAGCCTGAACCTGCCCTGGCACAGCTTGAGGCTGTGTTCTCTTCTTCTGTCCCTGGGTGCCTGGCAGCAGAGCCCAACCCCAGCTGGCCACAACCTCCCTTCAGGGAGCTGCAGAGAGCAATGAGCTCTGCCCTGAGCCTCCTCTTGTGCAGGCTGCACACCCCCAGCTCCCTCAGCCTCTCCTCACAGGGCTGTGCTCCAGGCCCCTCCCCAGCCTTGCTGCCCTTCTCTGGGCACCTTCCAGCACCTCAACATCTCTCCTGAACTGAGGGGCCCAGAACTGGACACAGCACTCAAGGTGTGGCCTGAGCAGTGCTGAGCACAGGGGAAGAAGGAGTGACCTGGTCCTCCACAGCAGCCACCAATTTGCTATGTCTGTTGCCTTAATAAGTGAAACCATTTGATAGTCTTAACTCTCTGAAGCTCTGTCAGTGCTGGTCCATGTTGGGAGACTGGAAAAAGAGAGGCAAATGTTGGTTTTGTCAGATAGTTCCAGTAAGAGTCCTGGGTTCTGAGACAGGGAGATGCTGGGATTCCTGGATTCACAGAATACCAGGTTGGGAAGGACTTCAAGGACCATCCAGTCCAACCTGTACCACATCACAGTCTCTTTCCATGAGCTATCTCACTCCACCTTTCTCAAACTCTGGGATTTCTGCAGAGTGGACACCAACAAACCACCCTGGCAAAGGCCTGTTAACTCATGGCACCTAATGCCTCCTGCCAGTGTCTCAGAGGACTGGAGGGACCTGAGGACACCATGTATCACAGTATCACAGGATCACAGTATCACCAAGGTTGGAAGAGACCTCAAAGCTCATCAAGTCCAACCCATTCCCACAGCCCTCCAGACCAGACCATGGCACCAAGTGCCACGTCCAAACCTGCCTTGAACACCTCCAGGGACGCTGACTCCACCACCTCCCTGGGCAGCCCATTCCAGCAGGCAATGACTCTCTCAGGCAACAACTTTCTCCTCACCTCCAGCCTAAACTTCCCCTGGCACAGCTTCAGACTGTGTCCTCTTGTTCTGCTGCTGCTTGCCTGAGAGAAGAAAGCAACCTCCTCCTGGCTACAACCACCCTTCAGGTAGCTGGAGACAGCAAGAAGGTCTCCCCTGAGCCTCCTCTTCTCCAGGCTAACCAATCCCAGCTCCCTCAGCCTCTCTCCATAGGGCTGTGCTCCAGGCCTCTCCCCAGCCTCGTTGCCCTTCTCTGGACACACTCAAGCACCTCAATGTCCTTCTTCAATGGAGGGGCCCAGAACTGGACACAGGACTCAAGGTGTGGCCTAAGCAGTGCAGAGTCCAGGGGGAGAATGAGCTCCCTGCTCCTGCTGGCCACACTCTTGCTGATGCAGGCCAGGATGCCATTGGCCTTCTTGGCCACCTGGGCACACTGCTGGCTCATGTTCAGGTGGGTGTCAATCAGCACCCCCAGATCCCTTTCTGTTTGGCTGCTCTCCAGCCACTCCCACCCCAGCCTGTAGCTCTGCATGGGGTTGTTGTGGCCAAAGTGCAGCACCTGGCACTTGGATTTGTTGAGCTCCATCCCCTTGGACTCTGCCCATCTGTGCAGGCGGTCGAGGTCCTGCTGCAGAGCCCTTCTGCCCTCCAGCCCAGCAACATCAGCCCCCAGCTTGGGGTCAGCTGCAAACTTGCTGTGACTGACTCGATGTGAGGCTGGTAAGGAGGTCTGACTGTTGTCTTCTGAGAGTTGTTTTATTCCCAGTCTTCTTCAGTTGTATTTTACCTCCCTGCTGTGCCAAGGGATTTCCAGGCAGGTGTGAGAGGCTGGAAGAGTCATGGCATGGGCATGGTAGCCATGCCAGGGTATTCAATGGGGGGTGTGTGGGAGGGGCTTTATGGCAATGGTCTCCTGCCCTATTTCTCCAGTGGATGTGATAAGGAGGTAAAATAGAGAGTTGCCCAGATGGGTAGTGAGGAGAGGTTGGAGCCAGGTGGGGTTGGTCTCTGTCCCTAGTAACAAGTGACAGGACAAGAGGAAATGACCTCAGATTGCACCAGGGGAGGTTTTCAGTTGGACATTAAAAGAAACTTCCTCTTTGAAAAGGTTCTCAAAAACTGGCACAGGCTGCTCAGGGAGCTGTTTGAATGCCCCTCCCTGGAGGTGTTTCAAAGAGGTGGATGTGGTGCTGAGGGCCACAGGTTAGCAGCAGCCTTGGCAGAGTTAGAGAATGGTTGGACTGGATGAGCTTAAAGGGCTCTTCCAAGCAAAAAAAAAAAAAAAAAAATATCTGTGATTCTGGGAGCTTCAGCCAGCCCCAGCCCTGCTGGAGCTTAGCAGCACTCCTGTGAGCTGCCTGTCTGACTTGTTGCTGCAAGGCAGCTTGGGCACCGTTTCTTCAGCAGCTGAAGGATGCTTCCCTTGCAGCTCGACTTGCAGACCACAGGAGCTGTGCCCTGGGAGGGTTGTGGCTGCTTGGAGCAGCACCAGCCAAGGCTTGCTGGGCACTGGGAGGGAGGCCTGCAAGACCTGCCTGGCTCCTGGGAAAACATCTGGCTAGATTGAAAGTGGATGTTAGGAGGAAGTTGTTTGCAGTGAGGGTGGTGAGACACTGGCACAGGTTGCCCAGGGAGGTTGTGGCTGCTCCCTCCCTGGAGGTGTTCAAGGCCAGGTTGGAGGAGGCCTTGAGTGACCTGTGCTAGTGGGAGGTGTCCCTGCCTATGGCAGGGGGTTGGAACTGGCTGATCCTTGAGGTCCCTTTCAACCTTCCCATTCTATGATTCTATGATCTTCCCAAGGTGCACATCTGGCTGCTGCTGGCTGGCAGCTGTGAAGGCAGAGCTTGGCTACAAGCTCTGCTAGCACACAGAAAGACTTTCTGGGAGGCTTTTCAGCAGTGAGTCTGCAGGAACTGCTCTGAGCAGGAAGCAGCAACCACAGAGCTCTATATAGCTCCTGGCAGAGCTGCTGCTGCTCTGGATGTGACAAAACAAAGGTGGTGTTTAACAAAGACACCCAGCATGGGGCCATCTGAGCTGAGCCTGAGGCCTGGCTGCTGGGCAGCTCCAGGGGAGATGGCATGGAAAGATGGGCAATGAGCTCTCACCACCTCTGGATGGTGCTGGAGGCTACTGGGTGGGTGAGCTTTGAGGAGCAGCACACGTGTCTGAGATGTCATGGCTTGTGCTCTGCCCATCTGGCTCTTGAGCTGGTTTAGCTGGTACCAGGGCAAAATGTAAGTGGCTGGGGACAACTGGGCACCCTCAAAGCTGTGGAGATGGTAACTGTCACCAACAGGTGATGCAGCCTGACCCAAAGGCCACTTGTCCCCCAAAGGACATGCAGCCCCTCACCTCCTCCTGACATCTCACCCTGCCCCTTTGCTGCCCTCACCCCAGTGCTGCCAGGCTCCCTGCACAGCCAGGCTGGGCTCACTGAGGGTCCAGGGCAGACATGTGGCTGTGTCCCTCTGCTCCATCACCCTGGGCAGGAGGAGCCCTCCCTTGACTCTCCCACCTTGTTTTGCAGAGCGGAGCTGACTACGGCTTCCTGGTGAGCCAGAACACGAAGCTGCTGAGCGCGCTGGAGAAGCTGCAGCACCGCTGCTCCAGCCTGGTAGAAGAGAACAGCTTGCTGGTGAGCACCACCAGGGCCTCTGCTGCACCCTACCCAGGTGCTGGGCTGCCATGGGATTCTCCATGGGGAGAAGCTCCCTGGTAGAAGAGAACAGCTTGCTGGTGAGCACCACCAGGGCCTCTGCTGCACCCTGCCCAAGTGCTGGGGTGCCATGGGATGCTCCATGGGGAGGAGTTCCCTTGCCTAGATGAGCTGCCAGCTTCAAGAGATGCTGGGACATGGGATCAGCTGGGCAGGGCTGGGGGAGAGGGATCTGGGTGGTTAGGGTGCTGTGGGTGCCTTCACACTACACCAGTTGTTGGCTTGAGCAGGATCACTTCCTCACGGCACGGAGCAAGGACCCTGTGCTGCCCTCTCCCATCTTTGTTTGGTGGAACCCACAAGAGGCTTTAGCACAGGCACCCACTGCAGAGAGCAAGGTAGCAGAGAGCTGAGGGCAAGGAGGGGAAGTCACCTTTGTTTCGTCTTTAATTGGAGAAGCAGAAACATTGATTCACTTCACCCTCACCTTGGGGTGCCAGCGCAGCACTGCCCTCTGCTCCCACGGCAGCTCAGCACTCAGCTCCTCTCCAGCTGCACATGCAGCACCCAAAGCCAACCAGGCTGATACAGCTTGGGCCAGCCACTCTGCTTCACCCCAGGCCCACGGTGGGCAGCCAGGACTCTTGGGAAATACAAAGAGATGATGCTCCCCTCGTGCCACCTTCCTGGAGAAGCATCAGCCCCTTAAGCAGCCCCACAGCCTGGGGATGTGGCCACCTCCAGCCCTTGCAAATGTGATTGCTCAGCCTTTCAGATTTGTATCACCAGATTCAAAGTGCATATTTGAGATAATTTTCTTGCACTCAAAACATCAATCCAGCATGACCTGCTGGCTGTGGGGTTAGCCCTTATCAGTCATCTGGCTTTCACAAAGCACTATCAGGCAAGCTCTCATCGACTCTGACTCTCAAAGCTCAGCCTGGGTCTTGTGGCTGAAGAAAAGCAGCGAGCACGCACGGTGGGATCTCACTGGGGTAGAGAGGGAAATAATTGGAAGGATCAGCCAAGCTGACATCTCTGCTGATGTGAAAAGACAGCACAACACATCTGGGTGCAACCTTGAGGGAAGGAGCCATCAGCAAGCAGCAGCTTATCAGAAGGGACAGATAACAAATAAAAGGGGATTGGGTGCGAACAGAATCAATGGGAAGAGGAAGGAAATTTGCTTTGCAAATACCACAAAGTCCTCTGCTGTTTTCTCCCATTCCCCTCAGCTCATGCTTTGGTGTCAGGAGAGGAAGGACAACAGCTAAACATGCAGCAGGGATCCTCAGCTGAGCTCTGTATCCCCGGGGAGTAAACTGGGAAGCCTGAGGGAAAGGATGAGAGACCAGGAAAGGCTGGTGCGGGATGTGTGCCAAATCCTGGCCCACAATGAGTGTGTTCTGGCTGGAGAGACACCATGTGGCATGGCATGGGCTGGGGCAAGGAGCATCTCATGGGGACTAAAAGGTCACATCAATGAGAAACCCAGGAAAGCACAGGTTTGGGTGGCTGCAGAGGCAACACCAGCAGGCAGTGGTGTTCAGCAGCTGGACAGCTGTAGTAGAGGCTGGCAAAAACCCTGTGGGTGCAGAGCAGGTCGGGCAGGGCTGGGGACCTTGGCTCCCACTAACACTCCCAACATGAGCTGAGCAGGGGCTTCACCTCAACCCCCTCCTTCTGTTCTCTAGCGCAGGAGCTGCTTCCCCCAGACAGAGGAGAAGGTGAAGCACCTGAAGAGGAAAAACGCGGAGCTGGCTGTGATCGCCAAGCGCCTGGAGGAGAGAGCTCGGAAACTCCAGGAGGCAAACCTCAAAGTGGTGAGTGCTGGGCTTGGCTGAGCTAGGAGAGCACCTCCTCACTGGGCCTTCTGCCTGGTTGCTTGTCTGAGCTAGAAAGGCCTTTTCTTGGCCCTGCTCTTACACCTACAGCAGACAGGCTTTGCACATCAGCAACAGGGCAAGAATGGACTCTGCTCCAGTGAGCCCTCCCCTGCAGTGCTGGGGCCAGCTCTGGAGTCCTCAGCACAGCACAGGAAGGGACCTGTTGAAGTGGGGCCAGAGGAGGCTACAGAAGACCTGGCAGGGCTGGAAGCCCTCTGCTGTAAGGCCAGGCTGAGACAGTTGAGGGTGTTCAGCCTGGAGAAAAGAAGGCTCCAGGAAGACCTTCTGATGGCCTTTCAGGACATAAAGGGGAGATCAGAAAACTGGGGACAGGCTTTTGAGCAGGGCCTGTTGTGGCAGGACAAAGGGTGGTGGTTTGAACCAGAAGAGGGAGACTCAGACTGGAGAGAAAGAAGAAATGCTTAACACTGAGGGTGGTGTGCCCCTGTGCCTCTCTCCTGGAGGACAGAGCTTGGAAAGTCCAGGAGGCAAACCTCAAAGCGGTGAGTGCTGGGCTTGGCTGCTGCTGGGAAGCTGAGCTAGGAGAGCACCTCCTCACTGGGACTTCTGCCTGGCTGCTTGTCTGAGCTAGAAAGGCCTTTTCTTGCCCCTGCTCTGTCTGTTGACAGGCTTTGCACATCAGCAACAGGGCAAGAATGGACTCTGCTCCAGTGAGACTCTCCTCCTGGCCAGCTTGGTGGTCATCCCTGGTGTCCCAGGTGTCAGGTGGGGGTCCCAGGTGTCCCAGAGACATTCCAGATGTCCCATCCCTGGAACCATTTCAGGTCAGGTTGTTTGGAGCTTTCAGCATCCTGCTGTAGCTGCAGATGTCCCTGCTGACTGCAGGGGGGTTGGACTGGATGACCTTTAGAGGTCTCTTCCAACCCAAACCATTCTATGATTCTAAGAATCATGAAACCCAGCCAGCACCAGTCCTGCTTGAGCAGCTGCCTTTGAGCCTGGAGTCTTGCTGTAAATGTGCTGACCCACCTTAAGGTGTAAGTTGAAGGTAATTAGCTCAGCTACCCTTGGGCAAGAAGTGAAAATAATTCATCTGACTTCACCTAAAAGAAACAGGAAGCATTTGCATAAGAAATGGAGTGTGGTAAAGCACAACAGGAAGGGGTGAGAGTCTCTGCTCTGCCCCATCCACACCTCACTTTGTTCCTCTGCAAGCTGCAGGTTTTTTCTTTTCTCCAACCCAGCTGCAGCTGGTTGCAAACCCTGTGGCATCTGACACAGTGCAGGAGTGGTGGGAGGTGGCTGTGGGATGTGGGCTCCAGGGCACCAGCTCTTGCATGACCTTTCTAATTGCAGTGGAGTAAAGTAAGGCAAAAGCTTTCCTCTGTTGGAAGGAAACCAGGGACTGTGATGGGGAATTCAGGCCCTTGAGGGCAGAAAGAAGGAAGTGAAAGCTTTGCTGGAGAGAAGGTGTAGGAGGTTTTCCTGGTCCTGCCTGCCCTCTCTGTCCCCAGGCACCATGTCACCCATCTGCCATGGCACTTGCAGGGGAACAGTTGCTGCCAGATGGACTTGGCAGTTACTACATCAGGGGAAATAATTTGTTCTACATCCAAATGCTAGTCAGAGCCTCCAGCACCTATACAGATACTGGTTTATTTTCTTCCCTGAGTTAATGTTGAGGTGATGACAGCTTAAGACCTGTGCAAGGTCTGGGAGAACCAACCTGCTGGGCTCCTGGGCTGGGCCAGGTCTCCCAGCAGTAGCAGCAAGTGCTTGGATGGCTGAGGCTCATGGAGGGTGGGCTGGAGGCAGGACCAGGAGCTGCATGGCCAGAGAAGGGGCCCTGAGGAGCTGGGGTTCATCTGGCAGCAGCTGCCCTGGCACACCAGGTGCTGTGGGCCAGGGCTCTCCATGTTGGCACGTGGGTGAAATGCTTGGAAAGACCAGGGGAAGAAAGTGCACAAAGGTTGATGGCAGAAGGGTCCTGATCAGGTGAGGGAGAGAGTCCTCCCTCTCCAGACTGTCAGGCTTTGTGCAGACAAACACAGCTGGAGAGGCAGAAGCAGGGTTTGATAGACCCAGGGACTGGATGTGGCCTCACTGCCCAGGGGTTGGGATGAGCAGGGAGCTGTGAACTGCCCCTTCCTCCAGCTCCACAGTGCTGGAGCATGGCTTCAGGCTTCAGGCATGGGGGCTGTGCTGAGGGCAAGTGTCCCAGGGACACTGTGGCCATGCAGCCTCAGCTCCTGCCTGAGGTCACTGCGCAGAGCCTGTACCCAGCCAGCTGCCTGTCCCTGTCTGCCCTGCTCCCCCTGAAGCATGCTGCCATCTCCACCCTTGCTCTTCCCTCCCTTCCTCTCAGGGAGCATGTGAAGCTCAGCTGCTTCTATTGAACATCTCCCAGTCCTCCCCTGGCCTTCCCTGGGCTTTCTCTTGCCTCTGCCTTTGCCTGCAGCTTCCACCAGCATGAAGCCCTTTCCTGCTGCCCAGTGAAACCTAGAGAAGCTCCATTTCTCTCCCTGCTTTGGCCACCTCCATCCTTGCTCCCATGCTCACCTGTTCTGCCACTCTCCCCTCCCCCTCTCTACTACTTTCTGCTGTTCCTCCCTCTTCATCCTGTTTTTCTCTCTTCCCCACCCCCACTGTTGCCCTTCCTGCAGCCCCTAGTGCTGACAAAACCCATTGGCCTCATCTGCTCAGGACCTTCTCCTTCCCACCTCTTCTCTGAACCCCTTCCTTCTCCATCCAGCCCTTCCTCTTTCCTCCCAGGTCTGTCCTGCCCTTCTCTTTGCTTGTCTGGTCCTGTAAGGCTTGGTTTTTTTGACAGTGCTCCCTGCCTGGTGGCTGTTGGGGTGATGGGATGGTGGTTAACAGACACCAACACTTATGGTTGCTCTCTCTGGTGCAGGTCACAGCTCCAATGGCTCTGAAGGGCTCCAGCCTGGAGCTGTGTAAAAAAGCCTTTGCTCGCCAGCGTGCCAAGGACCTGACCGAGCAAGCCAGCGCTCTGCTGGCCAAGGACAAGCAGATTGAAGCTCTGCAGCAAGAGTGCCGCCAGCTGCAGGCCAAGCTCATCGCAGGGAAGGTGAGACACCTCCTGGGACAGCGCTAAGTGGCTGGGGACAGGCAGTGCAACGGCAGTGATGGGAGCCAGGCTACAGGAAGCAGTGGGAGGGCAGTGGGAGGGCAGTCAGCCCCCAGTGCGGACTGAAGCCAGAGGGCTGTTGGTGTGGCACAGGGGCCATGGGGCGAGTGTGTGGCAGAGGTGGAGTCCTGACCCCTCCAGAACGCTGTGAGGGACACTTTGGATGTCCCTCCATACATTTATGAGTCAAAGCTACCACTTTCAGCAGCAACTGAAAGTCCCTGCCTTGGAAAACCCCAAGAAGCTCCAAACACAAGATGACTTTTCTCAGTGCTGAGCTTCAGGCAAGTTGTTGCAGCAGGAGCTCCTTTGAAGGGGTTTCTTCACAAAGTAAACCAACCAGTGTGTTCCCAAGGACCTGTCCAAATCCCATGTGGTGAGGGGCAGCTCTCTGAGTGCTCACAACCACCATGACCCTGGTGATAACTGGCTGCATCCTTGTCTGACTGTGATGAAGGGTACAAATCATTAGCTGAGGGGGGGTGTTCACCCTCACCACCTGCACTGCTCATGCCTGCAGCTGGGCTGGTGACCCTGGTTCCTCTCAGCACTAGCACAGAATTTACCAGTATAAATGCTGTGATAAAAGGGATTAAAGAATAATTGAGCTCATCCCAAGACAGACCTCTAACACTCATTGGATGTGTTGCTCCCTCCAAGCACAGTTTCTCTAGGATTACTCTGAAGGGAGCCTCTGCAGACATAGAATCACAGAATGGGAAGGTTGGAAGGGACCTCAAAGCTCATCCAGTTCCAACCCCCTGCCATAGGCAGGGACACCTCCCACTAGCACAGGTCACTCAAGGCCTCATCCAACCTGGCCTTGAACACCTCCAGGGAGGGAGCAACCACAACCTCCCTGGGCAGCCTGTGCCAGTGTCTCACCACCCTCACTGCAAACAACTTCCTCCTAACATCCACTTTCAATCTCCCCTCTGCCAGTTCAAACCCATTCCCCTTGTCCTGTCATTCCAAGCCCTTGTCAATAGTCCCTCCCCAGCCTTCCTGGAGCCCCCTTCAGATCCTGGAAGGCTACTCTAAGATCTCCTGGAAGCTTTCTCTTCTCCAGGCTGCAGAGCCTCTTCTCATAGCAGAACTGCTGCAGCCCCCTGAGCATCTTGGTGGCCTCCTCTGGACTGGCTCCAACACTTCCATGTCCTTCCTGTGCTGGGGGCTCCAGAACTGCACACAGGACTCCAGAATCTAGGTGAAATAATTCCCACTTGAGGTGACTAAAACAACCTGCCCTGGACATATCAGATTCTTCATGAGCTGGATGCCCTTTTCAGTTTAGAGCAGTTAACAAACTCTCCTCAGAGGCTCAGTAATGCTTGGGCTGACACTAAATTTCCCCTGTTGTGTGATTAAGTGCAAACTCCTGCACACAGCTAAGCTGAACTTAGGTTTGTACCTACCCTGCTCACAGAACATTTAGGTGACAAACACTTCCTTGCTGAAAGCAGCTTTGTTTTTGTCCTTGGCCTCTCCACATGTTCATTTTAACTATGGGTTTGAAAGGAGCTTCTCAGTCTTTCCCTGATGTAGATATCACCAGGATAGTTCTGGTGTCCCCAGCATAAGAACATGGAACTGATCGAGAAGGTCTAGAGGAGGCCAAGAAGATGGTTGGAGGGCTGGGGCACCTCTGTCTAGCAGAGGCTGTGGGAGTTGGAGCTGTTCAGACTGAAGAAGAGAAGGCTCCAGGGAGACCTTAGAGAAGCCTTCCAGTGCCTGAAGTGATCCTACAAGAAATGGGAGGGACTGGGGAGGGACTTTTGACAAGGGCTTGTAGTGACAGGATAAAGGGCAATGGTTTGAAGCTTGAGGAGGACAGATTTAGACTGGATATTAGACAGAAATTCATTCCAGTGAGGGTGGTGAGACACTGGAACAGGTTGCCCAGGGAGGCTGTGGATGCCCTCTCCTTGGAGGTGTTCAAGACCAGGCTGGATGAGGCCTTGAGCAGCCTGATCTAGTGGAAGGTATCTCTGCCCATGGCAGGGGGCTTCGAACCAAATGGTCTTTAAGGTCCCTTCCAAGCCAACCCATTCTATGATTCCATGAACTCTGCTTGTTCAGGCTGCCCACTGATCCCTTCTGGCATTAAACCACAGGAAAAAGTTATCCAGCTCTGCCTGTGCTCCACTGTGTCCCCAAGAAGAAATTCCCTTCCTGCCCCCCACAGAAGAGGGGCCAGACCCCTTCCAGAGCAGTCTGATTTTCTTAGCAGAGCCTGCTGGGCAATCAGAATCTGCCAGGGAACAGGAGTGACAAAGTGTAGAGGAATGTGACAAAGGCAGGTGAGCAAGATTCACTTCAGGCCGAGGAGACACACATGGGTGCCATCTGCAGGGTGTGGATGAACTCAGCCTTGCTAAGCCAGGGGTGACCACCCCAGCTCGGGTGTTTGTGTAGCAGAGGCACCACAATCACAGCAACACCCAGGCTGGCAAAGCCCCTCAGGGTCACCAAGTCCAACCTAGAACCCTGCTCTACAAGACTCACCTTAAACCACATCCCCAAGCACCACATCCAAACCACCCTGAAACACAGCCAGGCTTGGGGACTCCACCACCTCCCTGGGCAGCTCATTCCAGTCCCTCACCACTCTCCCTGTGAAAATCTTTTTCCTGATGTCCCATCTAAATCTCCCCAGCCTCAGCTAACAGGGGACATTGACACATGGAGAGGAGAGGAGAGGGAGAGGGAGAGGAGAGGGAGA
>VWZE01013022.1:6776-23737 GCA_013396675.1 Eubucco bourcierii | reverse complement strand
GTGGCACTTGGTGCCATGGTCTGGTCTGGAGGGCTGTGGTGATGGCTTGGACTGGATGAGCTTTGAGGTCTCTTCCAACCTTGGTGATACTGTGAGACTGTGATGGGAACCTGTCTCAAGGCTGCATCACCCACCTGGGCAAGAAGCTTTTCCTAATGTCTGACTGGAAGCCCTGAAACTGCAGCTTGGACCTCTTGCCTCTTATTACTACTTAGAATTCATCCTTCCACAAGACCCTGATGCCAGGGGCCAGACTGGCACCATACCTGAGCTCAGAGGACCTTTTCTCTGATGTTTGAACCCTGGAAATGTTTCTTTACTCTGGTTTGGGCAGTGTCATATCCTTCATCTTTGATGTTTGCAGGTGGACACTGCAAGTGAAATGGAAGAACTGGATGCTGACAGCATCTCCCTGATGCCAGAGCCAGGCAGCCATGGCCCTGCAAAGCTCCAGGTGTTCTTAGCTCGATACAGGTACTGACTTCTTTCTTGTGACCTGGGAACTTAGCTTATGGTTGTCTGCTTCACACTTCTCTAGGATTCACCACAGTTAGAGGTGGTTATTAAGTTGTATCTTATCCCTCCAGGGGACTTTTTGAGATGCACAAACAAATCCAAGGTGCTTGGCTTAGCAAAATCAGAGCAAGGCTTTTTGTGAGGCGTTTTCCTGTGATAGCCTCTGATTAGCTGGAGGATCCCTGGCTAGGTTAGAGCTGTCTGGAGTCCAAATCCTGTCACCAACAACTTTATCATTTTCATGCTAGTGAAGTTTTTGGAAGGCTGTTTAAAAGTGAGGAGTTACAACACTGAGTTTTCTAACTTGGGTCCTGAGGGCTGAGTAACTCTGAAGAAAAGGCTAGAAACCTTCTGGTTTTTCACTCATACAATCATAAAATGGTTTGGGTTGGAAGGGACCTCCAAAAGTCATCCAGTCCAACCCCCTGCAGTCAGCAGGGACATCCTCCTCTAGGTCAGGTTGCTCAGAGCCTTGTTGAGCCTCATCTTGAATATCTCCAGAGATGAGGCTTCAACCACCTCCTTGGGCAGCCTGTTGCAGTGTTCCAGCACTCTCCTGGTGAAGAACTTGTTCCTAACATCCAATCTAAGTCTACTTTTCTTAGTTTGAAGCCATTTCCCCTCTCCTATCACATCAGGCCTTTACAAACAGTCCCTCTGCAGCCTTCTTGTAGCCCACTTCAGGTACTGGAAGGCAGCTCTAAGGTCTCCCTGGAGCCTTCTTTCCAGGCTGAACACCCTCAGCTCCCTCAGCCTGTCCTCACAGTAGAGGTGCTCCAGCCCCCTGATTGTTTTTGTGGCCTCCTCTGGACCTGCTTCTTCAGGTCCATGTCCTTCCTGTGTTAGGGATCCCATAGCTGGACACAGCCCTGCAGGTGAGGTCTCCCCAGAGCAGAGGAACAGAATCCTCTCTCTCAATCTGCTGCCCACACTGCTTTGGATGCAGCCCAGGATGCCACTGACCTTCATTTAACCTTCTTGCACAGCTCAGCTCATTCTTAGGGTTTCAAACATGGGAATTTTGGGATTCTGTGCTGTGCTTTTCCATGATGGTCATATGGCAAGTGAAGTGTGCTGGCCAAGTTTGGGGAATTTTTGATATTTGTGGTGGTTTTGGTCAAAAGTGTTAAACAGATGAAATGTAGAGAGCTGCCTACATGAAAAACTGAAGGGTGCAGGTGAAGTTAAGGATATCTGTTTTAGAAGTGCAGAGTCCTACAACCCAGCAGGCACAGAGGTAATTCAAAACTCTTCTTAACCATTTTCTTGAGTCACTGTGATTTGAGCCTTCAGATTCCACATTTTCCCTTCTGTGACTCCTAAATTTCTTCCTAGCTGCTCCTTGCACGTGGNCAATCTCCCCTCTGCCACTTCAAACCCATTCCCCTTGTCCTGGCATTCCCAGATCTTGTCAATAATCTCTCTCCAGCCTTCCTGTAGCCCCCTTCAGATCCTGCAAGGGCACTCCAAGGTTTCCTGGAAGCCTTCTCTTCTCCAGGCTGCAGAGCCCCAACTCTCTCAGCCTGTCCTCAGAGCAGAGGAAAAGTAAAAACTTTAGAGAGTCTTGCTTTTTGTGGCATTTGCTGCTTGCAGTAAGTGGTGGCAGTGAACTGTAAGCTAATCAAACATCACAGTTTGAGTGAGTCTTGGTGAAAGCTCCCATACAAAGTAAGCCTTCGTCTTGTGAATGTTTCAGCTACAATCCTTTTGATGGACCTAATGAAAATCCAGAGGCAGAGCTTCCACTGACTGCTGGAGAATATATTTATATCTATGGAGACATGGATGAAGATGGCTTCTTTGAAGGTGAGTTTTAGTAGAGGAAAATTTGGCTGAAATGTTGTGGAGAGTTGATCTCATTAAAAAACCAAACCCAAAATAAGAGAGGATTAAGTGACTTTTGAAACCTCAAGATAAAGGTTTTCTGCCCAAAGTTAGATTTATTAAAAGGAAGGCAGATTCTGCTGGAAAAGGTTTTGATTTATGTGAGGATTATAGAATCACAGAGTTGTTGTGGTTGGAAAAGACCTCCAAGCTCATTGAATCCAATTCAGTTAAGTTTAAAGATGAAATCCTGGGCTGATGATTTCAGTGGGAGTTTTCCCTGGTGGTTTCTTCTCCATATGCTTCCTCCCTAGGCATGGAGTGGAACACATTCAGCCCTGCACATGTTTGCCCCTTTCCAGTGACTACACAGTGAGCAGACCTGCAGAGGCTGGAGGGCTTAATTACCTCTGCTCTCAGAGCAGACTTACAAGATCATCATAGAGAGACAGAATGGTCTGGGCTGGATGAGACCTCCAAAAGTCATCCAGTCCAAACCCATCTGCAGTCAGCAGGGGCATCCTCACCTACATCAGGTTGCCCAGAGCCCTGTTGAGCCTCACCTTGAATATCTCCAGGGATGGGATCCAACCACCTCCCTGGGCAACCTGTTGCAGTGTTCTAACATCCTCAATGTAAAGCTAAGCAGTCCCAGGTACAGTTGTTACCCTGTCTGGTGCCAGGCAGTGTATTTCTTCTTTGGCACCTTAGAAAACCTGCTTGACTAATAGACAGAAGGAGTTAGAAGAACCAAGAATCACAGAATGAAGTTTTGGTTTAATTGGATACAGGCTCCTAATTTTACTGAGGTGCTTTGCAAGAGCTGAGGCAAATGCATGCCACATTGCACCGCTTGCTCCTGGACTGTCCTGGCTCTTTCTTTCTTTCTATTTCCAAGCTTCTCATGTATTTCTTTATCTGTTTGTTTGTTTAAAGAATAAGAAGGTTATTCTTTACTAATGTTTTTCTGCTTTCCCTGCTTTCAATTGATTTGCTGGAGGGAGAGTTTGAAAGGGGAAAGTGAAGTGCAGTCCCTTTGCACTGCTGATTTGACTGTGAGTTGATGGTTCTTGCACGTACCAAGTGTTGTGGTATCAGTTGCCCCCATGGGTCCATCTGGGACATCTTTATCACATAAATTAGCCTAACAAAGGAGGGAACTAAAATGAAGGCCAGAATTGAATGCAGAACTGGAGAGATGGACTTTTTGAGGAAGTTCTACAACCGCCAAATCTATGTGGCTGGGAGAAGACCTAAAATCTTCAATCTGCATAGTTTGAGAAGGCTAAAGGCAGTGAAAGAGCTGTGGTGAGGAACAGTAGGAGAGTGAAGAAGCAAAACCCCTTAATCTAATTACACAAACCAGCTTTCTAGTTAGTTGGCTGTGGAATGTGTGGAGCAGTGAGTTGTCTCCCTCTGGCCTTTAGGCCCTGAGCAGGGCAGCCCTAGGAAGCGCAGGAAACTTTTTGCCAGGAGTAACCTCTTGGGTTGCTGACCCCAGTGCAGCTGTGAGCTGGTGCAGCTGTTGGCACAGTGTGTGCAGAGCTGGGTTGGAAGGCTGCATGGCAGGGGCAGTGGTAACAGGTTTCCTGTTTTCTGTTTAGGGGAGCTGATGGATGGCCGCCGAGGGCTGGTCCCCTCCAATTTTGTTGAGAGAGTTTCAGATGATGACCTCATGACGTTTCCGCCTTCGGAGCTGAACGATCTCACTCATAGCTCATACCAGGAGAAAAGTTTTGTCAGTGCAAGCACCAGCAGTGGGGATAAGAGTGATTTCTCCATTGAAGAGAGTAGCATCAGCCCCTTGGCCAGTAGAGCAGAAGGAGACCAGGAGGAACCTGTTAGTCACACAGCAGTGCCTTACCCACGAAAACTGACTTTGATCAAGCAGCTTGCCAGAAGCATAGTTGTAGGCTGGGAACCACCCCTTTTGCCACCTGGCTGCCCAGACATACAAAGCTACAACATCTACGTGGACGAAGAGCTACGCCAAAACGTGAAGAGTGGCCTCCAGACCAAGGCAGTGATCGAGAAGCTGGATCTGAAGGCCAGGTCCTACCGAGTGTCAGTGCAGGCGGTGACGGAGCGAGGCGGCTCCGACAGGCTGCGCTGCACTTTCTTTGTGGGGCAGGACCTTTGCATAGCACCAACCATGCTGAAGGTCAGAAGTGTCACAGCCACCTCTGCAGAAGTCACTTGGCTTCCCTGCAGCAGCAACTACAACCACGCCGTGTTCCTCAACGGGCAAGAGTGGGACCTCACCAAACCTGGGGTCTACTGGTACAGCTTCCGCAACCTGCAGCCCAGCACGCAGTACGTTGCCAAGCTGGAGGCTCGGCCCTCACAGACGCCTTGGGAGGAGGTCCCTGAGGGGCAGGAGCAGAACTCAGCTGTGATACACTTCACTACCCCACTAGCAGGTATCAGAGCAGTTGTTCCCCTCACTGCTGTGCTTTGCTCCCCTCGTTGCTGGTTCCTTTGCTGCGAGTCTTTGGGGAGAAGGGAAGTGAGGTTTGTTAGGTGCCAGAGCCTGAGGTGCTGTACTGTTTTGTCTCAATAGTTTTGTTGTTTTGGTTTTTTTTTTCCCCCTTCCTTTTTTCTAAAAAAATGTATTCTCTTTGGTTTGGTTTTGCTCTGGGAAGTCATCCCCCTTTGCTGATTGGAGCAGCATGCCTCTCAGGGCATGGAAGATCTGTTTTGCCATCACCTTGCTGTGAGGGTTACTGCATCTTGGCCTCAGCTACTTTTGCAAAGTTCCTTTTTTTGTGTGCATCAAAGCTTCCCCCAGAACAAGAGCAGCTTCTTTTCTCTGGTTCTGCCTATCAATCCCCAAGATGAGCTTGGCTGTCCTAGTGTTAAGGAGGGGTTGAATCTGGGTTGTAAATGAATTGTAATAAGGCTAATAATATAAAATAAAATAAAAGTAATAATATTAAAAAAATTATTAGATATTTTATTAAACCAAGAAAACCCCCCAACTTATTTACAATTCAAACACAGATTCTTCTATGTGCTTGGTAAAACTATCTTTGCAGAACGAATATATATACAATAAAATGAATTTAAATGATTTTAAGAGGTGTTTAGAAAAATGAACAGCTATAAACTGCTGCCCCAAGACTAAATACAAACCTTCCCAGACTTTAGAAAAGAGAATTCACTCACTTAATGGAGTCCCAGAATTAATACTTTGAAAGCATTGATGGAAACCAAAAATGAGGAAAGACAGAGTCTTTGCCGCGTGGAGGCCCCTTTGCAGCTGCTGTGGCTCTTAGGAGGTTTTTCGGAGCAGTTAGGCCCGGGGCTGGAACAGTCTGATCGTCAGCGGCGTCACAGATTTGCCCCGGGGCTGTCTCCTGAGTTCAGCCAGCAGCTGCACCCTAGTACGGGCAAAGGGCCCTGCAGTCTTCTGATCCGGCGTGACAGACAGGGTCGGGCAGTGCCAACAGGTAGCAGGCAGAACAATAACCATAGAAGCCACTCGCAAAATGAATTGATTTGGGTTTACAAGAGTTTTTCACCGGGTGTGTTTGACCAATAGCAACAGACAAATAAACCTACCTGTAACCAATCTCAAGTCACTTCACCAAAAAAAGGGAAAGGCAGGGGCCCTGCACCGTGGTCTTTGTTTACTGGTAAACAAAGCAGGTATATGGTGACTCCATATATGGAGTTCTATGGCGGACTGGGAGGCACCGAGGCCTTTGTCTGCTCTCCCGTTCTCTCCACCCAAGAAGAAGGGGAGAAGGGAGGGGGGCCAAGATGGGCATTTAGGTATAATTTAGGCCCTCCACCACACCTAGTGCAAGGGCAAATCTGGTGTGGGAATGCTCTCTTTGATTCTGACTTTATGCCATAGTCGGGTAAGCAAGAGGCCTTGCTGTTGATCTGTCTGTCTGCTGGTCTATCACAGGCACACCTGATGCTCCTTTGGATGTGCAGGTGGAAGCTGGTCCCTCCCCAGGTATCCTGGTTATCAGCTGGTTGCCTGTCACCATTGATGCTGAAGGATCTTCCAATGGGGTTCGGGTCACAGGTTACGCCGTGTACGCCGATGGACAGAAGGTATTGTGCTGCTGGCTGGGCTGGGGGGGTGTCTGCAGCCTGCTGCAGGGGCAGAGCCTCAGCACTTTGAGAGTTTGATCCAGAAAGCATGCCATGAGGAACCAGTGGCATTCCTTGGTCTGGAAATGAGTGATACCAGAGAAGGGACATTGCTTGGGCTCTTCAATTTGACTAATGGGAACCAAACTAGGCAACTGTCTGGATTTTGGTGTGTTCCTGGTATAAATAAGCCAGGAGGGTTCCTGTGGCAGGACCCTTCACTAGCAAAGCAAGATTTAGACCGGGTATGAGAAAGAAATTCTTGACAATGAGGGTGGTGAGACACCAGAACAGGTTGCCCAGGGAGGTTGTGGATATCTCCTCCCTGGAGGTGTTCAGAGCCAGGCTGGTTGAGGCCTTCAGCAACCTGATCTAGTGGAAGGTGACCCTACCTGTGGCAGGGGGCTTGGAACCAAATGGTCTTTAAAGTCCTTTCCAGACCAACCCATTCTGTGATTCCATGAACTCTGCTTGTTCAGGCTGCCCACTGATCCCTTCTAGCCTTAAACCATAGGAAAAAGTTATCCAGCTCTGCCTGTGCTCTACTGTCTCCAAGAAGAAATTCCTTCCTACCCCCCACAGAAGAGGGGCCAGATCCTTTCCAGAGCAGTCTGATTTTCTTATCCCATGGTAGGGGATTTGGAACTAGATCATCTTTAAGGTCCCTTCCAACCCAAACCATTCTAGGATTCTATGATCCATGGCCACTGGTGTCGGTAGACTCTAGCTTGGTCTTTGGGGAAGCAATGAACACAATGAGCAATGAGTGCACAGGACATGGTCACAGTGCAAGTACACAACCTTGCCACCATTTGGGACTTATTTCTGGACTGTGAAGAGTGAGGTGAAGTTCTCCAGCCCTTTTCTAAATTAGAGGCAGGCAAAGGGAGAGGTGTACAAGCACCTCAGGGCCTAGGACAAATACTGGTAAAGAACCTCCAAAGATATTCCAGATAAAAAGTGGCCTGTGGTCTTCTGCACAGAGGCTGTTGTGCCACTGGCCATGGGAGAAGCAAGCCCCAGCTCTTTGGAGAGGCACATTCTAAATCTGAGCAGTGCTGTCATGGGTAGTTGCTCTTTTTCTCATGGAAATACTTTATCCTTCACACACACCAAAAAAAGGAAGAGCCTGGAACACGAGGCAAAAAAACCCAAACGAAATAGGTAGGGAACAGAGAAATTAAAATCTGGAGTAGGAGAGAGTGTTGGCATGCTTTAGAGCATATCCAGTTTCTCAACTGGTCATGGTAACAGTTCTCTTCCCTGATAGTGTACAGGAAGGTGACAGTTCTGCAGCCCTGCTCTCAAGACCTGTCATTAGCTTTGGGTTTTGGGAATTGTCATTCTCAGCAGGGCTGAGCGGTGCACAAGAAATGATGACTCCCTCTGTGGTTTTTTTTTTTTTGCTTGCAGGCAATAGAAGTTACTTCTCCAACAGCTGGGAGTGTGCTGGTGGACTTGTCCCAGCTTCAGATGTTCCAGGTGTGCCGGGAGGTGTCTGTGAGGACAATGTCTCTGTACGGGGAGTCTGTGGACTCGGTTCCCGCCCGGATTTCCTCGGTCTTCCTGCGAGCCTCTCACTGCCCTTCCCCATCAGATTCTGCTCTCTCTACCACTTTGACCTCTAGACTGCCCCGTGGAGAAGCCAGGGCCTCTCTGCCTGCACGCAGCCCAGCCACACACCTGCTCAGACAGCAAGGTCCCTCTGAAAACTCAGATGCCAAATCGACTGATCCCTCCTCCAGCCACCACAGCTCGGCACCAGTGCTGCCAGAGAAAACCTCTTTGCCGCTGCACCTCTCCTCTCCCAGTGCTTCCTTGGTGCAGGCTGTAGGCACTGCCCCACAGGGACTGGACCCTGCACAAGACCAGAAATGCCTGACTGTGCCTCCTCAGCAAGCTGGCAGCGTGGTGCCCTCTGGGCAGGGCATGGGTCCTTCAAGAGAAGCAGAATTGCAGGGCCTGAGCAAAGGGATGAAGGTGCAGGTGAGCGCTTACATCTCCTGCTTGGTGCCCTCTGTGCCTCATGCATGGGCAGAGTGGCTGGAAACTGCCTGGCAGAAAAGGACCTGGAGGTGTTGGTTGACAGCAGCTGAACACCTCTCCTATGAGGACAGACTACAAGAGTTGGGACTTTTCAGCCTGGAGAAGAGAAGGCTTCAAGGAAATCTTGTAGTAGCCTTCCAGTGTCTGAAGGGGACTGCAGAAGGGCTGGGGAGGGACTAGTGACAAAGTCTTGTAAGGACAGGGTGAGAAGTAATGGGTTTAAAATGGAAGAGGGGAGGTTTAGATTAGATGGGAGGAAGAAGTTCCTTCCAGTGAGGGTGGTGAGACACTGGCACAGGTTGCCCAGGGAGGTTGTGGCTGCTTCCACCCTGGAGGTGTTCAGGACCAATATGGATGAGGCCTTGAGTGACCTGTGCTAGTGTGAGGTGTCCCTGCCTGTGGTGAGGGGTTGGAACTGGATGAGCTTTGAGGTCCTTTCCAACTTAACCCATTCTATGATTCTATAAGCCAGACTGTGTCCAGGTGACCAAGAAGGCCACCAGCATCCTGGCTTGGATCAGCAATGGTGTGCTCAGCAGGAGCAGGACAGGGATTGTCCCCCTGTGCTGGGCACTTGTAAGGCCACGCTTCAAGTACTGGATTCAGTTTTGGGCCTCTCACTCCAAGAAGGACATTGAGGAGCTGGCGCTTTCATCTGGACATCCACCCCTCAGATAGTTACAGATATTGATCAGATCCCTTCTCAGCCTTCTCCTGTCCAGACTAAACAGCCCCAGGGCTCTCAATCTTTCTTCAGAGGAGAAATACTCAAGTCCCTTAATCATCCTCATAGCCTCTGTTGGACTCTTTGCAGTGGATCCAGCAGCACAGAACACCTGGTGTCCATGTCAGAGAGTTTGGAGTGGCAAAGGCTCCTTTTGGTGCACATGTGTTGTGTGGTTATCTCCCCCAGGGTTCATGGTTTGGCCTCACCTTTTGTTGCTTTGTTTCCCAGGTAGAGCAATCTGTAACCAAAGCAGCAGAGCTGGAAAGTCCATCTCACAGCAGCCTGAAGCTGCATGTGGAGACCTGCCAGGCATGCTCTGTGGAAGAGGCACCTAAAGGGCCCAGTGCTGAAGGAGAGAAAGAGACAAAGGAGAAGCACTTGAGCCCAGAGCCCCTGTCCTCCCCCAGCCAGGCTGAGGGCTCAGAGGGCACCTTCCAAGACTCAGGCATGGGTGGGAACAGCAGCCAGGAGTTCCTGAATTTGTCCCCTGGCAAGGAGGTGATAAAAGAAATGTCCAGAGTGAAGAGAGAGGTTTGTTTGACCTTGGTTGAATGTCTCTGCCCATGGAGGGATGTGGGTTGTGTTTGACACCCCAAGGTTTTGCACTTCTGGAGCGCATCTGCTTGCTCTGCCCGTCCCTGTGCTTGTGTGCACACACACCAGTGCTGCCCTGGGTGCTGCCCAGTCTGCTTCCTGACACACTTCAGCTGTTGGTGTGCTAGAGGAAGCTAAAGTGCTGTTTGAGTGCCTGAGGGAATCTCTTTTGCTTTTCAACAGCAAGAAGAAAAAATGTCTGAGATGGGGAGACGGCAGCTGACCCTCTTTGCTGAGCACAACCGGAGTTCTGACCTGTCAGATATCTTGGAGGAGGAGGAAGAAGAAGATGAACTGTCTTCAGAAGCTCTGGAAGAGAAGAAATGGGACCAGAGAGATTCAGGTTACCAGGAGAATGGGGAAAAGGTAATTTGTAGCAGAGGAATGTTTTTTTGGGGAGCTCCAGTGCAGCCATCCCATGTCATCAGGGCCAGCAGGGCAAGGGAGGGGATTCTGCCCCTTTACTCTGCTCTCCTTAGACCTCACCTGGAGTCCTGTTTGCAGTGCTGTAGCCCCCAGCACAGGAAGGACATGGAAGTGTTGGAGCCAGTCCAGAGGAGGCCACGAAGATGATCAGAGGGCTGCAGCAACTCTGCTGTGAGGACAGGCTGAGAGAGTTGGGGCTCTGCAACCTGGAGAAGAGAAGGCTTCCAGGAGACCTTAGAGTAGCCTTCCAGGATCTGAAGGGGGCTACAGGAAGGCTGGGGAGGGACTCTTGACAAGGGCTTGTAATACCAGGACAAGGGGCAGTGGGTTTGAAGTGTCAGAGGGGAGATTTAGACTGGATGTTAGGAGGAAGTTCTTTACAGTGAGGGTGGTGAGACACTGGCACAGGTTGCCCAGGGAGGTTGTGGCTGCTCCCTCCCTGGAGGTGTTCAAGGCCAGGTTGGATGAGGCCTTGAGTGACCTGTGCTGGTGAGAGGTGTCTCTGCCTATGGCAGGGGGTTGGAACTAGATGATCCTTGAGGATCCTTCCAACCTTTCCATTCTATGATTCTGTGATCAGCTCACAGGAGGAGGTTCTGGTCTGAGCCCAGCACTCCCAACAGTGCTTGGCTGAGTTCTTGCCTGCTCTGCTGTTACTCCCAGTGTTGTATTCAGACAGTTAAAAAGGCAAGATCCTTGTGAGAGGGAAGAGTGTTTGTGTGTAGTCAATGCACCCAGGGTTTAATGAGTTGGAAAAACACACATTGTAACATGAACTTTGGAACCCAGGCTTGAGAATCAATCCTATTGATCAGCTTCTTAATATAGACAGCAAGAGTGAACACACAGGAATCTGTGAGGTCCATCCTTCAGCAGGTCCTCCACCAGCTTTCTCTTCCCTTCTCAGGCAAAACAAGAGTCTGATACCAGTCCTGCAAGCAGGATACAGCTGAAGAATCACTGAGTGCAGATTGTTTTGCTTAGACCTTGGTGCTGTCTCTAGGAATGGTTTGTAGGAGCAGAGCTCTGGCTTTGCAGCTCAAATGTTGCAGCAAGTGAGGAACATTGGAGTTGTAGTGGCTGGGAGGCTGACCATGAGCCAGCAATCTGCTCTTGTGGCCAGGAAGGTCAGTGCCATCCTGGGGTGGATTAGAAGGGCTGTGGTTAGTAGCTCGAGGGAGGTTCTCCTCCTCTACTGTGCCCTGCTGAGGCCACATCTGGAGTAATGTGTCCAGTTCTGCATTC
Organism: Eubucco bourcierii; assembly: GCA_013396675.1. Lineage (NCBI taxonomy): Eukaryota > Metazoa > Chordata > Aves > Piciformes > Ramphastidae > Eubucco > Eubucco bourcierii. Next base: position 12,255 of record VWZE01013022.1, on the reverse strand, counting down.
CTCAGTTCAAGAAGGACCTCAGGGAACTGCTTGAGAGAGCCCAACACAGAGCCACAAAGATGATGGAGTGAAACATCCTCCTTAGGAGGAGAGCCTGAGGGAGCTGGAGCTGTGCTGCTTGGAAAGGAGGAGCCTGAAGGGTGACCTCAATCATGTTTATAAAAATGTAAAGGGTGAGTGCCAGGCTTTGTTGAGTGATGGCCCAATGACAGGACAAGGGCCAGTGGTGGAAGCTGAGGCATAGGAAGTTCCATGGAAACATGAGGAGGAATTTTTTCACTGTGGAGGGTGATAGGGCACTGGAACAGGCTACCCAGGGGGGTTGTGGAGTCTCCCTCTCTGGAGATATTCAAGACCTGCCTGGATGTGTTCCTGTGTGATCTGCTCTGGGTGCTCCTGCTCTGGCAGGGGGCTTGGACTGGATGATTTTTTGAGGTCCCTTCCAGCCCCTGACATTCTGTGATTCTGTGAGCTACTGAGGGAGCTGAGCTGTGAGTGTGTTTTTTTCATCTCCCAAGTTCAAACATCAATTCCAGAGTTGGTCTAAAACAGACTTTAAAATCCAGCAGTGTTTTCCCCAAAGTTTCATGTGACCTGGTAGGTTCTGACCTAGCTGCAAGTGGAATCAAAGTCTGTGTGACCCCTGTCAAAGGTTTCCCTGGGGATTTGTGGCAACTCTGCCCCTGGATTCACAGAGAGTAAACTGCTGTAGAGCTGGTCTTTGACAGATGATAGGAGGGGCCTGGGGAAGGGCCTTCTATAGCAGCAACACCTCCAAGGCATGCCTTGCTGCCCAGAGTCACTTCCTTCTGTTCCACTTCAAGGACAGAGAGGTAAGAAAAGTCCATGGATGCTGCTGTGAGATTCATCCCTGTGGAGGGAAGAACCTGCTGAGCTCTGGAGTGCAGTGAGCAGCCCTGGAGGAACTGTGTCTCTCCTGCCCTGTCACCCCACACCACACTGAGCCTGCCGTGGGGCATCAAGTGGGCAGGGTGAGAGGTGGTACAGAGAGCTGTGTGTGTAGAGGCAGAGGCTGGGAGGGAGCTCTTCCATGCATTGGCCTTCCTTGCTTTGCTCCATCTGAGTGTCCTTTGCCAGAAGCTCCATTGCTCTCTTTTGCTTCCTCCCCTTGCTTCGCTGCAGCCCACCCCCCGCTGTCGCTGCTCCATCCTGCTGTGCTGGGAGGGAATCAGCTCTCACTTTGGCTCTCTTTTTAATGTTTCTTTCCTCTCTTTTTCCCTTTGCTTGTCCTGGCTGTGGCTTTTCTCGGGGGCTGGGTACAGATGGATCTTTGTGATACTGACAGCGATGAGGAGATTCTGGAGAGGATACTAGAGCTGCCGCTGCAGAAGACCCACAGCAAGAAATTGTTTAGCATCCCTGAAGTCACTGAGGATGAGGATGAAGATGAGGATGAGAAGTGTGTTACAGAGGAAAAGGCAGATCCTCAAGACTCCTTGGAAACGCACACCCACCCTTCAGGAGCGACAGAGAAGCCACTCACCATCAAGGAGCCATTTCAGAAGGCAGATAGGAGTAATAACTCCACAGATCTGTCTGCTCTGGCTCCCCGGGAGGAGCATGGTGCTAAGGAGAGCAGAGGGGATGCTGACCATGCGAACCCTGCCTTTATCCAGCTGACCTGGAGCCAGAAGAAGGCAAACTGGGGCTACCAGGAGAATGATCCAAAGTCTGGAAGTGGGGTGAATCCTACCTGGAGCAAGAAGAAAGTTACCAGTTACCGAGAGAAGAGCCGGGGCCGGCCTGAAATGGGTAGGAAGAGACAAAACGATTCGACAGAGCACTGCAGTCGCCTGCTGGGCAACTGCAGCCAGATGGGAAGTGGCTTATACAGAGCTCCTAGCCTCAGGGAGGAGCTGAACATTGTGAGCAGTGCTGGTGGTAAGGAGGGGTTTGATGTGTACAGCAGGGCCAGGCAAGGCAGCTTACGGAAAACCCACCTGAAAGCAGTGGGTTCAGGGTTTGCAGAACCTGCCGGGATGGCCACAGGCTGCTGCAGCCCCAGGAGCCTGGAGATAGACATCGAGTATGACTCCGAAGATGATCAGGATTCGACCTGCGCATCCCCCCCTGAGAGCAGGCGGTGGCCAGAAAGGTCCCAGAGCTGCCAGGGGGCCTGGAGCGATTGCTGCAGCCAATCTGAGGTTGCCCACACGGATGGCAGAAGGGACCTGAGCAGGCTGGAGATGATGGAAGAGCAGAGCATGGAGTGGGCTGGGTCTCCGCGCCAGCGCCTGCCGTACTTCTGCCGGGAGAAGGAAGCGCAGAGATGTGAGAGCAGTTCTGAGGAGCAGGGCTGGGAGCTGGACTGTAAGTCACCTGGCTGGAGAAGGAGGCTCCAACATCCTTCGAAGGGGATACGTAGCACCTCCTTGCACAAAAGGGTTGGGTGACTTTTCCTATTCTGGCTTTGAAGCAGCTTGCAGTGGCGTTAGCTTCCCTCTGCTTCCCTGGCCTGCCTTGTCTCTCGCTTTGTTCCGTGTTGTCCAGAGAAAGGATCCTCCTCTAGGATTGTCTGGAAGAATACCTGAGAGATTCTGTAGTTCTGTGCTGCTCCATGGCTTTTCTTGTATTAGCTGCTTCTGCTTTTCCTGCTGACTGACCGAGTGGCACCGATGCAGTATTCCTTTTCACACTTGGGCTCCTCCCCACGGCAGGAGGGACCCAAATGCAAACCCCCTCCCCACCCCCGGTTGAAATAAGCCTCCTTGGCGAAAGCTTTGTGTAGATGATGACATTGCCTCCCCTTGAAACGCTCCCCCGAGGGGCCGGTCGGTGGTGCCTGGCAGGCTGCCTGCCTGTCCTTATTTTGTCTGTGCCAGCCCCCTGGGTGTGTTTGCAGCTCTGGAGTGCCCCAGAAGAGGAATGTTGCATTTGGATGCGCTGCTCTTTGTGGAGTGCGTTTGAGCTGAGCGCTGTTCACGCCCGGGTGGAAGGCAGAGGCTGCTATTAACTCTCTGGTTGCTTAACTCTCCTGTTGCAGGCATCTGGTAATAAAGATCCTAGGGGAGAAACAAAGATCCAGGAGCTGCCTGGCACAGCTGCTTGGCAGGCTCCCAGCCGAAGAGCAAGCAGGAGCGTAAGAAGAAACCAAATGCAGAAACCTTTGCTCTCCAGTCCTGGTGAGTGGTGAGGGGCAGAGAGCTGGGCAGCAGGAGGCTGTTGGAAATGGCAGGGGAGAGGCTAGCAGGGAAATGGGGATGACATCATCTCTGGAGTGTGTCCAGAGAAGAGCAGTGAGGATGGTGAAGGATCTGGAGAACAGGACTGGTGAGGAGCAGCAGAGGGAGCTGAGTGTGTTCAACCTGGGGAAAGGAGGCTTAGTTCAGACCTCATTGCTCTCTACAGCTCTCTGAAAGAGGAAAGGTTGGAGCCAGGTGGGGGTTGGACTCTTTTGCCTAGTATCAGGTGATAGAGAGAACAAGAGAGAATGGCCTGAAACTGTGCCAAGGAGGTTTAGGTTGGGTCTTAGGAAACATTTCTTGATGGAAGGAGTGGGCAGGGATTGGAACAGGCTGCCCAGGGCAGTGGTGGAGTCCACATCCCTGGAGGGGATCAAGAAGTGTATGACCATGGCACTTGAGGACATGGTTTATTTGCCATGGTAGTGTTGATTTGATGGTTGGACTCAGTGATCTTAAAGGTCTCTTCCAACTGAAACAATTCTGTATTCTATGGTGTGTCCTCTGTCTGCACACAGGTCCTCCAAGGAGTACTGCTTCAGAAACCTGTGGTACAGATGATGGTATTAGAATATTTGTGGCTCTCTTTGACTACGACCCTGTTTCCATGTCTCCTAACCCTGATGCAGCAGAAGAGGAGCTTCCATTTAAGGAAGGACAAATCCTGAAAGTAAGAGGATACCTTAGTGAGCATCTCCTACTCTGTGTGTCTCTAATGTTCCAGGGACAACATAAAGCTTGGGAGGTTGAGACTCCTTCACCTTGGGAGTTACCTTAGCTTCCTTTTCTCCTTTCTCTCAGTCTCTGCAGCCTCAACAGCCTGTCTGACCTGGCTTTTCCTTTGCAGGTGTGTGGAGACAAGGATGCTGATGGCTTTTACAGGGGGGAATGTGCAGGGAGGGAGGGATACATTCCCTGCAATATGGTGTCAGAAGTCCAAGTGGAGAACAGTGAAGTCAAGAAGCAGCTCCTGAAGCAGGGGTTCCTGCCTGCTGGCACCCCGATGGAGAGCATAGGTACTGTGTCTGCTTTCCCTGTCTGCTGGGCTGCTGCTGCCAACACCTGTCTTCACTGAGAATGGAAAGCTCAGTTGTGCTGCCCAGCTCAGCTCACCAAAATGATCTCTAGGTCTGGGCTCCAGGATCTGAAAACTTGTTTAGTGGCTGTTGCAGTAGCAAGCAGGGAGCTCTGGGTGGCTGGGGGAAGGTCTGGATGGCTGGAGGAGGTCTGGATGGCTGGGGAAGGCAGGTGTTGTGAGATCTGGGTTTATACCTGACTCTGCAGCACCACAGCATTGCCCAAGGCTGCATTTGCAGCTTCTGGGAACCCAGTGTGAGATATGGACCTACTGGAGCAGATCCAGAGAAGGGACACAAAGGTGATCAAACAGCTGCAGGACTTAGAATCATAGAATGGTAAGGTTGGAAGGGACCTCAGGGATCATCTAGTTCTAACCCCCTGCCACAGGCAGGCACACCTCCCACTAGTACAGTCACTCAAAGCCTCATCCAACCTGAACTTGAACACCTCCAGGGAGGGAGCAGCCACAACCTCCCTGGGCAACTTGTGCCAGTGTCTCACCACCCTCACTGCAAAGAACTTCCTCCTAACATCCAGTCTAAATCTCCCCTCTGCCAGTTTAAACCCATTGCCCCTTGTCCTGTCATTGCAAACCCTTGTCAATAGTCCCTCCCCAGCCTTCCTGTAGCCCCCTTCAGATCCTGGAAGGCTACTCTAAGGTGTCCTGGAAGCCTTCTGTGCTCCAGGCTGCAGAACCCTAACTCTCGTGGCCTGTCCTCACAGCAGAGCTGCTGCAGCCCTCTCAGCATCTTCATGGCCTCCTCTGGACCTGCTCCAACAGTTCTATGTCCTTCCTGTACTTTGGGCTCCAGAAGTGCACACAGGACTGCAGGTGGGGTCTGAGGAGAGCAGAGCAAAGGGGCAGAATCCCCTCCCTTGCCTGCTACCCACACTGCTCTTGCTGAAGCAAGAATTTATTAGAATTAGAATTTATTAATATTAAATATTCAGAACCAGCAGCACCCCCATCACCAAAATAATAATAGTAACAGGTTCTCGCGTTGCTATGAAACTATACACAGGTTATAATAGGATCTAAAAACAACTATTAAATATATTTATTAATTGAACTCGACTAAACTGGCAGAGAAAGCTTTGCGGTCAGTGCACTGCTTGTGGTCAGTGCACTGCTTGTGGTCAGTACTCTGCTTGCGGCCAGTACTCCGCTTGCGGCCAGTACTCCGCTTGCGGCCAGT
>VWZE01013021.1:1418-12192 GCA_013396675.1 Eubucco bourcierii | reverse complement strand
GAGTGAGCAAGGAGAGGGCAAGAAGAGAACAAAGAGCAGAGAGTGAGCAAGGAGAGAGCAGGGAGTTAGCAGGGAGAGAACAGAGTGAGCAAGGACAGAGCTGGGAGATAGCAGGGAGTGAGCAAGGAGAGAGCAGGGAGTTAGCAGGGAGAGAACAGAGTGAGCAAGGACAGAGCTGGGAGATAGCAGGGAGTGAGCAAGGAGAGAGCAGGGAGTTAGCAGGGAGAGAACAGAGTGAGCAAGGACAGAGCTGGGAGATAGCAGGGAGTGAGCAAGGAGAGAGCAGGGAGTGAGGAAGGAGTGAGCAAGGAGAGAGCACGGAGAGAGCAACGAGTGAGCAGGGAGTGAACAGGGAGTGAGGAAGGAGAGAGCAGGGAGTGAGCAGGGAGAGAACGGAGTAAGCAAGGAGAGAGCAGGGAGAGAGCAGGGAGTGAGCAAGGAGAGAGCAGGGAGTGAGCAAGGAGAGAGCAGGGAGTGAGCAAGGAGAGAGCAGGGAGTGAGCAAGGAGAGAGCAGGGAGTGAGCAAGGAGAGAGCAGGGAGTGAGCAAGGAGAGAGCAGGGAGTGAGCAAGGAGAGAGCAGGGAGTGAGCAAGGAGAGAGCAGGGAGTGAGCAAGGAGAGAGCAGGGAGTGAGCAAGGAGAGAGCAGGGAGTGAGCAAGGAGAGAGCAGGGAGTGAGCAAGGAGAGAGCAGGGAGTGAGCAAGGAGAGAGCAGGGAGTGAGCAAGGAGAGAGCAGGGAGTGAGCAAGGAGAGAGCAGGGAGTGAGCAAGGAGAGAGCAGGGAGTGAGCAAGGAGAGAGCAGGGAGTGAGCAAGGAGAGAGCAGGGAGTGAGCAAGGAGAGAGCAGGGAGTGAGCAAGGAGAGAGCAGGGAGTGAGCAAGGAGAGAGCAGGGAGTGAGCAAGGAGAGAGCAGGGAGTGAGCAAGGAGAGAGCAGGGAGTGAGCAAGGAGAGAGCAGGGAGTGAGCAAGGAGAGAGCAGGGAGTGAGCAAGGAGAGAGCAGGGAGTGAGCAAGGAGAGAGCAGGGAGTGAGCAAGGAGAGAGCAGGGAGTGAGCAAGGAGAGAGCAGGGAGTGAGCAAGGAGAGAGCAGGGAGTGAGCAAGGAGAGAGCAGGGAGTGAGCAAGGAGAGAGCAGGGAGTGAGCAAGGAGAGAGCAGGGAGTGAGCAAGGAGAGAGCAGGGAGTGAGCAAGGAGAGAGCAGGGAGTGAGCAAGGAGAGAGCAGGGAGTGAGCAAGGAGAGAGCAGGGAGTGAGCAAGGAGAGAGCAGGGAGTGAGCAAGGAGAGAGCAGGGAGTGAGCAAGGAGAGAGCAGGGAGTGAGCAAGGAGAGAGCAGGGAGTGAGGAAGGAGTGAGCAAGGAGAGAGCACGGAGAGAGCAACGAGTGAGCAGGGAGTGAACAGGGAGTGAGGAAGGAGAGAGCAGGGAGTGAGCAGGGAGAGAACGGAGTAAGCAAGGAGAGAGCAGGGAGAGAGCAGGGAGTGAGCGAGGAGAGAGCAACGAGTGAGCAGGGAGTGAGCATGGAGAGAGCAGGGAGTGAGCAAGGAGAGAGCAGAGAGTGAGCAGGGAGTGATCATGGAGAGAGAAGGGAGTGGGCAAGGAGAGAGCAGGGAGTGAGCAAGGAGAGAGCAGGGAGTGAGCAAGGAGAGAACAGGGAGTGAACAAAGAGCAGGGAGAGAGCAAGGAGAGAGCAGGGAGTGAGCAAGGAGAGAACAGGGAGTGAACAAAGAGCAGGGAGAGAGCAAGGAGAGAGCAGGGAGTGAGCAAGGAGAGAACAGGGAGTGAACAAAGAGCAGGGAGAGAGCAAGGAGAGAGCAGGGAGTGAGCAAGGAGAGAACAGGGAGTGAACAAAGAGCAGGGAGAGAGCAAGGAGAGAGCAGGGAGTGAGCAAGGAGAGAACAGGGAGTGAACAAAGAGCAGGGAGAGAGCAAGGAGAGAGCAGGGAGTGAGCAAGGAGAGAACAGGGAGTGAACAAAGAGCAGGGAGAGAGCAAGGAGAGAGCAGGGAGTGAGCAAGGAGAGAACAGGGAGTGAACAAAGAGCAGGGAGAGAGCAAGGAGAGAGCAGGGAGTGAGCAAGGAGAGAACAGGGAGTGAACAAAGAGCAGGGAGAGAGCAAGGAGAGAGCAGGGAGTGAGCAAGGAGAGAACAGGGAGTGAACAAAGAGCAGGGAGAGAGCAAGGAGAGAGCAGGGAGTGAGCAAGGAGAGAACAGGGAGTGAACAAAGAGCAGGGAGAGAGCAAGGAGAGAGCAGGGAGTGAGCAAGGAGAGAACAGGGAGTGAACAAAGAGCAGGGAGAGAGCAAGGAGAGAGCAGGGAGTGAGCAAGGAGAGAACAGGGAGTGAACAAAGAGCAGGGAGAGAGCAAGGAGAGAGCAGGGAGTGAGCAAGGAGTGAGCAGGGAGAGAGCAGAGAGTGAGTAAGGAGAGAGCGGGAAGAGAACAAAGAGAAAGCGGGGAGAGAACAAGGAGAGAGCAGGGAGTGGGCAGGGAGTGAGGAAGGAGAGAGCAGGGAGTGGGCAGGGAGAGAGCAATGAGAGAGCATAGAGTGAGGAAGGAGAGAGCAGGGAGAGAACAGGGAGTTAGGAAGGAGTGAGCATGGAGAGAGCAGGGAGAGAACAAAGAGAGAGCAGAGAGTGAGCAAGGAGAGAGCAGGGAGTGAGCAGGGAGAGAGCAGGGAGTGAGCAAGGAGAGAGCAGCGAGAGAACAGGGAGTTAGGAAGGAGTGAGCATGGAGAGAGCAGGGAGAGAACAAAGAGAGAGCAGAGAGTGAGCAAGGAGAGAGCAGGGAGTGAGCAGGGAGAGAGCAGGGAGTGAGCAAGGAGAGAGCAGCGAGAGAACAGGGAGTTAGGAAGGAGTGAGCATGGAGAGAGCAGGGAGAGAACAAAGAGAGAGCAGAGAGTGAGCAAGGAGAGAGCAGGGAGTGAGCAGGGAGAGAGCAGGGAGTGAGCAGGAAGAGAACTGGGAGTGGAAGAGAGAGCAGAGAGTGAGCAAGGAGAGAGGAGCAGGGAGAGAACAGGGAGTTAGGAAGGAGTGAGCATGGAGAGAGCAGCGAGAGAACAAAGAGAGAGCAGAGAGTGAGCAAGGAGAGAGCAGGGAGTGGGCAGGGAGTGAGCAAGGATAGAGCAGGGAGTGGGCAGGGAGAGAGCAAGGATAGAGCAGGGAGTGAGCAAGGAGAGATCAGGGAGTGAGGAAGGAGAGAGCAGGGAGAGAACAGGGAGTTAGGAAGGAGTGAGCATGGAGAGAGCAGCGAGAGAACAAAGAGAGAGCAGAGAGTGAGCAAGGAGAGAGCAGGGAGTGAGCAGGGAGAGAGCAGGGAGTGAGCAGGAAGAGAACTGGGAGTGGGCAAGGAGAGAGCAGGGAGTGAGGAAGGAGTGAGCAAGGAGAGGGCAAGAAGAGAACAAAGAGAGCAGAGAGTGAGCAGGGAGAGAATGGAGTGAGAAAGGAGAGAGCAAGGAGAGGGCAGGGAGTGAGCAGGGAGAGAGCAAAGAGAGAGCAGAGAGTGAGCAAGGAGAGAGCAGGGAGTGAGCAAGGAGAGAGCAGGGAGTGAACAAAGAACAGGGAGAGAGCAAGGAGAGAGCAGGGAGTGAGCAGGGAGTGAGTAAGGAGTGAGCAAGGAGAGAGCAGGGAGAGAACAGGAAGTGAACAAGGAGTGAGCAAGGAGAGAGCAGGGAGTGAGCAAGGAGAGAGCAGGGAGTGAGCTAGGAGAGAGCAAGGAGTAAATGCAGAGCATGAGTGGCAGCTGCAGCAGCTGCAGGCCTGCATTACTAATTAGCGTTCAAGCCAAGCAGTCAGGGAGAGCAAAGGCTCTGCTGTCAGCACAGCAGCACTGCAGAGAAATGCCCGGGCTGTGCCTTGGGCAAGTCAGTACCCAGTGAACCACTGCCAGTGAACCACTGCAGCCCCGGGGCTCTGCTTCCTGGCAGTCCATCCCTGTTGCCTGGCAGCCTGGGTGGTTTCTGCCAGAAGCAGAACTTGAGATGTGCTCAAGACCCAAGAGCTTTGTGAATGTAAATAGCCCTGCAAAGCAGGGCAGTGCCCTCCACCTGCCATGGGCATCAGCTGTGGCTTAGTTATTTACTTTAGTTTAGGGTAAAACTACAGAACTTAATTTTTACAAGAGTGGAAGCCCAGCAGGGTCTGCATTACTGCTTGTGCCAAGCTCATGCTGGGCAGCAGCTTGTGGCTGGACCAAGATGAATGGCAAATGAGGAGCAGCCACAGGGAGTGCCCATTTCAACCCCTCATTGCACAAACATCAGCTGGCACAGGCTGCCCAGGGAGGTTGTGGATGTCCCCTCCCTGGAGGTGTTCCAGGCCAGGCCAGATGAGGCCTTGAGCAGCCTGTGCTGGTGGGAGCTGTCCCTTCCCATGGCAGGGGGTTGGCACTGGATGGTCTTGAAGGTGCCTTCCAACCTGACCCCTTATGTGAATCTATGAACACCAAGGTCCAGTCCAGCCCCCTGCAGGGACATCTCTAACTAGGGCAGGCTGCTCACAGCACTGCCCAGCCAGAGCTGCATGTCTCCAGGGATGGGGCATTTGCTGCTGCTCCTGTTCCACCCTGGCTTTGTTACAGGTTGGTTGGATGCAGTGAGGCGGGAGCAGCTCAGAGCTCCCAACAAGAGCAGCTGAGTGCTCAGAGCAGATGTTTTCAGTGCTCACAAGACCTGTGCTCTGTTCCCAGCATGACCTCGGATCACAGCACTGCTGCACAGGGGCTCACTGCTGACGCAGTTTGGGCTTCCTCAGCGCAGGCTCTTTGCAGACCCTGTCAGATGTGCCAGCAGAAGCCACCTCCCCTGAATGAAGGCTCAGGCCCCCTGGCTGCCCTTGCTTTGCACTTCTGCTGATGGCCCCCAGGACGTAGCTGCTCCCTGCCTTACCTCCGAAGGCTCCTGCCCAGCTCGCTGGCACTCTTCAGCCAGCCCTTGGCTCAGCACCCTGCAGCACGCAGCCACCTCCTGCTCTTTGCTCAGGGTGGCAAGCAAAGATGGATGGGCAGGGGCAGCCTGCCCGAGCCGCGCTTGTGTTCTCCTGTTAGAGACACAGCAGCCCATAAGCACTTCTGCTCTCACCATGCCTCAGTCCTGTGCTGTGCTGGGAAGGGAGAGAGAACCGTTCCTAGCAGAGAAGCTCTTTAGCCAGCTGCTGTCCACGGGAAATCCTCACAAAGCAGCCCGACCCCAAGACAATGCAAGGAAGACCTGGAGATTGGGGCCCTGCTGCCTCCTGGCTGCTTGCCTTGGCCATTTGATTTCAGGTCAGCTCAGAGAGCCTCCAGGATGGCTGAGGCTGTGTGGCCCTTCGAGTTCCTTTCCTACCTCAGACATTAAAAAAATTCGGAACAGAGAAACTTAGAGGTGGAAGCTCTGAGGCAAACATTCTAGGGCTAGGGCACAGGATGGCAACAGTGGATAAGTTAATATAATTTCATTGGAGCAGCAAGTGCTTTGTGTCTGGAAGCACAGCTTGGACCTTCCCTTTGCCGCTTCCGCTGCTAGGCCTGCGCCTGCTGCTGTCTTCCCCTGCTGCTGCTTTGGCTGCTTTCGCCACCGCTTGGCCCCTTCCCCAAATTCCCTCAGGTTATTATATTCTTGTAGTAGTTGTATTTTCCCCTATACTGTTATATTTAAACTATAAGAAATATAATTTTTTTTTTCCTGACTTCAAAAAAAAAAAACCTCACAAAAAAACCCACAAAAAACAAGTGTTTTTTCCTCCTCTACCGGGGAGGAATCCACCCTAACCTGGTACAGGCTGTTCTGCCAAACTGGGGAGCCTGGCAGAGGGCTTGGGCATTTTTTGGGGTCTCCACAGATTAGTATCCTGCAGACTGACATCAGCTGCTGTGCTCTGCTGAGAAGAGCAAGCAGTGCATCTGAGCACAGCTTCCCTCTGCCAGGTAATTCCCTTCGGGGAGAGGGAGGTGCAGAGGAGCACTGAGGAGGTTTAACTCAGCTCCCAAGCATGAGTTACAGTAGGGTTTGGCAGTGGTTTGCAGCCAATTTACTCCTTGCGAGAGGCTCCCAGCTAGCACCTGGGGAGAGGCCCTGGGGCATGGCTCAGGGTTTCACCAGTCATCAACAACTGCACCAGCCCTACCTATACCCACCCCTGAGAGCTGCACTTGGCATTGCCTTGCAAGATGCAGCCCCAGATACCTTCTCTGTGTGGTGTGGAAACCCCAGGGCAGAAAGCAGCCAGCTGCAGAGGCTGAGCTCCTGGCAGGGGCACAGTGCTTGGGGCTGTCTGTAGCACTCGGATGGTGACTTGGAGCCAGGCTGCTGCTGCATGCAGCTGATGCGCCCCCAGGAGGGACTGTGGTGCAGACTGTCAGCATCTGGCCGTGGTGAAGGTGCCTCCAGGAGCAAAGCTTCCCCGCAGCAGCCTGGCAGATGCCTGAGGTAGCCTCTACGTTCTCTGCCGGATCCCTGCTGGCAAATTCCTCCTCTTCACCCATATGCAAGGCACAGCCAGCCCAGGGCTCTTTTTCCCTCCCCTGTGGCACCTGCAGAGGTTCTGTTCCTGCTCTCATGCCAGCTCAGAAGCCTCTTGCTGTAAGCACCTGGAGTGGCATCCCAGCCTAAGCATTCCTGACGGACTGAACCAGCCCCTGCCAGGAGCCCAAACCATCCTGAGGCTTTTGCCCATGGCTTACCAGAAGGGCTTCCAGGACTTGCCAGCCAGCATGCACTGGGCATGGTGGCACTGCCTCCTTCATCCTGCCTGGTGGCACTGCTTTCTGCCTGGGCATGGTGGCACTGCCTCCTTCATCCTGCCTGGTGGCACTGCCTTCTTCCTGGGCATGGTGGCGTTGCCTTCTAGCTGGGCATGGTGGCACTGCCTCCTGCCCAGCCATGCCAATGTCAGATCACATTTAGGGACCAAAGTGTGCTTTCTGGCCAGTCTCCAGCAGCTGCTGCCTCCACACTGTGTTTCCTTCTCCCCTGGAGTGTCTGGGCAGTGTGGTCCTGCAGATGCTTTGCTGAGGAGGTGGCACAATGCTGGCAAGGTCCTTCAGAGCTGATGTGAGGGAGCCACTGCATGGTTTGTGCCAGTGCTATATGAGGAGCAGCTTGGCCTCTGGTGTTGGCTGTGCTGTGGCAGCTCTGAGGAGCTCTCATGTGGCACAGCAGGGCTCCCTGAGCTTCTGCCAAGCCATGGCCAGTTCCCAAACCCTGCCATGCTGCCCTCAGTGCCTGCTGCCTGCTCTGGGGTCAGAGGGGTGGTCGTGGGTAGCTTTGCATCCTCTGTCTGAGGGTCTTGGTGATGGCTGCACACTGCAGACATGGGCAGAGGTCATCTGGGCACAAGACTGGAGGGGGTTGGGGCTTTCTGTGGCAGATGCTCTGCTCAGGAGGAAGGTAGTGCTCTGCCAGCTCCTCTTCCATTGTGCCAGGGAGAATTTGGGCACAGCTGGGAGCTGTGTGGCTTTGCCCAGCAGCAGAGCAATCCCACAAGCCTGTAAGCTCTAACCAGGCTGTTCCCCCTCTGTGGCACTTGGGGGCTGCCAGTGGCCAGCTCTGCCCAGGGTCCATGTTTAAAGCTCCAGCTTTGCTCCTGCAGCAAGCTGAAGGGTGGTGGCTGTCAGGTGGGGATGTGTGCAGTGTCTCAGGGCATTGGTGCCTCAGGAACATTTGTTTCAGAGAGGAAGTTTCTTCCTGTGCTGGTTGCTGATAGGGACCTCAGCACATGCACTCAGATCAATAAAACACTGAACCCCAAATGTGCTACCTTTGAGAACTCCTACAGCATCGAGTGGCCTCAGATTGTCAGTGTCTGAGACTGTTGATGCTGAAGGTAAGGAACCTGCTCATCCAAGTGGTACTAAAGGTCTGGGAAGATGGTAGAAGGCACAGCTGGATGGACAGAAGGCAAGGATTGCTGCTCTGGGTCTCTGCTCAGCAGTGGATTTCTCTTCAGTGGAAAGATGGAAACCCATCCCTGCCTGTGGGCCTCTGACACCCCAAAAGATGAAAGCATCCAACTGGGCTGTGTGGGCATAGCAGAGCTGAGCTATGACACTTTGGCACCAACAACCTCCTGCTGATACTTTTGGCCAAGAGGTTCTGCTATGTGTGGCCTTCCCAAGCCACCTCACTCTGGCCACCAGCCTTGTGACTTCTGGCTCTGGGAGCTGCCAGCAAGGTGCCCTTCCCAGGCATGAGGGCTTCTTCCTGCATGTCACATCTGTTGAGTGGCAAACGCTGGCATGGCCCCTGGGGCTCAAGCTCTAGGGTACACCATGGGGAGGGCAGAAGGTCAAGGTCTACTCTCTCCAGACTCCCCCACACCTGCACAGAGTCCATCTGGCTCCCCGAGGGGGCCAGGGCTCAGCCCTCAGCCTGTGGGGAGAGTTAATAATGAACTGCTGGAGCAGAGTGCCAGGCCTTGAGGTGAGCTTTTACTGGTTGGGAAAAATCAATACCTGGGATTTGCTTGGGAAGCATCCAAGTGGGATAGTGGTCAGCAGAGCTTTGCTGGTCTGCATCTCACTGGCCAGAGAGGGGAGAAGGAAGGCTGCAGCACCCTTACTGAGATGTCCTGAGTTTGCAGTGTCTTCAGCCCTGGTACCTCTGTGCTACCCTTAGTCTCCACCTTGAAAGGTTTCCAGCTGCATCCCTTCCTTCCCAGCCCCTACCCAGACTGAGGCATCACCCTCGGCTCCTCTCCAGGCTGCAGGCAGAATGGGATGGGGAGCAGCTGTGGAAGTCTCCAATGACAGTTCAAGGGAGGCTTCTGCCAGGTGCCAGCCCTGAAATGTCAGAGCGCTGAGCTCCCAGGAGCACTCTGATGACAGTGATGTGCTGTTTCCATGGGGCCCTGCCTCCTGGCTGGAACACAAAAGCCTCTTCCCTGGTGCTGTCAGCAGAGGCTCCTGCTGCTTCCTCACCTCTCCTGCCTGCTTTAAAATGACTTCTTTCTGAATCTGCCGTGCAGCTGCTGTCTGTCAGCAGAAGCATTGCAGGCTGCCTGGGATGTGCAGGTCTGTGGTGACACACGTGTGTGGCCGTGCACAGTGTGCATCCCTTCAGCTGTTAATGCAAGACTGAGGTGCAAATAATATCCCTGAGGAGCAAATCAGAACAGCAGTGCTGGATCCATTGATCCAGCTTGAAACGGCCACGAGTGTGCCCACAGCTGTGCACTGCGTGCAAAGAAAGAGCTCCAGTGCAGGCAGTCAGGGAGCAGAGAACTGCAGCAATCTCTGCAGGGCAGGACTCCATGCAAATCACCTCCGTGGAATTTGCCTGAACAGTTGCAGCAGGAATTGCTTGGGCACTGTGGGTAGATTTGTGATGCCTCTGCCAGGCTGTGAGGAGCAGGTGTGGAGCACCTGCAGTGCCCTGGGGACGCTGCACAGCCACTTGCAGGCAGGCAGAGCAAGGCTTTCCTTGCAGAAACGAACCCTGCAGCTTTGCTGACTCTCTAAGGGTGGAAAACCAGACCTTTGAGTGGCAAAAGACACATCCCAGTGATGGAAAGTGATGGGAACTGTGGTTTGTGAAGAGACTGAACTGCTGCAGCTGGGGAGCCTGCTGAGAGTGGAGAGCAAAGGCTCCCAGCACCCAGACAGGAGAGAAATCGCCAGCAGCAGTGCTGGGCACAGCAGTGCTTTCCCCAAACTCTTTCCTGCCTGAGAATGCAAACCCGCCACAGCCCCGGGTTTAACAAAGCAATGATTAACTACCCAGCAGGAGAGAGTCCCTCTCCGTGTCAGCTTTCAGCGGAGAAACACACCTGGAGAATCCCAGGGAGTGTGAGCTGGCACATCCTGGCCTGCCCTGCACAGCAGCCCAACCAGGGCAGAGCAGTGCCCACAGCTTCTCTGTGTCCTGCTCCTCACCCTTGGCCCCGGGGCCAGGTGAAAGAGCTCCCAAATTCCCATTCCTTTTCTGCTCAGAGTTGGTTTTGCTGGATGGGATCCTTGTCCTCTGAGCAGCCTCCAGCCTGGTGTTGGCGTCGCAGCCCTGACAGGTGCCCATGCCTCACCTCAGGGGAACTGGGCAGGGAACAGCTTTAGCCGTGTCAGGGGAGATGATTCCATGCCCAGCAGTCCTGAGCCCTGTGGCTCCCTACCAGTGACAGATGAAACCTCTAAGGGGGGTTAAGAAGAGGTGAGGCCAGCCCACAGAGGAGAGGTCCTTGGCAGCTCAGCAGATCTGATTACATCCTCTGGTTCCTCACACTGCTCGTTGCCAGGATCTGAGAAACAGTCCAAGCCAAACGGCCACCTTCTGCCTGCCCTCCCAGTGGCACTGGGGTAGAGCCTCACTGAGCTCAGGACATCTCAGACCTGACTCAGTGCAGGTGCTTTGATGGGGTCACTAGGTCAAGCCCCTCTGCCTGGGCCTGCCACCTGTGGCTCTCTGAGCCCATGGCTGTGAGACCCTAGCAGACTCCACAGTGGTGGTTGACCAGAGGTAGCTGCTCCAGGGCAGTACCAACTCCCCAGACATCAGCAAGGCTCACCCACACTGCACTGCTGCCAGCAGCTGCTCCTGCTGTACCTGTCCAAAGCAAAAGCAGTCCCTGACCCTTGCCCCACCACAAACCCCAAACTCTTTTCTTTCTTTTCTTTGTTTCTGCCCCAGGACTTTGCTGCTGCCATGGGCAGGGCTGACATGTGGTGGGTGATGCGGTCGGGGAGCGGTGTGTTGCCCTGGAAATCCATGAAGAATTAGTTCAGGACCTGCTGAGCCACTTGGACACCCACAAGTCCATGGGACCAGATGGGATCCACCCTAGGGTGCTGAGGGAGCTGGCAGATGAGCTGGCCAAGC
>VWZE01013017.1:606864-634789 GCA_013396675.1 Eubucco bourcierii | reverse complement strand
ACATTGCATGTTACTACTAAGCACAGGCAGAGATGTCACCCAGAGACCTGGAGCAGGTGTGTGTCTCCAGATACTATTGTGCCAGAGGATTATTCCCATCCTCAGGAGACCCAGGGATTGTAAAACCATTGAAAGCTACACTTGAAACAATCTCAGGAGGTCACTGCAACCACAGTTGGACAATCAGCTCTACCTGCAGCCACAATGCTTCTAAAAAGACTCCCACAGCAAAGACTCCCTCCAACTCATATCAATAACCCATTCCAGTTACTTCAGTTTTGTTATGGAAGATTTAATCAAATCTGACCTCTAGAATCATAAAAATGTTTGAGCTGGAAGGGACTTTAACAATCATCTACTTCCATCCCACTCACCATGAGCAGGGAGATACCTTCCACTAGTCCAGGTTGCTCAAGACCCCATCCAACTTGGCCTTAAACACTTTCAGAGAGGGGGCATCCACAACCAAAGTGGGCAACCTGTTCCAGTGTCTCACTACCCTCACTGTAAAGAATTTCTTAATAATATCCAGTCTAAATCATCCCTCTTCCAGCTTCAATCCATTTCCTCCTGCCCTATCAATACAAACCCTTGTGAAAGTTTCCTCCCCTCCCCCACCCCACCCCCCTTTTTTTTTTTTTTAGGCTCCCTAAAAGGGAAGGTCACTCTAGAGCCTTCTTTTCTCCAGGCTGAAAATCCCCAACTTTCACAGCCTGTCCTCATATGTGAGGTGCTCCAGCCCTCTGATCATACAGGTCTAGGAGGAGAATGTCAATATGGTTCTTCCTGTAACAGCCCCATACATTGCATCAAAGTCATTTAAACAGTATCACAGTATCACCAAGGTTGGAAGAGACCTCAAAGATCATCAAGTCCAACCCATTACCACAGACCTCAAGACTAGACCATGGCACCAAGTGCCACGTCCAAACTCACCTTGAACACCTCCAGGGACGGTGACTCCACCACCTTCCTGGGCAGTCCATTCCAGTAGCCAGTGACTCTCTCAGTGAAGAACTTTCTCCTCACCTCCAGCCTAAACTTCCCCTGGTGTAGCTTGAGACTGTGTCCTCTTGTTCTGTCACTGGTTGCCTGAGAGAAGAAAGCAACCTCCTCCTGGCTGAACACGTTCCTTGATGTTCATATGATCGGAGTTTGGCTTCTGTATCCAATGAGGCCTGTTAAATACCAGCACAGATCAATGGATTCTGCAGTCACAACGCACTGTCATATTGAAACACTGACCCAGATAACATTGGTTGATACTCCTCACATAAATTATTAAATCCTCCATCAGGAACAGAGCCAACTGTTAATGCATTTAGTGAATTTTGTCTTTTTTAGCTATGGTTTGGTTTTTTTCCTGATTTTTCAGAATACTGCAACTTGCCACAAACAGCATTTTCAGCATCTGATGGTGATTAAGATCCTGCTGTTACCTCTTGCACTATTTGAATCCTTATTTTCAGAAAGCCTGGTATTTTTCTTTACTCAATTCATATCAAATACTGCTGGGGGCATCCATTTTCAATGACAAAATCAGTACCTGGCACTGAGACCTGCTTGAATGAGTGCCACAGAGCTCTGTAGAAGGTTTTGTATGTTATTTTTTTGCATGACATTCCAGTGGTATTTGGCAGAAGTCATGCTGCAGGGCAGGAAACCTTCTGTCACAGCCAGGGCAGTGCTGTGTTTCTGTCTGAAATGTGACATGGAGCTGACACATTTGCTAGCATAATCTCTGAAAGAGATAAATTTACTAATCCCAGGGCTGTGGCTTTTACACTATGGAGATTTAGAGCAGTAATAACCATTTCCTATCATTTGGTGTGAAGAATAAAGCCTTTCAATCACATTCCTTTGTTTGCAATGGATTACCTCCCTGCTAGTTGTTTGACTGTGGTATAAATCTAATGTTTCCATTTCAAGGAGATGTCCTGGGTGTCTGAAACTTCTGTTGCTACCTCTCAATTTATTACATCGACAACAGAGACCATTACTGTTAAGGTTACAAAGTCAAGCACTGAAAAGTTCAGAAATGCCAGACTAAAGCTTGTTTGTGCTGGATGGGTTTTGACCACCTATTGAAATCATGCCCCATCTCCAAACTGGTGGTTCTGAAATGGCTCTGGCAATCCCCTCTTCCCTCTACAGCAACCCCATTTCCAAAAGCTCTATTATTTATGCATAGACCAAAGGACAGCTATTCCTCCTCATAATCTCCTTACCCCTTGACTTGGACATAGAGCCATCCCTATTCTTCCTACCATACACATCCCCTCTCACATCTCTAGGACTTAGTAACCAGCACAACATCAAAGGTAGTTTCTATTTATTCCCCTGAATCCAAGACCATATTCCATGAAAGCCTTCCAGTATCTGAAGGGGGCCTACAGGAAGGCTGGGGAGGGACTATTTACAAGGTCTTGTAATGACAGGACTAGGAGTAACGGATTTGAACTGGTAGAAGGGAGATTTAAACCGGATGTTAGGAAGTTCTTTACAGTGAGGGTGGTAAAACACTGGAATATGTTGCCCAGGGAGGTTGTGGACACTTGGAGGTATTCAAGGCCAGGTTGGTTCAGTCCTTGAGTGACCTGTTCTAATGGGAGGTGGCCCTGCCTATGGTGGGGGGTTGGAACTAGACGTTCTTTGATGACCCTTCCAACCTAAACCTTTCTATTCTACGATTCTATGAAATTGTGGAATCATAGAATGTTTTGGGTTAAAAGGGACCTTGAGAAGTTACCTAGTCCAACTGTCGTGGTAGGCCTAAATAGGCCAAAGGTGGGCTTGTACATGTCCTGGCTTGCCCAGGTATGCTCCCCTGCTCCCCCTCCCTCTGTGTTGGGGGTGGTGGCCACAGGAAAGGGGATGGAAGCCTCAGTTTCACCTAATATGGGCAAACTGCCATCCTGATTGGCTAATCTATGTCCAAAGGCCCATCAGTCTCGGGCTGAAATGGATATAAAGGATGAGCAGGTAGCACATTGAGTGGGTTTGTTATTGTTCTCTTACTACCTCATCGATCCCGAGCTGGGTGGGACCCCAAGCAGCAGGATCAGGCTTTGATACCTCCACGCATTCGGCCTGCACAGCCAGCGAGACACCGTGCCGGGACTGCACATCACAAGACATCTGCCTGCACATGAGAGCCTGCTGCCAAGAGAGCCAGGACCAGGTCAGAGATGTCTGCCTCCTCTATCTGAAGCACCCAGAAGCCTGAGGAAACTCCAAAGCCTCTAACAGCTTCCAACCCACCACATGGTTTGGGTATTGTCCCATGATATTTTTTGTGAGTAAATACTTCAAGCCTCTTACAATCATTAATTGCCTTCTGCCATAAGCAGAAAGGAGCTTCCTGCGTATAAACCTTCTCTGCCAGTAAAAATGTTTGCTTATGTTAGTTGCCTTTAAAGTGTTCCAGTTTACCTGTTCCCTGTATGCACAAATTTCCAAACCTTGCGCTTTTGAACCTTGTATATAAGTTTGTGGCAAGATTTAACCTTAATAAACAGTTTTCATAGTTATTAACAATCTCTGCCTGGATATCAAAATTAATATAATTATTAATTTTGAAACAGTCCCTCCCTTACACCAACCTCAAATGACTCTCTACTATTTTCCCTAAAAGCCGCTTACCTCCTGGAGGCGCTGCCATGGTGAGGACAAGACACCAACTCACTATTTTTCCACACATACTCTTCTGTGTAAGAGCTGAGCCCCTTTTTCCTGCACAGCACCAAATCTCTGCACTGAAAAGAACATTGGTAATTCCCTGGGGGACTTTTCTGGGACACTCATCACAGGAGAAAATGGGAGTCTTGGAAACCAAGCACAGAAGTTTCTTTTCCTGCTTCACTTTCACAACACAACGCTAACGTCAAAAGGCCTCACTGGCCTCGTTTTGCACACAGAGAAGTAGGTGAAGAGATGAGGACACCAATTTTACAAATACTTAACTGTGTTTTAGTACCCTGTATATTCAAAACACAGCTCCCAGTGGCTTCAGTTGGAGCTTGGAAAGCTTACAGATCAGGCCCAGATGGTATTTGAGTGGACCTCACATAATAAATCACTGATAACCACAAACCATGCGGGAAAAACACAGAATGAGAATCTTGCTCATCACTCCTCCCTCCTGATTGGTCACCTTGCCATAGCATGCTTGACAATGGCACACTTAAAGTAGTGGTTAGACTCAATTGTCTTAATAGTCACAGAATCAGAGATATCCAGGTTGGAAAAGACCCTCAAGATCACCAAGTCAAACCTAGAACCCTACTCTACAAGATACACCTTAAATCATATCCCTAAGCACCACATCTAAACCACCCTTAAACACATCCACAGGCAGTGACCCCACCACCTCCCTGAGCCTGGCCATATTCTCCATGAAAAACTTTTTCCTAATGTCCAGTCTAATCCTACCCAGTTTGAGGCCATTCCTCCTTGTTCTGTCTCCAACTACCTGTGAGAAGAGACCAGCAGCAGCCTCTCCACAATGTTCCTTCAGGTAGTTGCAGACAGCAATGAAGTCTCCCCTCAGACTCCTCTTCCTCAAACTAACCAGCCCCATCTCCTTCAGTCACTCCTCCTAAGATTTATTCTCCAGCCCCTTCAGCTTCACTGGCATTGTCTGGACCCACTCCAGCACCTCCACATCTCTCTTGTATTGTGGTGCCCAAAACTGAACACAATACTCAAGGTGTGGCCTAACCAAAGCCAAGTCCAAGGGGACAATCACCTCTCTACTGCTGCTGGCCACAGTATTTTTAATACAAGCCAGGATACCATTGGCCTTCTTGACTGCTGGCTCATATTCAGCTGCCTGTCTACTACAACTCCCAGATCCCTTTCAGCCAGGCAGCTCTTCAGCCACACTGCCCCAAGCCTGTAGCGTTGCTTGGGATTGTTGTGACCCAAGTGCAGGACCTGGCATTTGGTCTTGTTGAAACTCATCTCACTAATTTTGCCCCATTGATCTAGCCTAACCAAGTGCCTCTGAAGAGCCTCTCTACCCTCATCCAAATCACCATTCCCACCTAACTTGGTGCCATCTGCAAACTTACTGATGATGCCTGAATCAAGGTCGTCAATAAAGATGTTAAAAAGAAGTAGTCCCAACACAGATCTTTTCCAACCAAAATAATTCTATGATTGTACAGAGGTTTTGCTTTCCTAGAGCAAACCTCAATCTCCTTAACCAAATTGCAGCCCACTGCTAGGTGCAGGTAACCTTCGAAAGTGTTCTGTGACAGCATTGCTCAGCAAGATACAAGAGGAAAACCAGAGGCAAAATGATACACTACAGATGAAGGCTGTGTTAAACACATAAACAAACAAACAAACCAAACCAAGACTTAGACACAAGCAGTTAAAGAAATTACTTTGTAAAGTAGTCTCAAAATGCAATGTAGGTGATTATAAAACCATCAGATCAGGTCCAAAATCTGTAACGCACAAAATATTCATCACAGCTGATAGAAGGCTCATGGTTTTTAGCATTTGTAGTTCCCATTCAGTGTAAGCAATCATTGATGCTAGCTGTGTGCCAAGGTCTTGTTGAGGTTTTGTAACAAAGGTCTGGATTATCCTCCTGTTTCTTCACCACTCACAACCACCCCCTTCTTGCTCTGTTCCCTTCTCAATCTGTTTCTTTTCAGGACGTGGACTCCTGTTCCTATGCTTTTACAGCACTGAGCCATGGAAGCTGGTTTTCTGCTGACTTAATCACAAGTTGATCTTATAGGCTTGTACCTGAAAGAACCTATCTTCCTACAAGACTTGCACAAATCACTTCCAAGGAGAACTTGTCAGAAAAGGTGAGAAGAACTATCACACCTTCCTTTAGCTGTCCAAAATGTACACATCTAGCCTAAACTGAACCTTTGCATTGCTGCTTTAATCAGTGGAGGAAAACAACCAGTTTCAGGAGGTGCTTAGAATCACAGAATGGTAAGGTTGGAAGGGACCTCAAGGATCATCTAGTTCAAACGCCCTGCCATAGGCAGGGACACCTCTCACTAGGACAGGTTACTCAAGGCCTCATCCAACCAACCTGGCCTTGAACACCTCCAGGGAAGGAGCAGCCACAACCTCCCTGGACAACCTGTGCCAGTGCCTCACCACCCTCACTGGAAAAAACTTCCTCCTGACATCCAGTCTAAATCTTCCCTCTGCCAGTTTAAACCCATTGCCCCTTGTCCTGTCATTGCAAGACCTTGTAAATAGTCCTTCCCCAGCTTTCCTGTAGGCCCCCTTCAGATACTGGAAGGCTATTATAAGGTATCCTGGAAGCCTTCTCTTCTCCAGGCTGAAGAGCCCTAACTCTCTCAGCCTGTTCTCATAGGAGAACTGCTCCAGCCCTCTGAGCATCTTCATGGCCTCCTCTGGACCACCTGCTGCAACACTTCCATGTCCTTCCTGTGCTGGGGGCTCCAGAACTGCACACAGTACCCCAGATGGGGGTCTCATGAGAGCAGAGTAAAGGTGCAGAATCCCCTCCCTTGCCCTGCTGCCCACACTGCTCTTGATGCAGCCCAGCACAGTTGCTGTCTGGGCTGCACTCACTGCAGGCTCATGTTGAGCTTTTCATCAACACAGACCCCCAGGTCCTTTTCCTCAGGGCTGTTCTCAGTCCAGCCTGTCTTTTTTGAGATGAAGGAGCAGCACTGCAGACACACTGTGGATCTGGAAAAAAACCAAAATGGTTGTTGTTATTTATTCCTACCTCATAACCCCTCCCATGCCCTTTTCCTTTTTGGCCACTGTGGAGTCTGGAAATGTTTTTCAAAATATTGTCATATTTGAACATGTCTTCTCTGGATAATAGCAGCTAACTTAGAGTTTCTCCTTATGAATGTTTTGTAGCAATATCTACAACTGTATTTATAACCTTTGAATGCAATTTAAGATTTTACCGCTTCATTAGTAAATAAAGGATCTGTAGATACTAATTGCACTCTTGCTTTGCATTTTCATCACCTTGGTAACATACCTAGCAGATGCCCACCCTCTAGGATCACATCCTAATAGGCAGTTAATAGAAAGTTAAACAAAAACAACCCCACAAAACTCTGCAAACAAAAATCTCTGAAAGCAGCACAATCGTTTCCATGACATGTTACTTAGCGGAAGCATCCTGCTGCCACTGTGACTTTAGGCCAAGCTTCAATTCCTCTTGCCCCAGGCATCCTCAGCTGTAAAAAAAAAAAGATGCATTTATAGTGCATGGTAAAGGACAGGAAAGTTCCCCCAGCCATTTCCACCTTCAGCATCACAGACTGCTGGAGTTCATGTATGTTTTTAGAATGACACTCTGCCTCCCTAAGATTTCTCCTGATGGAGAATATCAAAGTAACTTTTCTAAATAAATGGTTGCTCTCACCATAGGAAAAAAAAACAACACATATATATACACACAAATACATATATAAATCCTCAGTTTATAAAATCATAGAATGGTAAGGTTGGAAGGCACCTCAAGGATCATCTAGTTCCAACCCCCTGCCATAGGCAGGGACACCTCCCACTAGTACAGCTCACTCAAGGCCTCATCCAACCTGGCCTTGAACACATCCAGGGAGGGAGCAGCCACAACCCCCCTGGGCAACCTGTTCCAGTGCCTCACCACCCTCACTATAAAGAACTTCCTCCTAACATCTAGTCTAAATCTCTCCTCTCCCAGTTTAAACCCATATAAAGTCCCTTAAAAATTTATTCACCTCTGTAAGTAACTACTGACCCCTTTAAATGCTCTGAAGGACAGCACAGTAAAGGTCAGTCAGCTTTTCTTGTAGGCAGATACTCCCCCCAGCTTGATCCCCAGTGTGCTACAGGTGATACAAGTAGAAAGCATCACTTCTAGCTACCTGTAAAAACAAAACAAACAAAACCAAACAAAAAAAAGTAAAAGCAGACACTCCCTACCACTACATTCAGAAGTGTTTAATTTGGGCTGCTAGATAGCAGAGGGTGACATGGGCAGAGAATGATTTGTATCCATTATAGGTTTTCATTTCAGATCTACAAGGACTAAGCTGCTTACTTCAACAGCCTGGACAGCAAAGGGCAATATTACATGAACAAGGAGGGAGGTTGGAACTAGATGATCCTTGAGGTCCCTTCCAACCTTACCATTCTATGATTCTATGTGAAGACAGATGAGACCATTTGGACTCTAGGCCAGTTCCAGTGCCTAGCTGACACTTGTCTTGCCCAATAAGAAATTTTCTTGGTGGCTGGCGCCACTGAGGTTCCTAGCAGCTGAAGCAGCAGTAAAAGTAGCAGCCAGAAGCTGTCAGTTCCAGTCTGCCGGCCACAGGATGTGCTCCAAGAGCAGCAGGTGAACAGTGACATAAAGTGATCAAAACCACCAGCTGAAAGCACAAAAGTCCCAACTGCTAGACAGGCACAGCCTTGGTGGAGACAGTTACCTCTGTTCAGGGGAAGGAGAAGTGGCCCTTGAGATCCGTTTTAACCCTGATGTCCAAGTGATCAAAGCTTCCTTTGTCATACTGCAAGCAGGAGCTGCTCGTTTTCTTTGCATCAAGTGATATGCAGACAGCAAGGCTCAAATGCAAGGCTGTGCTTCTGACCTGAGAGATGGTGTGGTGAAGAAGAGGGGTGAGCACAGAGAGCTGTGACACAACCAGGCAGTTTGCTACAACCAGACATTGAGTCTTGCCTCTGCTCCAGCAGCTCTCTGGAGTGAGCATGAGGGTCTTGGATCCTCAAAGTTCATCAGCACCTCACTGTTAGCCACACTGACACCACACAAAGTCTTTATTATGGCATAGAGCTCCAAGGATCAGTGCACAAGGGAGAGACGATGTTGACAGAAAAACAGATGTACAGCATGAGGCTGTGCAGAGACTAAGCAAGCTTGGGGCTTAGAAGCAGGACAAACATGTTAGTTTAGTGCTTTGCCCACCCTGATTAGCCCAACATCATATGGCTGCATCTGTAATCTGAGCAAACTTCACTTAATGCCTTTGAAGCACACTTCTTGTATGGACAACCAAAGCACCTCCATAGGTCAGAAGAGAAAAGGGAAAGAAAAGATTGAATTACAGGGATTAAACAATGGGCCTGGTCAAAGATAAAACATAATCCATGTAAGATATTAGGACATGATCTTTTCCTGCTTGAGGTTAATCTGTTGTTCCCCACAGAGAGTGATCTCTGCACCAAAAGCAGGCAACAGAGCAGTTAATTGATCTTGGACATGAAAATCATCTCTCTGATCTGGTGTGGGAACTTCCATCTCCTACATCCAAAGCAGAGCATCCTGACTGCTGGGACAGTGATATGATTCTTGACCGGTCTCATGTGCTGAAGTTCTTCTCTACAAATTAGTAAACGTTTACAGTCCAACATTGAGGCATTTCTGACCTAAAAGACCTTATTTAGAAATTGCTTGTTAATAGCCATAAAAATGGCAACTACTTATTGCAAGTTCCTCCCGGGGACATCCTGCCTGCACACAAGAGAACAATTTGCTGCTGGAAAAATGCAACTTAGGATACACCACAGGGATGCAGTGGATCCCCCAGCACTAGACACCTTTAAGATTCAGCTGGACAAGGTGCTGGGCCATCTTGTCTAGACCATGTGTTTCCTGAGAAAGCTTGGACCAGTTGATTCTTGAGAGGCCTTCCTGCCAACCTGGTAGTCTTTGATTCTGTGATTCCATATAGAGAGTAGCCAACACAAATTTATTCCTTCTCCAACTGTGACTGCACCAAATGAAATCCACCACAGAACCTGTCTTTGCAAA
This sequence comes from Eubucco bourcierii, assembly GCA_013396675.1. Lineage (NCBI taxonomy): Eukaryota > Metazoa > Chordata > Aves > Piciformes > Ramphastidae > Eubucco > Eubucco bourcierii. Next base: position 625,008 of record VWZE01013017.1, on the reverse strand, counting down.
CAAAGAGTTTAGCATATAACTGAGAGATAACATCCCAGCACTGATGAAGACAGGAGTAATAAGAAAAAGCTGTACTACAGCAAAACCTGTGGATGGAATTTGTGGGCCTCTGTAATCGGCATCGAAATTTCTACTAGCACAAGAAAATTAGAATTGTAGAATCTGTCAGGGTTAGAAGGGACCACAAGGATCGTCTAGTTCCAGCCCCTCTGCCATGGGTGACACTAGATCAGGCTGTCTAGAGCCTCATCTAGCCTGGCCTTAAACACCTCCAGGGATGGGGTTTCCACCACCTCCATGGGCAACTCATTCCAGGGTCTCATCACTCTCAGGCTGAAGAACTTCTTCCTAACCTCCAGTCTGAATCTACCCATTTCTAGCTTTGTTCCATTCCCCCCAGTCCTATCACTATCTGACACCCTAAGATGTCCCTCCTCAGCTTTCTTGTAGGCCCCCTTAAGATACTGAAAGACCACAAAAAGGTCACCTCAGAGCCTTCTCCTCTCCAGACTGAGCAGCTCCAACTCCTTCAGTCTCTCCTCATAGGAGGGTTGCTCAAGCACCTGTTCATTAACTTAGACTGAAATCATCAGCCACAGCTGAATGTTGCCTTACTGAAGGCAACAGGCTGGATACCTCAAGAAGGACCCCACCAGTGGACCAATAGTCCACTTTTTGCTAGGGAATGTTGTTGATACAGCTAGATCACATCAAACAAGCCACAGCATATATTCTGTTTGCTGTTTGTATATCAGGAGAACTTCATAGAAATTGTGAATAATATGCTTGGGAAAAAAAAAAAAAAACCTCACTAAAAGTCAAATAGAGGTCTAAAAAGTAACCATGTAAAAAAACTGAAGAAGCCACCCCCTTATTCCCTCACTACACAGCACAGTTTGACAGAGCCCATCTTTCTAAGCCTTTGTTTTGTGCTGAGGGAGACCTGGGAGCAATTACAGTGGCCTTCCCAAACTCGTAATTTCTACGTATTTGCAGTTCAGGTGCTCATAATAAATATGCCAAAGGCATTGAACCTTTGAGCAGCTCGATGTATCGTGGTGCCCAGAGTAAGGCAAACTGAAAGAGAAGCCAGGAGAATCCTTATGCAGATCATGTTATATCAGAAGCATTTTAGGAGACTGCATTTACGAAGAAAATTCTTACAGTCAGTTATTAGCCAATAAGTGGAGCAGTTCATGGGCAAAGACACAGTAATACACAGCAGGCTGCTGGAGCTCTTAGGGAAAATACAATTAACTTGGTAACAAAATTAAATGTAGTAGATCTATAATAAGTGTGAGCAGCTTACAGTAAACCCAAAGGGAGTATTAACAATTCAGTCCATCAATCATCACAGCATGTAACCACCCCTGTACAATGTTTCCAAAAACCTGTTTGTAATTTTATGTCTCTTCTTGTTACTATATGAATAGTACTATATGAATAGTAACAGTACTATTTATGTCTCTTCTTGGAGAAGAGGAGGTTCAGGGGAGACCTTCTTGCTGTCTACAACTACCTGAAGGGTGGTTGTAGCAAGGGGGAGGTTACCTTCTCTCGGGCAACCAGCACCAAAACAAGAGGACACAGTCTCAAGCTACACCAGGAGAAGTTTAGGCTGGAGGTGAGGAGAAAGTTCTTGACTGAGAGAGTCATTGGTTACTGGAATGGGCTGCCCAGGGAGGTGGTGGAGTCACCATCCCTGGAGGTGTTCAAGGCGTGTTTGGACATGGCACTTGGTGCCATGACCTAGTCTTGAGGTCTGTGATAATGGTTTGGACTTGATGATCTTTGAGGTCTCTTCCAACCTTGGTGGTAGTGTGATACTGTGAATAAAGCTGATCCTTGACCGATTTTAACTGCTATGGAGCCTTGAATTTCAGTACAGAAATACCACTTCACACTAGTCTATCATTTTGATATTCTTGATGTTTATACACATATTAACTGTTGCAGGATTGTAACCAGACTCCTCCACACTAAACTGTCAGTTTTATATTCTTGATATTTAGACTCATATTAACTGTTACAGGGCTGTAGCCAGACTACTCCACACTAATCTGTCAGGTTTATATTCTTGATATTTACACTCAACTGTTGCAGGGTTGTAACTAGGCCATTGGACTATTTTCACCTCTGCCAAAAGATCTCTGAGAATATTTTCAGCAAAATGCACCTCACTTGACATTAATGACAACATTACTTTCCATTATGAATTGACCTAGGGCTTGGAGACTTAAGGCTGTTGAATGGAAATGTGTTGGTAGTGCTGCAACCAGCTCTCCTTTATATCTAAAAGTAATCATGAGGATTGCTATGAACTTGGTGAAGTTATTATGGAAAAATCCCAGCACAAAAGAAAGCTTTATCTCCAATCATTCCAAAGAAAATAGCACCAAGAATATTACTGAAGCTTTCAGAAAACAATCCTGCATAAAAAATTGCTGCCTGCTCTGTCTTACTGTGATAATCAAGTTTGGGCTTTGGAGGGGTGGTTTGAAATTGCAACACATCCACTCAGCAACTTGTCATTCTTCACAGCCTCCCTTCTCCACTGCAGGGACAGAAAACCACTCCCTGCCTCAGCCACACAAGGAGGACTCTGTTCCCAGCACATCTCTGACCTTGATAGTGACTTCAGGCAACTTTGAAATAAATTGAACTAATTTAACTGCTCTCACAGCCCTGGATCAGTTTGCTTCTCTCACCATGGATGAAGCTCGACACTGAGAGTGCTGGTACATGAGTACTCTGGTACTCCTGCCAGTCCAACCTTTCACAATCTTGGATAACATTAATTATTCCCTGAAAAATGGCATCATCCTTTCCTTCTGCTCAAGATCATATTATCCCAGGTAATCAGAGGGGTCTTTAAGTGGAAATTTCATGCTGGCCTTCCAAAGGACACCGAGACACTGGTAACTGTTCATGAGATCATTCTGTATGCCCAAAGAGCCTGCTGGAGTGTGTAGCTGTGGTGTATGTCTTCTCCCCAAAGAAACATGAAGAAACTGCAGGTTCATACAAGGGTGGGGAGAGTTGCTACAACTCCTCACCTGCAAAACTGCAGAAAGCAAGAGCATGAGCTTGACAGCAGAGGAACACTGGGTTTTTTATCAGTCAGTGATGGAACACTTGGTGTGAGCCTTGTCTGTAAAGGTCTCAGTCTGCCTCCCACATAAAAATGCTGCTTCCAGATGGAGTAAAGTTAGTGCTGGTAGATGCAGTGAGGACAGGCAAGGGTTGTCTGTCACATGTAGCTCTTTGAAAAAGAATTGTAGAATCCACTTAGGTTGGAATGGACCTCCAAATTATTGAGTCTGAACACTAACTTGACACTGCCCAGTCCATCACTAAACCATATCACTGAACAACACATCTCCAGGGATAAGGACTCCACTGCTTCCCTGAACAGCCTGCTCCAGGGCTTGACAGCCTTTTCAACAAAGACATTTTTCCTAGTATTCAGCTGAAACTTCTCCTGGTGCAACTTGGAGACGTTTCCTCTTGTCTTGTTTTTTGTTACTTGGTAGAAGAAATGGAGTCCTACCTCACTACAACCTCCTTTCAGGTAGAGCAACAGGGCCTCCCTTGATCCTTCTTTTGTTCAAGCTAAACAACTTCATTTTCCCCCATGAAAATTAGACAGGGAACAGCTCTTGTTACAGGCAAATAAGGTTTAATGGCTGTGGTGGTGTTGGGTCAATGGTTGGACTCAACAATCTTAGAGGTCTTTTACAATCAAAACTATTCTATGGTTCTAAGTATGCTGAGGCAAACAGTGTCATGTCCCTGGCAGCTTCCCAGGTTCTCATCACAAGCTGTGTGTCTGTTGCAGGGAGCAGTGATCTATCTGACACCGAACAAGAGGAGACTCTGAGGACAAGGACACAGCAGTGTCTCACTATGCCCTGAACACTACAGGGCAGCCATGGTCTGAGAGAAGGTCTAGACTTCTTTTGCTGTCCATATCTGCTCAAAAATCAGGGAAGATACTAAAGCACAAATTCCCACAGTCAGAGCATTTTAAACTCAGTCAGTCTCCACCCAAAGAACTTGGAGAGAGGAGCTGTTAATTACCAAGTAGATAGGGTAACCTTTGAGAACTGCGTGACGAGAATTTGAGCAGCTGGAGTGAAAGTGTGTGCTTGAAATATTTTGATTCCAGCACTACATTTCCTTTGGAAATATCAACCAAAGATCCACTTCCCCATAGCTTTCACTCTAAGTCTATTCAGCAGCTCTCCAGAGAAAAATAATAATCTCCATATCACATTGACTATTACTATGATGAAACTATTCAGAGAGAAAGTCTGCACCAGTTTCTTTTCTAGAGAAATGAATCAAATATTTCCATTCTCTGCATCCAGGGCATCTGGAAAATGAATATGTTGACTGAGTTCTGCACAAAACAGAGCTATTGTTTCACCCACAGCAACCTTGGGTTGCTTGTAGTTCAAACCAGGGCACACAGTGAACAGAACTGCTTTGAGTGAACCTCCATCAAGTATCTCTAGCACTAGGAGCATGGTACAGATCACTTGTGAGAGCAATAGGGCAAAGCATAGACCTTGAACAAAGATGTTTGCAATCCAGAGGACGAGACTCCAACCCAGGTGCTGCAGAACGTCCTCCAGCAGAGTCCTTGTTCACCTTAATTGTCCTGTTGAATCACTCTGAGTACTTGAGCAGACCCTTCACCTTTCCCCTCTCCATTTATACCACTCAAGGTGACATAAGATTACTTCTCTTAATGGAATCCAACTCTGTCTGCCATTCCTCCCTTCCCTTTCATCAACACTCAGTCCAAGGATTAACAATAGATCCAAGGCAAGGAGGAAAATCTGAAGCACAATTGTCTCAGGTTGTCTGATGGCTTATTTCTTACCCATGTAATTCCCTAATCCAAACACACAGCAGTGGAGAGTCCATAACCTCTGTTTGAGGCACTCCAACAGAGATTTGTTGGCTGGTAGTGTTGAAGATGCTGCATCCTTCACAGGAGGAAAAAAGCAACCAACCAACAACCAAACAAAAAAACCCCACAACAACAACAAAAAAAACCACCACCCAGACTCTGGAAGCTGTGCAGATGATGCTAAACTTGGAGTAAAGTGGGTTGCAGTATTCCTGGGCATCACAGACCCTTCTTGGGGATCCCAAGCTGACCATTGCAATGATGGGCATGGAGATATTCACAGGTGGTTTGATTACAAGCAAGGAAGACCTTTATTAAAAACAATATTAACTTCAGAAAATAGAACCAACTCCATTTTGCTGGCACTCTAAGCAACACTTATTCCAAGGGGCAGAGAGGATGGCACGTGCCATGAGCAGTAATAGCAGGAGGATGGCTAATGATGCACAACCTGCTTACACTGAGTGAAACTGAAATTTGTCACCTAGGACTGTTCTTCAGAGTTCAGTTCAGGTAAAACTTTTTGAGCAGAGCCTTCAATGTTTAATAGAAATAGCATCTTAATCACCAAGGAGCCCCTGAGCCTCACACATGAGATGTTCTGATTTAAACTGCATTAACTGAGTGTTGTACTCAGGCACAGAGATTTATAGGTGACCTTCCTCTTACCATCAGTCATAAACACCTAAGCCACTTGCAAGTGCCACCAGAGATGATTCACATGCACCTGAGAGAGGAGGTGACACTTAATACAAACAGTTGCTTATCCCCTAAATACACCTAGTCAAGCTGGCTATTCTATTAAATCCCTGTGCCAGCAACATGTATGCATGGATTGCCACATCTTAGGAGACATATTAATTTTTGATGTGGAGCTGCAGCTTCACTGATGGAGTGCCACCTGTAATATTTAGCAGTGCTGCCATGCCACAGCTACCCCAGTAATCACAGTATCACAGTATCACCAAGGTTGGAAGAGACCTCAAAGCTCATCAAGTCCAACCCATTACCACAGACCTCAAGACTAGACCATGGCACCAAGTGCCACAGCCAAACCCGCCTNCCCCTGAGCCTCCTCTTCTCCAGGCTAAGCAATCCCAGCTCCCTCAGCCTCTCTTCATAAGGCTTGTGCTCGAGGCCTCTCCCCAGCCTCATTGCCCTTCTCTGGACACGCTCAAGCACCTTGATGTCCTTCTTAAATTGAGGCCCCCGGAACTGGACACAGTAATATCTCACCAGCTACCACAAATAACCTTTCTGATTAGGAACTTGTATGTTTGGTGAATTATTCATCTACCTGCAGAGCAGTGCCAGCAGCCTGGGGAGTGACAACTGTGGTGTTTGAGTTGATGTGGCAGGAGCTGAGACCAACAGCTATTTGTCCTGTCACGTGTTATGGTTCTCTTCACTGTTGTCCCAGTTTGGGAACTATAAGGTTAAAAAGAGTCCTCTGGGGACTGGAAGATTGTTATTCAATCCCATAATTCTGCTCTCTTCATAAACTCACAGCAAGGCCAGCTCACTCTCCTCTCCTCCCCCTCCAGCCTTGTGCCAGGCAGGAGCTGTGTTATCAGGACAAACATGTAAGGATAGGCCTGGGTTGGAGCCTCCAGAGGCTGTGCCTCTTAGACAGCAGAGGCATGGGGGGAGGATTTGAGCACTGGGGATGACCGACTNTAGATTAGGGTGTATCCCTCCCCTGGTACAATAAACTCACCACAACACATATCGGGGTTTTGTGTTTGTTTGGGTTGTTTTTTTTTCCTGACTTAAAAAAAAAAACCAAAAAAACAACAAACAAACCAACCAAACGAAAAACCAATGTGTGTTGTGGTGAGTTTGTTCTACCAGGGGAGGGATCCACCCTAACCTGGTACAACTGCATATTGCTGACAAGTTTTCATGTGCCTAGTGCAAAATTCTCAATCCTACGCTAACAAGAAAGGTTTAAAGCAAGGGGCTAACTTCTCATTAAAAATTTGGTTACTGCAAAGCCAGAAAGTCCTTTCATGGCTAAACTATTGCTGTCTTCAGTATTTCTCCCGCGCATTTTCTATAGGCTGCCCCAAAAATTCTGGAAAGCTGTCTGGATCCTCCTTGGCACAAAGGTGTTTCATAGGCACATCTAAATGAAGTCATGAAACATGGCTACTTACAAGCTTCGTTGCTGCTCAGAGTATTGTGGTATCTCTCCTGGTACTTGGCAGGCTTCTGAGAGCAGCAGCTCCAGCAGTCCTGAGAACACCATCTGATTTCAGTGACTTCTCAGAGATGCCTCTTGTGTTTGTTGAAGGAGCTGGAACTCATGAACTCATGACAGAAATAAACAATAGCTCAGAGTAAAATAAAGAGATGTTCTCATCTGAGTTTATCAACAGAGCTCCAGCATAGCTCAAGGCATGACCATCACATGTGGTTGTTACCCAAGCTGAACAACACAGACTTCTTTGCCCAGGTAGCCAGGATGGTGCTGTGATGCTCTGCCACAACACAGATCCTCAGGAGTATACACACAACACACCCCATGAAGCATTTCCAGACTTCTATGAGGTAACATCTGTGTTTTAAACACAAAGGCAAGCTCCTTTTACAACCCACCTTTCACCCAGGGTGCAGTAGAATCACCTCTAGACCAGCTCTTCTCTCAGGGTGCAGCTGCCACCATAGCTTTTTTTTTTTTTTCTTTCTGCCTTTAATTCCAGCCCTGCTCTGCAACCAGATGGAACAGAACTATATTTATTCTTTACCAGGCTGGAGATACAGAGGTTGGCTTGCAAAGAGCTTACCACAGGCTTACAAATGAGACTTAACAAAAATCCCCCTCTATTTTGCCTGGAAACTAGAAGCTCAGCTCTAAAATCCCCTTCACAAAAGAATCAGCACTAACCATTACCCACAAGGTCACACACTTCTTTAAGCATCCTCTTGCTTGCTTTAAGCAAGAACTGATGAGACTCTTTTTCATAAGAAGCTTTCACCATCTATGAAACCATCTGTGGCAAAAAAGGTGTGGTGCTACACAGTCAATCTACACTTCTTTAACTCACCCCAGGCATCACCTTCCTGCATAAATAGCCCAGCTAGAAGTAAACAGATGACTCAGAGGGTAGAGGGCTTCCTGGAATGAAGGCAGAACAATCTGCCTGTAGTGCATTTGGGACAATAATACCCACCTGAATCTTTGCTGGTGTGAATTGGGTCAAATCTATCACAGCTGATGAAGGTGTGATGATTACTAACATGTGAAGGTATTGAGAAGTTGAAATTCATGGAATCAAGAAATCATAGGACTGGTTTGGTTGGAAGAGACCACTAAGATCATCAAGTCCAACCACTAACTAACTCTACCAAGTCTGGTGCTAAACCATGTCTCTCAGCACCGCGTCTCTGCAGTTTTTAAACATCTCCAGGGATTGGGATCCACCACCTCCCTGGGAAGCCTATTCCATCCCTTGAGAACACTTTCAGGGTAGATGTTTCTCCTAATATTCAACCCAAACCTCCCCTGGTGCAACCCTTTCCTCTCATCCTGTCACATTACTAGTGAGAAGAGACTGACACCCACCTTGCTACAACCTTCTTTTGGGTGGTTGTAGAGAGCCAGTAGTTGTGCTATAGAGTGGCAGTTGTAGTGGAAGTGTTGTGTTGTTTTGGTTTTTTTGTATAAGGGGATGCCTCTGGGATTGGGTCCAAGATGCATCTGGACATGTGTGCTGGGGGGGACCAAAGCAGTCTTCACCTGGTGTCTATTTGATTTGCCATAACCAGACATGGAAACCACCTGGGGGTATGAGAAAAGGCCATGCACTGCCACTGCTGTGAGTGCTCTCTTGATATGTGGGAATGGGCAGGAGAAGAAGGCCCCACAGTAAATACATGCCTGCTTCTGGCTGGGTTGCCTTCAACATCCTCCCTAGCTGAGGCTCAGCGGAATCAGAGGGGATACCAGTGGCTGCCCAGCACTCGGAAATCATGGCGAGGTGCACAGGGCTGCTGTATAGATGGCATCAGATTCACAGGCTGTGGAAATAAACAGCTGATGTGCAAATTATCCTTCATCCACACAGACAGACATGCAGCCCTGTCTTGGCCTCAGGTTAGTGCCAGCAGCCAGTTCTGCCCAGTGCATCATCTCTACCATCCATACAGCACCTGATGGTCTGTGTGGTTTCTGCAAGGAGTTACAGGCAGAGAGTATCTTCTGTCAAAGTCAAGGCAAAAACCCAGTCAGCTTCAGAGGAGGCACAACCTTATTTACTTTTTAAAATTAACAGGCTTGCTCTCAGGAAATGTTCAGCTCCCAGAGCAGAGTAGGTCACAGCAGCACTTGATCTATGGATTGTAAAGCTACTGGTGGACAACATGCTCTTTATGGGCAGTTATATGGCTCTTTTTGGCTGTATCAAGCAGATTATTGCACTTCAGAGCCGTTACTGTTTATAAGGACACTGAGCTTTTAAATAAACCATTAAAATAATGATTCAAGCTCCAGTTTCACTAAAAGTCACCAAAAGTAGTCAGATGTGCTGCAAGGACATTGTTGGTGGGCGTCTGTAGATACCCAGAGCCATGGCAACACTTTCAACCCATGATCATCATTTGAACATGTCAGTATGCACAGGCTTCCATCCTCCATTGGTGGAAGGCCAGTAACTGCAGCACATGGTGGCTTGAGCAGTTTGCCCTTCAGTAGTTCCCTATAGTGTAATTTTCTCTATTAAAATATTTCAAGTAGCCTCAAACCAGCACAGCTTTCTGAAGAAAGATGGGAAACAACTCAGTGACCAGCTCCCACATCCTGGGCAAAGGACTCAATCTCAGGGTGCAGATTACCAGCTGAAGTGTCCCAAACAGGTGGCAGCAGATGGGCAGAAACTAAAGTGGTTCTTTCCAGTGAGGGTGGTGAGACAATGGAACAGGTTGCCCAGGGAGGTTGTGGCTGCTCCCTCTCTGGAGTTGTTCAAGGCCAGGTTGGAAGAGGCCTTGAGCAACCTGTTCTAGTGGGAGGTGTCCCTGCCTGTGGTGGGGGGCTGGAACTAGATGGTCTTTGAGGTCCCTTCCAACCTAAACAATTTTGTGATTCATTCTATGATTCTACAAATGGTGGAGCTAAGCCAGCTGAGGCTCAATTTATTCATTGAATCTGGTGAACACATCCACCAATTTACCAACTCAGCTCTAGATGGTTTTCATCTCCCTTCAGCCAAGACCTCTCTAGTTTCACCTCCCCGAGGACATCTTCTGGAGGGATACAATGTTACCAACCCAAAAATATTTAATGAAAGAAACCTATCAAGCACCCGTGGTAACCAGCTACTCATTGCCTCCACACAAAAATGGATCCCAGATCTGCCCCATCTTCAGTGGAGTGAAAGATGCTTAATGTGCAATGTGGAAAAGCAAGAGACAGATCTGCTCTACCTGCTCTGCAGGTGAGATTCAGAAAATCTGTGACTTGCACTTCCAACACTGAGCAAAGAAAAGGGCCTTGCTTGCCTTGAAGCAGTGGGAGTTTGGGTTATATACAGCCTCTCTCTTTCCCTTGAAAAGCATCTGCTAATAGAGTGGAGTTGGAGGGGAGCATCAGACAAAGAGACATCACAAGTACAATCCTCCCTGTCAGTTGAACTGCCACTTGCCAGGAGAGTTTCTCATGCAGCCTACACCTGTGATGTGCTATTATAGTCTATGAAAAGAAAGGAAAATGTCAAGTTTAGAATGTCTCAGCTATTTCCAGAGGATTAATGCTATTATGGGTCTGGGATGACATGCAGTGGAGACTGTTCTCAAGCAGCAATTCAGGGTCCAGCTCTTTGAGGAGTCAATCTGAGCCAAAATAAAACTGACCCTAGACTAAGGCAGGAGATACTCATTTAGCTCATTTTGTCCATCAGGGCTTTCCAGATCTCACCTTGAAGTGTCAGTTATTGATCAGGGGTTGCTTTGCTCTCTGTGGACCAGGAAAGGATGGTGAAAGGCTCTGATCTTATGTGATAGCTCCCAGATTCTGGCATCCCAAGTACAACACACCACAGGGTAGCCTCCTTCCCTGTGACCTGAGCTGAATCCTCATGGAGCCCTTTCAGTGACAGCAGCGTCTCGCTAGCTCACGCTGCCTGCATGGTTCTGTTCCCTGGGCAGGTGCATTTGATCATGGAGCTCTTTTGCACGCAACACCCTCTCAAGGTGATCATCCCAGGTTAACTTCAACTCAAGCCACCACATAATCTACTGAATTTGTTCTCCTTGTTGAACCTCTCATTTTGCTGTTGCATTTGCAGTAACGTGAAGAGCTGAAGTCTCATCTCCTGCATCCTAAATCAGTCCTCAGCTACTGAATCATCATTTCCCCCTCAAAACGAGCTTTAAAAAGATCCATTAAACCATTTGCTTTGTGGTCCTTTATTAGACACTTCAAGCTTCCAGCTCAGTATCCAATTTCTCAGGACACCAGCACTGCATCAACTCCCTTCTTGTTGGGGGTATTACTTTAAAGGGCAGGATAATCACACATCACACACAGCTTTTCCTTGCAGCGTTTGAGAAGAAAGTCCCTGAGATGTGACACAACCTGATCAGGTACAGGGGTAGGGAGAGAGGAGATCAGAGAGATTTTGCTTTCATGTGGCTACAAGACAAATCATTGTCCAGGACAATGGGTAGTAATTGTAAATCCTCTTTGAGTTTTACCATACATCAGAGATCTGGAAGGGAGGAGATTGCTCGATAGTTACCATGCCTTCCAGCCTCCAATTACCCTCCTCGCTGCTTTCAGTACCAAAGTAAAAGGGAAAAAAAATTACTTTCTTCATGCTAAATGAACCACAAAGTGGAGCCAGATGGGCAAAGGGACTTGGAGAAATTATCACAGGCTCTACTCTGCCCAGGTCTCATTTATTTCTTTTAGCTCCTTCCAGAAGAGGAAGGGTTGCTTGGAAGGTGTGGGACTGGGGTGCTGCTTTCTGGCATGGGACTGAGGTGCTGCTTTCTGCACCTTGTGCTCTCTGTGATCAGCTGGTTATTAGCTTTAGGAAGAAAAAAAAACTATTTTAAAAAATCTGTGCTCAATTTGTTCATTGGACACTTCAGTACATCAGAGAGGAAGAAATAAACTGCAGAGAAAAACCTTTCTGTCTTCTGACACTGCAGTTTCACAGAAGTCTCACAGGAGAAACACCTGCCCCTGTTATGGTGTCTACCATCAGCAGATGGCCACACACATTCCCACCAAGTCACTTACCCTCTTTACAAGGGGAAATCGAAGCTGATGAAATTGATGTGATAGTAGATCACCCAGCAGCATGTGAACTTCAGTCTATGGTGTCCCAGACAGGGCTCAGTCCATCAGCCTGCAGAAGCAGAGGCATCCATTTTTCCAGCTCTGCATCCCGAGATGGGTTCTCCTCCTACCATACAGTTCAAGACCTGCCAGAATGCTCATCTCTGAAGCAAATCATAGAATCATAGAATGGTAAGGTTGGAAGGGACCTCAAGGATCATCCAGTTCCAACCCCCTGCCATAGGCAGGGACACCTCCCACTAGTACAGCTCACTCAAGGCCTCATCCAGTCTGGCCTTGAACACCTCCAGGGAGGGAGCAGCCACAACCTCCATGGGCAACCTGTTCCAGTGCCTCACCACCCTCACTGCAAAGAACTTCCTCCTAACATCCAGTCTGAATCTCCCCTCTGACATTGCCCCTTGTCCTTGTAAGGATTTACAAGGTCGTTGCAAGCCCTTGTCAATAGTCCCTCCCCATCCTTCCTGTAGGCCCCCTTCAGGTACTGGAAGGCTACTATAAGGTCTGCTCAAAGCTTTCTCTTCTCCAGGCTACAGAGCCCCAACTCTCTCAGCCTGTCCTCATAGGAGAGCTGCTCCAGCCCCCTGATCATCCTTGTGGCCCTCCTCTGGACCTGCTCCAACACTTCCACACTTCCATTCAAGAAAAAGACTGGATGAGGCACTTAGTGTCATGGTCTAGTTGATTCGCTAGGGCTGGGTGATAGGTTGGGCTGGATGATCTTGGAGGTCTCTTCCAATCTGGCTGATTCTGTGATTCTATGTGATCTCACTGGGGCAGAGTAGAGGGGAAAGAGAACCTTCCTCAACCTGTTGGTTAAAAATCTTCTTTATGCACCCAATTTCCAACCCCCAAATTTTCCAGACCACATATGCTTAAAGTCCTCTTTGCACATGTGCAGATTTGACCCTACACTGTCAGTGATCTGAGCCACCAGTGCCCGTGGTTGTTATCCAGCACTGCAAGCCCCAGTGTGGCTTGGAGAACTTGGCTTTGCTGTAGAGTTAATAAGGTTAGATAATAAACTGTTTTTCTTGTTGTCTCTCTCCTCCAAGTCTATACTCTGCCATCCAAAACCCATGTGTATCTTCTGGCTTCGTGTTTTCCCAGCCTTATCTCTGGTCTGCATCCAGGTGTGATCATTTAAATGTTTCAGGGCAGCAGCATGAATTTTTAAGCCCAGCAGGCAGACTTGCAAAACAAACATCCAATTAAGTACTCATTTTTAATAGATGCTGTACAGTTTGCAAGCAGCCAAGTCTTTTTTATTGGCCTTTTATTTTTAATGCTATTAAACCACACTGCTCAGCTTCAGTTTTGGAGGAATGTCTCCTCCAGCATTCACTCACCCACTACTGTTGAGCCTTTAACAATTTGCTGTCCTGCCTCCTGCTTTGCAGTAAATGAGGATGGACTTGAGCTATTTCTGTTGGACTTTCATTTTATAGGAGACAAATTCAATTATGTATTATGAAAGTCACCTTTGACTTAAAGCTAGACATGAGAAGTCACCCCAACATATCCCAGAGTTATTATTTTGTCAAAGCATCTGGAGAGGTTAAAAGCACAGCATCCTCTAAGAAAACGTGGTATTCACATGTGAGCCAGCCTCTATCCATGCAGCATCAGGGTCATCACCAGGTCCCAGGGTCATCCAGAGGGACCTGGACAAGCTGGAGAGATGGGCCCAGGTGAACCTCGTGAGGTTCAACAAGAGCAAGTCCAGGGTCCTGCACCTGGGGCAGAACAATCCTCACTACTAGTACAGGCTGGGACATGAGGTGTTAGAGAGCAGCCCTGTGGAAAGGGACTTGGGGGTGCTTGTGGATGAGAAGCTGGACATAAGCAGACAGTGCGTGATTGCAGCCCAAAAGGCAAATCATATCCTGGGCTGCATCAAAAGCAGTGTGGTCAGCAGGGCCAGGGAGGGGATTCTGCCACTTTGCTCTGCTCTGCTCAGACCTCACCTGGAGTACTGTGTCCAGTTCTGGAGCCCTTATTATAGGAAGGACACGGACCTGATGGAGCGAGTCCAGAGGAGGGCCATGAAAATGATCGGAGGGTTGGAGCAGCTCTGCTATGAGGACAGGCTGAGTGAGCTGGGGGTCTTCAGTCTGGAGAGGAGGAGACTTCTGGGGGACCTAATAGCAGCCTTCCAGTACCTGAAGGGGACCTACAGAAAGGATGAAGAGAAGCTGTTTACAAAGGCCTGCAGTGACAGGACGAGGGGCAGTGGGTTTAAGCTTGAGAAGAGCAGATTTAGACTGGGTGTTAGGAACAAGTTCTTTACTATGAGGGTGGTGGAGCACTAGAACAGGTTGGGACATGGTTGAGGCCCCTTCCCTGGAGACATTCCAGGTGAGGTTTGACGGTGCCCTGAGTGACCTGGGCTAGTGGGGATGTCCCTGCTGACTGCAGGGGGGCCAGACTCGATGACCTCTAGAAGTCCCTTCTGGCCCAGACCATTCTATGATTCTGTGTTGTTCTTGGAATGTTGCTGTGGTCATTTTTCCAATAGAATCATAGAATCATAGAATGGTAAGGTTGGAAGGGACCTCAAGGATCATCTAGTTCCAACCCCCTACCATAGGCAGGGACACCTCCCACTACTAGAGGTTACTCAAGGCCTCGTCCAACCTGGCCTTCAACACCTCCAGGGAGGGAGCATCCACAGCCTCCTTGGGCAACCTTTTCCAGTGCCTCACCACCCTCACTGCAAAGAACTTCCTCCTAACATCCAGTCTAAATCTCCCCTCTGCCAGTTTAAACCCATTGCCCCTTGTCCTGTCGTTGCAGGACCTTGTAAATAATCCTTCCCCAGCCTTCCTGTAGGCCCCCTTCAGATACTGGAAGGCTACTATCAGGTCCCCTCGAAGCCTCATCTTCTCCAGGCTGAAGAGCCCCAACTCTCTCAGCCAGTAAAGTCTGACTTTGTGAAAAGTTCCATTTCTGTCCCCATTTCTGATGCATTTTCCTCCAGACAGCTCTGGCCAGGGCATCTTTCATAATCCAGGAAGGGGCTGACACAACTTCCAGCCCCAAACACAGATGAATTCTGTAGCCCCAGGCAGCTGTAAAGCAGTCACACACACACACACAGAGGGCTCCTGTATGAGCTCTTGCAGGAGCTTTGTCTGCCACAGCTCCCACTGTCTCCCATGGCACTCACCTGGCCAAACTGGCTGCCTGAAGCTTGGATTTGTGGATGCTTTGCTGGGCAAACACTGGCTGGCTGGCCAGGCCCTAAGAGAGGTGGAGGATGGAGTTAACTCCAGCTGGTGGCTGGTCACTAGTGGTGGTCCCCAGGGCTCAGTGCTGGGGCCAGTTCCCTTTGGTATTTTTATTAATGATCTGGACAAGGGAATCAAGGCAACCTCAACGAGTTTTCAGATAATACCAAGCTGGGGGGGGAGGATTGATCTGCTTGAGGCTCTATTAATGGATGTAAACAGGCTGAATCAATGGGCTGACACCAGTGGGATGAGGTTCAACAAGGCCAAGTGCTGAGTCCTGCACTTGCATCACAACAACCCCATGAACACCTGGGGCAAAATGACTTGAAAGCAGCCTGGTGGAAAGGCACCTGGGAGTGTTGGTCAACAGCTGGCTGAGGATGAGCCAGCATGTGGCCAGGTGGCCAAGAAGCTCAACAGCATCCTGTCCTGGATCAGCAATGGTGTGACCAGCAGGACTATGGCAGTGATTGTTCCCACACGGGGCACTCATGAGGCCACACTTGAGTACTGGATTCAGTTTTGGACCTCTCATTCCAAGAAGGACTTTGAAGTGCTGGAGTATGTCTGGGGAATGGCAACCACCTTTGGGTGGTGAAGGGTCTAGAGCACAAGCCTTGTGAAGAGCAACTGAGGGAACTGGAGTTGTTTATTCTGCAGAAAAGGAGGCTTCTGGCTCTCTACAAGTCCTTGAAAGGAGACTGGAAGGAGTGAGGGGTTAGTATCTTCTACCAAGCAGAAAAACATACAAGAGGAAACAGCCCCAGGTTCCACCGGGGAGGTTTAGATTGAACATTAGAAGAAACCTCTTCACTGTAAGGGTTCATAAACACTAGAACAGGCTCCACATCAAAATTTTATGAGGCTATTGGAACCATACAGTCATAGAACTGTTTAAGGTCAATGAGCACAAACATTATTTAACTGGTGCTAAACCATGTCCCTCAGCATCACATCTCTGCATCTCTTAGATACCTCCAGGAACAGGGATTCAACCACCTCCCTTGAGAGCCAGTTTCAGTGTTTGAGAACACTTTCAGAAAATGTCTTCCACTAGATCAGGTTGCTCAAAGCTCCATCCAACCTGGCCTTGAACACCTCCATGTAGAGGACTTCTACAACTTCTCTGTGAAGTCTGTTCCAGTGTCCCACCACTCTCACAGTAATGCATTTCTTCCTTCTATCTCATCTAAATCTACCTTCTTGCAGCTTAACAGAGCTGCTTTCAGCACAAAGGGGAGCATCTTCCATAGGGACACAGCCAAACAGATGGCTACTTTAGCATCTGTGAAGACTGTATGAGCCCAGAGTGAGCAGACCCAGCTACTGACATTGGCCCAAGGCTGGTGAGTGGAGGCACAACTAGTGGGGAGGAGACACCACAGCCAGGGGTAGGTAACTGGTGAAAGGGTGCACAGTGTCCTCCTCCCTGACAGATCTTGTAAGAGATAGTACTTTAGGAAATCCTTTCTGTCACTCTGATGAATCTCCAGCACAATTTTTGTTGCAATTCATCTATAGGCATGGTCTAGAGGAGCCAGAGACCTGCGACCTGACACCCTCTTGCCCATAAATGCTTGTCACATAGCCAGCAGTAACACACGGCACAGCCTTCTCTCATTCCGGCTCTGATTCACTGATGCATTTTACTGCCTCTCCTTTTCGTTTTAAACCCAAGACCAGAATAATTTTTACCCTGGTCTCCTTGGCCATGGCTGTGCCTGGAATATAATATTGATCTTCTCTCTAGTTAGCTCTTCATGCCCAATCGTGCTAAAGTGGTGGCAGCTCCAGTGTCCCCTGGGGCCCAGGGACCAAGGTTGCTGGCATGTTATTTATAGTCAATCGCAGAACAGTGTGAGTTGGAAAGGACCTTTAAAGGTCATCTAGTCCAAACTCCCTGCACTCAGCAGGGACATCATCTCCTTGACTTTGCTATTGTCAGACCCCACCTGAAGTACTGTGTCCAGTTCTGGAGCACCCACCACAAGAAGGACATTGAACTATTGCAGCAAGTCCAGAGGAGGGCCACAAAGATGCTCAGAGGGCTGGAGCAGCTCTGTTATGAGGACAGGCTGAGAGTTGGGCCTCTGTAGCCTGGAGAAGAGAAGGCTTTGAGGAGACCTTATAGTAGCCTTTCAGTATCTGAGGGGAGCCTACAAAAGGGCTGGGGAGGGACTATTTACAAGGTCTTGTAATGATGGTACCAGGAGTAACCATAGAATGGTAAGGTTGGAAGGGACCTCAAGGATTATCTAGTTCCAACCCCCTGCCATAGGCAGGGACACCTTCCACTAGTACAGGTCACTAAAGGCCTCACCCAATCTGCCCTTGAACACCTCCAGGGAGGTTGTGGAGCACAGAATCACAGAATGTGATCTTTGATCACACTGTGTAATTCTCCACAACCTCCCTGGGCAACCTGTTCCAGTGTCTCACCACCCTCACTGAAAAGAACTTCCTCCTAACATCCAGTTTCAATCTCCCCTCTGAGAGTTTAAACCCGTTACTCCTCCTTATCGAATTATAGAATTAATTGTAGAATGATTTAGGTTGGAAGGGACCTCAAGGATCATCTAGTTCCAACCCCCTGCCATAGGCAGGGACACCTCCCACTAGGACAGGTTACTCAAGGCCTCATCCAATCTGGCCTTGAACACCTCCAGGGAGGGAGCAGCCACAACCTTCCTGGG
>VWZE01013017.1:586131-604159 GCA_013396675.1 Eubucco bourcierii | reverse complement strand
AAAACCCAAACCACCCCACAACTTTAAAAAAAAAAAAAAAAGATTGAAACTGAAGTGCAGTGAAGTGAACCTCTCTTAACATCAGCCTTTTTTGTTGTCACCCATTTCCTTTTCCTCTGCTTCAGATGAAATGAATTCATTAGTGGAGCTCCTCAGTGACTGCAGTTTAGACTTTGAGTCATTTTATATGTAAAGTTTGGAAATTTCATCTTGCTTCAGTGAACTCCTGCTTGGTTTGCGTGGTGCTTGCTCACCTCCCACAGGCAGTAGTGCCCAAACAGCCTTGCCAACCACCACATCTGTCCCTTTCTCACCCACTACTGGAGATTTATTTCCTGTCAAACCCCGAGGCTTCAGAAGAAGGATGCTGTGACAGAGACTTGGATCAACAGAGCTTGTAAAACCAAACTGGACCTGACATCCTTCCCTAGATGTCAGGTATGGCTCCTGAGCACTGAATTTGGAGCAAAACTTTTATTGGTTTCCCTCCGCTGCCTTCATTATCATACTGGAATCAATATATTGCCAGGACTCCCTGGAAACCTCCAGAAAGGGTGGGTGAGCTTCCATTCCTGAATGCTGGTCCCAGCATAGAGGATAACATTCATCTTCTTGCTCACTGTGCAAGTCCCAGGATACTTCTGTGACCATTTTTTGAAAGGGACATTCAAAAGCTGCTCTTCAGCTCCATCTGTTTCCCTCCACAGACCCCTGTCTTGAAGCTACATCAGTGGCAGTGGTTGCTTAGGTTTCTGGGGTAAAAGCTGCAGGAAATCTGCAGACTGAGAAAAGACAGAAGCCAAAGAAACTTAATCAAAATGACCCCACTGTGCCTGGCAGGTGGAGAATCTTGTATTGCAAATACCTCATGGTTCTGCTTATGCGTAACAGACTGTATGTGCATGTTAAACTTCTCTCTCTCCATACGCCCTAGTATATATGCTATTAAGAAGGGAGTCACAGATGGAATTGTTTTTCTGCTAGGAACTGCCACCATCATCTCTGATGACTCCCTACTGCTGCCTCAGATCTAGACCCTTTCCCTTGCCAAAAAGGGCAGTCCTGCTCCTGAGAGCATTGCTGTTGGGGAAAAAAAAAAAAAGGTGGAAAATCAGTGTGTGCATCATTGCAAGCCTTGACTGCTTATACCCCTTGGCATTACATTTTTGCCCAGAGGTCCAACATTACAGCATTTATAACCCCCACAACCACTGGAGGTTGCACAGTTGGAGGACAAGATGTACCCCAAAATAAAGGAGCTTCTCATGCTTCCTTGTGAAGCCACCCAAACACAGACCTTGGTGAGTTCAGGCACAGCAGCAACAATCACTTATGGGTAGGTTCATCAGCAGAGCAAGTAGAGAATGCCTTTTGGTTTGTCCTTCCAAAATATGTTGATGAAAGCAAGCCCAAGCTGGGCTGTCTGCGTTGCTCTGCACGGATCAATGCCTCATGGTTGATTGCCTGCATGTGATTAAATCAGGCTGAGCCTTTTGACAGGCCTATCTCACGCTTTGCTCAGCCCCAGAGAACCAAACCTACACAGGGCAGCAACCCTGGTGGGTACCTGGGACATCCAGCTTGTCCCCTCCATCAGGGGACACTTTTGATCTTCATTTACATGGGTTTTCTGTGGTGTCAGAACATCTCCACACATGATCTTCTTGTAGGGGTTTTCACAAACCCAGGGCTTAGCTGTCAAGAGTCAGGGACAAAAGGAGGAGAATTGTGATTCTGTGAACAGCTGATGGACAGAGACTCATAGCAAGTCAGCGTGATCCCAGAGAGTTGTTTCCTTGAACCAATGGAAAAAACCTCAGTCATTGTTTATCTTCTTTCAGCAGGTTTTGTTTCGTCATTGGAAAAATTCAGCAATGCAGCAGACAGCTTCAGGAATACACAGACTGCTTTTGGCAATTACCAATTAGCAAAGAATGTGCTCATACAATTCCCAAATGGCCTTTTCCCTGGGAATTTCTTGTTTTGAACAAGACATTTCTTATCAGAATAAACACACACGCTTGGACAAATAGTTCTTGCTGGAACTTATGACTTAATGAAGCTGGGAGAGTGGGGCAGGCAGCCACTGCCATAGGCTGGCTGCATGCCCTGGCAACTCCCAGCCCTGCACCAGGACCTCTACCTTCAGACAGTACAGCAAAGGGGCATGGCCCCAGCCCGTGTATCACAGAATCACAGATTGGTTGGGTTGGGAGCTTTAAAGAGCATTTAGTCAAACCCCTCTGCACTCACCATGGGTATCTTCAACTAGACCAGGTTGCTCAGAGCCCTTGACCTGGACATGTTTTGGGGGGCTTCTATCACCTCTCATGGCAACCTGGGTCAGTGTTTCACCACCCTCAGTGTGAAAAATGTCTTCCTTCTACCTAGACTGAATCTTCCCTCTTTTAGTTTAAACTCATCACCCCTTGTCCTGTCACAGCAAGCCCTGCTCAAATGGTTGTCCCCATCTTTCTTACAGATCCCCTTTAAGTACTGAAAGGCCATAATAAGGTCTCCCTGGAGCCTTCCCTTCTCCAGGCTGAACAACCCCAACTCTCTCAGCCTTTCAGTAACAACAGTACCTGCAAGGACATCTGCAAAAAAGACTGACAAGGCAATTACAAACCCAGGCTGTAAACCACTTACTCTCAAGCCTTCCCAACTCTTCTGCTCGGATTTCAGGTCTGGCAATGTGTGCAGTAACATTCACCTGCAAAAAGGATGCTCCTTTATGAAACATCTGCTAAACCTGCAACTGAGACCTAAGGACCACCACCATGTTACTGGGATCTTGAAAGATGTGTGCACAGACTCTTGCTCTCAGGTCAAACCAGAAAGGATAAAGAATCACAGAAGGGCTTGGGTTGGAAGGGACCTTAGATTATCTAGTTCCAACTCCTTCACATGGGCAGGGGCAGCTCCCACTAGATTGGGTTGTTCAAGGCCTTATCCAGCCTGGCTTTGAACATTTTGGCACAGTCAACTTTCTAGAGGTCAGGGATGCCATCCAGAGGCACCTGGGCAGGCTGAAGAGGTGGGCCCAGGCCAACCTCATGAAATTCAACAAGGCCAAGTATAAGGTCCTGCACCTGGGTAGGCACAATCCCAAGCACAAATACAGGCTGGGTGGTGAATGGCTGGAGAGCAGCCCTGAGGAAAAGGACCTGTGGGTCTGGGCTGATGAAAAGCTCAACATGAGCCTGCAGTGTGCACATGCAGCCCAGACAGCAACTGAGTGCTGGGCTGCATCAAGAGCAGCGTGGCCAGCAGGGCAAGGGAGGGGATTCTGCACCTTTGCTCTCCTCAGACCCCACCTGGAGTAGTATGTGCAGTTCTGGAGCCCTCAGCACAGGAAGGACATGGAAGTGTTGGAGCAGATCCAGAGGAGGGCCACAAAGATGCTCAGAGGGATGCAGCAGCTGCTATGAGGACAGGCTGAGAGAGTTGGGGCTCTGCAGTCTGGAGAACAGAAGGCTTCAAGGGGACCTGATAGTAGCCTTCCAGTATCTGAAGGGGGCCTACAGGAAGGATGGGGAGGGATTATTTACAAGGTCCTGCAATGACAGGACAAGGGGCAATGGGTTTAAACTGGCAGAGGAAAGATTTAGACTGGATGTTAGGAGGAAATTCTTTACAGTGAGGGTGGTGAGGCACTGGCACAGGTTGCCCAGGGAGGTTGTGGCTGCTCCCTCCCTGAAGGTGTTGAAGGCCAGATTGGATGAGGCCTTGAGTAACCTGTGCTAGTGGGAGGTGACCCTGCCTATGGCAGGGGGTTGGAACTAGATGATCCTTGAGGTCTCTTCCAACCTTACCATTCTATGATTCTATGATTTTCAGGGTTGGGGCCTTCATAACACCTCTGGGCAACCTGTTCCAGTGCTTCACCACCCTCATGGTGCAGAACTTCTTCCTAATGTCTAATCTAAATCAAGTTTCTTCCAGTCTGAAGCCATTGTCCTGTCACTACATGCTCTTGTAAAAAGTCCCCCATACACCATGATATGCACAAAGCAACACCTGGCTATATGTAAAAGTCAGTGGTGTGGGTTCATTTCAGCCCAGCCATGGAAATTTGGGGTGTTACTCATCACAGCCTATGGCTGACACCTACCTCCAGGTAAATCCTACCCAAAAAGTCTCAAGCTCCTTGCTGCTTGTATCACCCCAGCAAGCCCAGGCTGAGTCATTGCACCAATCGCACAGCACGGAGACAGAAATGCAGCACTCGAGTCTGCCAAGTCATCACTTCATGACTTTACCGCAGGCATAGTGAATGCCATGAACCACAAATCAAGAAGAACGAGGCACTTCGAGTCAGGTATGATGGACAGCTTTTTATTTCCCAATGTTTTCATTTGACAAAGTGCTACATTCCATAGTTACAGCATGAGACGTTGTTCTTGTCTGAAATAGAAAACCACGAGGAAAACACAAGGACTGCTAATAGCACTCTATGGAAACAGTGCAGTCCAGAGAAACCTCACCTAGGGTGGACATCTGGCAAAGGAGACACCTTAAAAATATCAACAGCTGTATAGTGCAGGAGAGTTCATCCAGGCAAGAGCTGCACGTCAGGCAGGCTGGGTCCTCCCACTAGAAATGAGGTTGGAGATGCCAAAGATATTGTGTGGTGCTTACAATAAATTCTGGTTTGTGCTATCAGGAAAACTCAAAGCAGAGGTGAGCAACCTGTCTTGTGCCAAGCTGAGAAATTGTTATTGTTGCAGCAAAGTGGCCAGCAGAGCCATGCCTTTGCATGGGGCCACAGCTGCATCAGCTGGCCCACCTCTGCATTCACGGGCTTGCAGTTCACCTAGCATGGAGGACACAGAGGGCACTTCCCAACTGCTTTTCTCATCCTGTCTCAGTCAAAGGAATCCACTTGTTCGGCACTGCAGAGGTATAGATTAAATCAGCAGAGCATTAAGAGACCGGAGGCTTCGGCTCCTGCCGGAAAACTCCTCTACTCCCTGCCTGCAATCTTATCACTTCAAGCAAATTAATCAAACTCCAGGACTTGTAGAGACAACATTTTAAAGAGCCCGATCCAAAGTCTACTGGTCTGGGGTGAGAAGGGAAGGACTTCAATGGTGCTTGTGCTTGAAGGACCTCCAGAAATCACACCGATGTCAGGGGCACTGCAGCAAACTCGCTCTGTGCTCCAAAGGCTCCTACAAGCTTTACTAGGACCAAAGGCTGTTTTGACTCTCCATCTTACCTCCACATTAAGAACAGATAACCTGAAGACATGTGGAGCCTCCAGGTTCAGCAGCAGGTGCCAACTATTCAACAAACACCAGTTCAAATCAATAGGGGCTGGGATCTCTCTGCACTGCTGAGCAGCTCAGAAAGTTGGCCAAGAGTAGTCTCCTGCCAACCAGCAGCTCCCAACAAAGGCACCTTGGTTGATGTTTCTCAGAGCCAGAGGCAAGCCTAGGAGTGAAGACAGACCACAGGCAAAAATTTCTGGGCAACCCTTCCAGCCTGCAAGTCTGGCACCAGAACAGACCAGAGAGCCAGCACTCAACTATGCATGCAGGTAGACCTCCCTTTTGGCTACAGCTCTCCTGCCTGCCCAGTTTGCCCCACCATACCTGCCATCAGAACCACTCCAGTATTTGCAGTCCTTTGTCAGCTCTACTTGCAGTACCACTGATTTCCAGCATCCCAGCCACCCGTGCCATGTCCTTGCCTGGTGAAACCTGTCTCTTAAGAACAGACACCAGGACACCCAGGCAATGCGCTAAAACACCACCATCCCCGTTCTGACTGACAGCTTTGCCTTTTCATAAGTTCATTGTGTTAGGGAGGGAGAAGAGACAGCAAAACTGATTGCCACTGTAGAAACTTGGTGCTTCCCAAACTGTGGTTCTATCAGCACAACAAAGGGCCATGGCCCCACAAGCCTTCCCAATCCATCAAATAGACAACCCAACCATAAAATTGCTCCAGTGCTGCAAGAACTGAGGTACTTACACTCGGAGCAGCAGCCATCCCCCTTCCTCCTCCTCCTGACTGGGCCAGGAGCTGTGTTTTCTCAGTTACTTGACTTACACTGCTACCACACACCGCCCAGGCTCAGGACCGTAACAGGGAAGCAAGAGGAGACTGTCCCTCACAGACCATTAGTGTACAAAACCTTGCTCATCTCCAGCTGCTTAGGTCCTGCTGGCACCTCCGCTCTGTTCTGCAGTACCACCACAGTTCCTCTTCTCCAGTGTTATTTCAGGTCTCTCTTCCAGGCTGCATGCAAAGAACTCAGCCCACTTAGCTACCAACCTTTCTGCTCCGAGACAGACTCCCCCTTGCATGGTTTATTCTCCACGTCTCCCTGGATAGACCAGGGTAAAGCATTTCAAGACCACCTTGCAGCTGCCTGTGTAGCCTTGTTTCAAGCCTGTCTGGTGCTGTAGCTAAAAGGTGACCCTTCCTGGGTATGAACTTCAGCAAACTGGAATGAAGGAGGAGTCATTCCACCCTGCAATCCTCATCACACCTTCCCAGGAACAAATCATCAAAGAGCCTAAGGGACAACAGTTTCTTGATTCTCAAAACTGCAAGCCAGCCAGCAATGCTCAGCTGGACCATTAATACCTCCCAAGCACCTCCAAGCTCCTAGAGATTTAGGAACAAGAAGAAAATGGGGAGAGATCAATCTGGAAGGAAAACTCATCTTTAACTAATCACTTATTACAGAAGAAAGAGGCTTTCATTTTGGGTAGGGGCACATGGACACAATAGTGGGCTGCCAGACGGATGCTGGGCTGCTTTTAGCAAGGTAAACTTCTGGTCAGTGTTTCAAGATTGAAAGGAGAGAGATTCAAGCACTTGAAACCCCAATTAGTAAAGCCTCTCCTAGAGGGATGAGATATGAAGACTCCCCAACACATCGATGGATGAGGTTTTACTGCATCTCCCCCAACCTGCTTCCCACACACTCAGAAAGAGGAATGTGTGAGGGACCACATAGCTCTTTGACTGGAAGACTAGCAATAGTAGCAGCATTCTGAAACCAGGTTGTCCCACCTGTCCTTATCCAAGTGACTCAGTAGATGTGTGGGTAAAGCCTACCTCAAAGTGTCTGGACTACAAAGAACACCACTTGGATCAGTCACAACCGATAATGTTCAAAGGAGGCCTTAACCATCTCAAAAAGAGAACTCAGCTTCAGGAGTGTCTTCTGAATGCTCTCTCTACCTTGCAAACACACTCACGTGCCCATGAGGTATTTGCTTACCATCACTGACATCTACCCTTCACAATCCGACAGCTCTTTTCACCTTTGCAAAGAATTAAATCCTTCATCTGCCTCTCCTCAAACTTTGCTGCCTTCTACTTCTGTGATGACTCAGTGGAGTTTAATCTCAGCAGATGTGCAGCCTGGCCACGTTTGTCTAATGAGGTCTCCTTTGGAAACAGTTGCTGCTCCTTGTATGAAGGACAGTTCTCACCTCAGAAACACGGATGTTTTGCACACATGTCATACATGATTGACATAATTTCACAACCAGAAGCAGGAATGAAGTAACACAGCCCTTTTTCTAGATATTTTGACAGCATTTTTGTGCCAAGCAACATTAGTTTCCCCTGATCGGTTCCCAAAACATCTCAGACACTGTCTGTCCTATGCAAGCTGGTGCTAGCAGCCCAAGCAGCATTGTGCCTTGTCCTCACCTCATGACGCACTTGGTCTTCATCTCCACAACCCTCTGCAGCCGTCGGTCCCATCGGTCCCAGAGCTTCACATTTTCCCCAATGGCCAAGAGTTCTCAGTGTGACCTTTTCACCTTCCCACAGCAGACATCTCCCCAGCTGTCACTGCTGCTGCTTTCCAACTATGAGCCACAAGTCCCTCTACACCGACAGCCACCCATTCCATAACCCTTGGTGCCTTTCTGCATTTGGTAGTCTGGAGACAAGACCCATCCAGATCCCCCAAAGACATTGCTGCGCATGCAGTTTCCAGTGAAAATGCAATGTCCAGTGGGTAAAGACGACAAAGGCTCTGCTTTCATCTCTCTAGGAATCATGGAATCATAGAACTGTTCAGGTTGGAAAAGACCTACAAGATCATGAAATCCAACCATTACCCAGCACTGCCAAGTTCACACTAAACCACATTTCTCAGCATCACATCTACACTTTTAAATACCTCCAGGGACGTTCACTCCAGCATTTCCCCAGGCATCCAGTTTCAAGACTTGATAACCCTTTCCACAGAGAAATTTTTCCCAATGTCCAAACCAAATCTCCCCTGGCACAACTCAAGGCCATATCCTTTTGTCCTATCACTTGTTCCTTAGGAGAAGAGACCGACCCCCCCCCACCTCACTAGGACCTCATTTCAGGTAGTTATAGAGAGTAAGAAACCTCCTCTTCTGCAGACTAAACAACTCCATCTCCCTCAGCTCCTTCTCATAAGATTTGTTCTATAGACCCTTCACCAACTTCATTGCCCTTCTCTGGACACACTCCAGCACCTCAATGTCTTTCATGCAGTGAGGAGCTCAAAACTGAATGCAGTCTTGTGAAAGAGATGAGCCAATAACTAGCATCATCCAAACGGGCAGTAGAAGTCGAAACACCTGCCCTGTCTCTTTTCTTACCTACTTGCACGTCAAAAAAAAAAGATAAGAGATACATGCAAGACTACCCAATCAGTAGGTGAGTGCTGGCATTTATTGTGCTGTAACAGACACTGCTGGCTGAAAATGGAGCAGGGTTTTTTGTGGTGAATCAAGTGTTGAGGCCATTCCTGTGTGTCTCCAAGAAGCGTGGAGCAGAGCTGATGGAAAAAAAGAAGGGATGAGAGTTGGGGAACCAAGTACAGAAATGTGCTTCAAATTGTTATCAACAACACTGTACATGGGCACTTCTCAGGTGGCAAGGGATACAGTTCAAGTGTCTAACTCATTAATTAAGCAGAGCAGCTAATCTCAGCACTAATGAACTCTAGCTCAGGAAATGTAACATTTAAAATTAATTGGACAGAAGTCATTCACTGTAAAGATTTCCATTCCCAGGTTAGGTGAGGGCTATTGCTATGGTTATTTACTGCCAGTCAGGACCAAAACAGTACACCAGGGTACCAGGAAAAGAATTGCCTGTACAGATCAGCTCCAGCTGTGGGTGTGAACGAGGTGCTGGGTGGGAATGTGAAATCTCACTAGGGCATCAAAACAAACATCACTGCGCAGGACACGTAGAGCAGAGCATGCCATTCGGCCGGGGTTGTGCCGACCACTGCTCGGTGGCTCAAGGCGGCGGAGAGCAGCAATGCAGTAGAAAGTTTCTTGTTCTTTTCTCTCCTCCCCCCCCTCTCCTTTTAAAAGTCACAAGCTGTCACAAGGGCACTGCAGTTTGACTCAAAATTCATCTTCAGAGCTGTCGGCTAAGAGCATGACTCGGTCTTGCATGCTGTTAAATTCCCTCTGCTAGGGGAAGAAAAGAAACATGAAAGAGCTCCACAGCAAAAAAGAAACTAAGAGCATTTAGATTCCTCCCAAGGTCCCAGGCACTTCAATCCAGACAAACCACAGTCACGACCAGGCTGCACTCACTCTACAGCCAAAATCATAGAATGTCAGCAGCTGGAAGGGACTTCCAGAGATCATCAAGTCCAACCCCCACGCCAAAGTAGGATCACCTAGGGCAGGCCACACAGGAACGCATCCAGGTGGGTTTTGAAAGTCTCCAGAGAAATAAGACTCCACAGCCTCTCTGGGCAGCCTGTTCTGGTGCTCTGTCACCCTCACCTTAAAGAAGTTACTCCTTACCTTGAGGCGGACCTTCCTATGTGCCATCTTCTACCCATCGTTCCTTCTATTACTGGGCACCACTGAAAAGAGACTGTCACCTTCATCTTGATGCCCACCCCTCAAAGTTGGAACTAGATGATCCTTGAGGTCCCTTCCAACGTTACCATTCTATGACATTAACAAGATCCCACCCAAGCTTTCTCTTCTCCAGACTAAACAGCCCCAGTTCTCACTCTTTTCTCACAGGAGAGATGTTCAAGTCCCTTAATCATGCTCCAAGTTCTCCATTGGACTCTCTCCAGTAGATCCCTGTCTCCCTTGGTCAACAGCAGAGTGGGTGGGATTGGATTTTTCCTTTGCTGTTTCCATACCTTTCTTTTGTGTCTCTTTGAGCCATTTCTCCTTCGGCGATTCATCATCTTAATGCTGTAGAGTGCTCCTAGGATAAAGAGGGCTCCAGCTATTCCAACTCCTACAGGAACCAGCATCCCAGACATGTATCCTGCCTAGGTGGAAAAGACAGAAGTACAGCAGCACTCACAAGACCATCCTTTCAGAGTTTTTTTTCTCCACTCTCACTCTGACATATGCCTACACTGCTTTCATCAAAGTTCATTGTATTTGGGTCCCTATCACCTGTCTGCATAGGATGAGCTCTATTGTAGGACTGCTCCACTGGCCCCCAGCCAGCCCTGCTCCAGGACCAAGCCAGTAACTACCACAGCTCACTCTCCATCAGCTTTTGCTAACACAGACCTCCTCATGACAGCTGTGACACTGCAGAGTTTGCTGGCTTTTAGGAGAGGGAACAATTCTGGTGCAGAGCTACAAATGCTGGGTGAAGTGTCTGCTAATATGGATACACATGTGAAGGAAAACCTCAACCACCAAGGCAAGAAATCCTGAGATACAAGAAAGTCCTGTGACCATCCAAAGCTTCATGCTTCACAGATGCATACTGTGTAGAGCAGGTTGAGTGCTTCTCTGACCTCCCCAGGTACCACCAGCACAAATCAAGGCACAAGAGTATGTCTGGCTATGTTCAAAGGAGCTCATTGTAGACAGCCCACAGTTGCTGGTAGCCTTTTCAGCATGAATTTGGACTAGCAGCAGGCGAGGACCAACAGCCTCCTGGTCAGCTCTGATTGCTGGAGCGTGCCTTACCATGGCCATACTGCTAAATACACCTCCTGTAAAGAGTACTTCACAGCTCCCATGCTTCCCAGAGACATGCTGGCTTGGGGAAACAATTCTGGGACACTGTCATATCTCAGCATGGGGACAGCAGAAGTTACTCCCAACACCCACAGCTGGGTCTCTGAAGGAGCTAAGTGCAAAGCCAGGTTGTGCTCAACAGCAGGAAGAAGCATTTTGCCCTCTCCCTGGCCAGCCCAGCCCAAGCCTTTTTGACTTTGTGCTCAGAATCTTTGAATCACTTTCACCTAGCATGGTCATTTGGATGAGCAGGACAGTGATGTGGAGGGAGGTCACACAGACCTTCAGCTGGCCTTAAGGGAAGAACAGCAAATGTAAATCAGCTTTAAACTCAACTGCTGTGATCTCTGTATGTTTGCACAGCCCATTAAAGGAAGATATAGATAGCATGACTAATTTAAAATGACACATCTAAACATTTAAATCCTTTGGAAAATATTCCCAGGTGCTTGTTATTCGATATTTTATTGCTTGTAATTAACAACCTAAGTTTTGAAGTGCCAGATTGCTTCAGCATCCTCTTCAGCACCTTCACCTAATTCAGTCTGGAGTGCTCAATGGAGTAAGAGAGATAGGTATGGCCTGGCTCCCCCACCATCAGTGTTGCCTTTGTTCACACTGCAGCAGCAGTCCTCTACCTTTTCCTTCCTACAGGGTCCTACAGCTTTACCCTTTGACATCTATATTCCCCTAAAACAGATTTTACATCTGCCAAAAGACTTATGCACAATTCCAAGGACTATCAGACAGCTCTTAGCAAGCCTCAGTCCATTGTTCACAACCACTCACCTCCATCTGCATTCATGAACTGCAACACAGCTTTAAAAGGCATGCTTACATCATAACTGCTTTTCTTCCATAATCCCAATGAGTGTGCATGGGGGGGGGTGTGGGGCAGAATCTATTCATCATGTGTTGCCCTAGTTTCATACACTTAGCTGGAGAATTATAGCAACTGCTTTCATCTACGGCAGATACAATGCTAACAAGGGCTAGTTTGCCCCCCAAAACCCCTCCAGATCCTGCTCAGTGCTTTAAGTAGCAATACCTTTCTGCTTGGATCCCAAGGCCTGAGGGATGTGCAGCTGCATTGTGCAGGTTCTCTGAATGCCTTCCCAGTAAGCCCAGCCCTGCTCAGTATAGACACTTGGAGGAGGGCTGTGTGTCTCCACCCCAGTTCCCAAAAAAGGAGATTAGTGAGAACACAGCTAAGAGATTGTATCTCTGCAAGGCAATTAAGGTGCCTTAATTGGGTGACCTAATTAGTGCAGCGTGGGTTTTCCTATTTCTGGAACATTGCTGCCGGCACAGGCGGTAATGTGGGACTGGAAATGGCTTTTTAGCTGCTGCCCAGCTGAGTTGCCATATCAGAAATCACTAATTTTAACATGACAAACTCCCTGGTCTGTCTGTAAACCTTTATCACACCCAGACACCAGCCCATATCCTTTACAGGCTTCCCTCAACAGCCAGACCAATGATTCTTTGCCCAACAGTCTGCAATGTGAAGCAGATCCAGGACTTGTTCTCCTAGCCCTTCTGTCACACAGCTCAACTCATGAGGGTTTCTCACTTGATAAAAACCCCATTTCACAGGCAGTTCTGAAGCCATGTTTTTAGCCCTTGCCCGTGGGGAAGATTCAGCTTCCTCACAGATTCTGGGGATTCTTTTAATACACTAAATCCATGCTCATGATCTTCCTGGCTCCACTGGGCTTTTAGAGAACAGCAACACAGGACTTCAGAAGAACCTCATCTCCATTATTCAGCACACAAAATGCAACTTTTGCACAGCGTTTGCAGATCAGGCATAAACCTGTCACTGACCTGTGCTCCCTGTCACACACTCCCCACACCTTCTGCCTCCCAGCACGGCAGTCCCTGACACAGGAGGACACATCTCTCACAGATGGGGCCATCATGTGCCAAGATCGTCTTCTAGACAGAGGGATTTTAAAATTGAGAGGTCTGCCAGCAGCAGATGAGAGGAGCACATACAATTGGTGCTGATAAACTCGACAAGGAAGAGGAGAAATGGGATGACCAGGTTTATTTGCAAGTGAGTTGCTACACCAGCAATTGGTTGGGAGTAGGGGAAAGTTTTTTGTGGGTCTAAGAGAAAATGTGAGTGAGGTGAAAGATCTGCCTCTACACATCTGCTGTTCCCCAGAGGAGGGAGATGGCTCAGGGCGTCTAGAAGGTCCTCAGTTATACCACTGCTTGTGCTGGGCACTGCCATGCAGTCCAACATCTATCTACAAGAGGTTCAGACTCTACACAGCAAGTCTCATGGAGACTGGAATGTGCACCCCCCCTCTCTGCAATGGGGAAGGACAGGGGTAGCCAACAAGGTGCCAAGAGGAAAGAAGCGAAGCTACAGCTTCACTGAGAAGACAACTGATGCCACCGAGTTTGTGTTGTGATGGCTGGGGTAGGTCTGGTAAACTCAGGTGACCCATGCATGCTACATTCACTCCAGGCACTCAACCAGTCTTGGTGTCTGCTTTTTACCTTTGTTGGAAAAACCATTCTCTGTCCCTTCAGCATTCGCTCTGGCTGAATCCCCGGCCAAGGCGCTCTGCTATGAGCATAGATCGCACTAGACATGTCGCCTTCCTAGCACAGGCAGAAAAGCAACTCAACAAGGGCTGGGCAGGAACCCATCTCAAACCCCTCCACTCTCTAGTCCTGGAAAACAGATACCCAGACCTCATCTCTCTGTTCAGACTTGATAGTAAGCTGCTGAGACCTTGTCTCTCTGTTCAGACTTGACAGTAAGCCACTGCTGAAATTTGGTGGGGATATTTCCTGGTAAGGCATAAATCCTGCCAAGTTGATTTAAACCCTCGCTCATCCTCCTGTTCAGGGTCCAGAAGTTGAGTAGATGAGCAAAAACAAAGCCTTGGGGCTAGGAGCTTAGCACCAGGTGTCAGCTGTCTGGTGCAGCCTCTCAGCATGCCTGCGTGGTCGCAGGAGGCATGAAGCTTTGAATGCACCAGGCAGAACAAGAGTGCTAAGTGTCTGTTGGCCAGTTTAACTTTCAAATTGGTCTATTGAAGGGGGGGTGATTTAGAAGCCACACCTCTTCTACACAAGCCTTTCTACAGAGACAGCCTTCCCTGCACAGCAGGAAGCAGTACCCCTTAGCGGCTCCTTAGACTGGGAATCGCAGCGGCCACATGTTTGTGGCTTACACTGGCTCAACTTGTCTGCAACTCCCTCTCTCTCCTGCCCTCTGCCTGGAATATTTCGTATTTTACCATGGGATCATTATCTTAAGGTTTGGAAGCATTCTTATATGGGAAACCTACTCAGGGTTCCAAGGCATCGCGAGTACCATGTGCTAGGGTTAATGTTAAGCCTCTGCAGCACAGTTAGAATTTTTCCTGTTTCGTGATCCTATTTTTCCCAAGTACTGATTGTTTAAACTGTTTAATTCTGTGTTAATAAATATCCTTTGTGCAACTATTTCCCCTCGACCGAAAATCCAAAGAATCTGAGGGAACTTCCCCCAAAACTTGAATATTAATAATAAAAATTAATATTCAGATATATTAATAACCATACTTCATAACTGGTTATCAATATCTCATCACGGGATCACGTGAAAAACCTGGACTCACTGGGTGACAATCTGCTTAAGTTTTGAGAGGTGTTCTCAGGGGTTGGAGTTGCCTACAGAGTCATTATTCAGTGTGGTGTGGTGTTTTGTTTTGCTTTGTGTTTTTACCTGCTGACTCTGATCCTGTTCAAGAATTTTCAAGCCCTATTGAACCAAAAAACACTCTTGTTGTAAAGCACTGCCACCTCATTTCTAGCTTCACGGTTTTGCTATCATCAACAAAGCATTTGGAAGGCTTCTCAGTCCTGTCAAAATGTTAGTACTTGTCTAGGCACAACTCTTGATTCCACTTGCCACCACCCTGTAACACCAGGCAGAAAAGATTTGGGTCTGTAATCTTTTTAGTCTTCCTGTCTTTGCTCTTCTTGCTTCCAGGAATTTGCAGCTCTTCTTGCAAGTACATGCAGGAAAGGTATTGTCCAGAGGTGGTGGCATGGTAAACAGCCTCTCACCAGAGGAGATCACCAAGATCTCTTGATTTGGGTTGAAAATCAAGCTTTGAACTCACAGAAAAAGGGTGGAGGTAAGTTAAAGGGTAATAGAAGTGTAACCTGGGTAGACTGAAGAGAAGGTGCCCTAGTGCAGAGAAGTCTACCAAATATCCCTGTCCATCTTTCTGCTCTAAGTTACTACCCTCCAGGGATGAACTCTGGATTTACACCACTACACACAACGGCAGCCATTGGGTTCAATTGCCTCTCATAAGCCCTTTCTCAGCTGTTTTTGTAGAGATAAAGAACTACACCATCAAGAGTTTATTTCTGCAAGTAAAAATGTTTTTGCATTTAAAGTAATTGAAACACTGAGCTTCCTACCTTATCTTTCAGCTTCTCCATCCAGCTTCTCACTGAAAAATAAGACAAAAAAACTGTAATCATGATACTTATGTTACATTAATTAGTAACAAAATGATAATGATAGTATTAAAATAGATACTAATTAATTTGACAAGCTGATAACACTTCTCATTAGATTTCCTCTCTTCTCATTCCTGAAAAAAAAAAAAAAAAGCAAATGCAGCAAATCAACTTGAGAAACTGTGAGCTGGTAGGCAAGGCGCTGGCTCTCATCTGTGCCATACAAATCTTCAGAGTGATTAAAAGAAGATGCTGAAAAACAGTATTTCAGGTTATGGGCTTCTAAGCAGCACTTCTCATACACACATTGGGAGGTCTGAGAAGGAGAAAAACTAAACAGGGTAGCTATCCCCTTCCACTGGCTTCCTCCACAGGTATATTATCACAGTATCACAAGGGTTGGAAGACATCTCAAAGATCATCAAGTCCAACCCATTAACACAGACCTCAGGACTAGACCATGGCACCAAGTGCCACGTCCAAACCTGCCTTGAACACCTCCAGGGACGGTGACTCCACCACCTCCCTGGCAGCCCATTCCAGTAGCCAATGACTCTCTCAGTGAAGAACTTTCTCCTCACCTCCAGCCTAAACTTCCCCTGGCACAGCTTGAGACTGTGTCCTCTTGTTCTAGTGCTGGTTGCCTGAGAGAAGAAAGCAACCTCCTCCTGGCTACAACCACCCTTCAGGTAGTTGTAGACAGCAAGAAGGTCTCCCCTGAGCCTCCTCTTCTCCANCAGGGGGAGAATGACCTCCCTGCTGCTGCTGGTCACACTATTCCTGATGCAGGCCAGGATGCCATTGGCCTTCTTGGTCACCTGGGCACACTGCTGGCTCATGTTCAGGCGGGTGTCAATCA
This sequence comes from Eubucco bourcierii, assembly GCA_013396675.1. Taxonomy (NCBI): domain Eukaryota; kingdom Metazoa; phylum Chordata; class Aves; order Piciformes; family Ramphastidae; genus Eubucco; species Eubucco bourcierii. The sequence goes on along the minus strand of VWZE01013017.1, from coordinate 587,845 downwards.
GCACCCCCAGATCCCTTTCTGTTTGGCTGCTCTCCAGCCACTCCCACCCCAGCCTGTAGCTCTGCATGGGGTTGCTGTGGTCAAAGTGCAGCACCTGGCACTTGGATTTATTGAATGCCATCCCCTTGGACTCTGCCCATCTGTGCAGGCAGTTGAGGTCCTGCTGCAGAGCCCTTCTGCCCTCCAACTCAGCAACATCAGCCCCCAGCTTGGTGTCATCTGCAGATTTGCTGGTGACAGACTCGATACCCTCATCCAGATCATCAATGAAGATGTTAAAGAGGATGGGACCCAGGATGGGTATTCTTCCCTTTATTTGGCCTAGCCTGGTGCAAGGCCTACAAAAGTGTTATTCCCTGTCTTTTATTCCTTTGTTTTTCTGGAAGCAGCCATTGTCTGCTCTGGGAAGTCACCAGAGAAATGGGATAGCATTATAGGTGTTAAATTACTAAACTAAGTGAATCTGTACACCTCTCACAGAGGTCTTAATTTCCTGAGTCCCACAAAATAAGTCCCACAAAATATGATAGCCAAGAACTAAAATCCTTTAACAGGATGTACTTTGGGATGAAGTACTCAGCTCATCTAAATGAAATGCAAGCGCTTAGCAGCAGGCTCACAACTCATTAACTCCACAGGTGACTGGATTTGCCTGCACTGCACCAGAGACACAATGCTCAGCCCTTCAGAGACATCCAAATATTTAACAAAATCCTGCTTAAAGGTAAGAGGCAAAAAAACCAGATATATGTTGTAAGTTTTTCAAGTCTTGACAACTGTGTTTTAAGACTGGAACAATTCCCATTTCTCCAGGAGGACAATGCTTCGGGCATAAGGGAGCAGGTACAACTGGATGCAGCAATGTCCTTCTGAGAGAGACTTCTTCCAGGATGCATCAAATTTCAAATGTAACACATAATTTATGGAGCAGGTCTGCTTTCTTAGAGAAGCTCCCTTCAAAGCTCATGGTCATAGACTCACAGATTCATAGAATGGCTTGGGTTTGAAGGGACCTTGAAGACCATCTAGTTCCAACCTCCCTGCCATGACCAGGGACACCTTCCACTAGACCAGGTTGTTCAAAGCCTCATCCAACCTGGCCTTGAACACCTCCAAGGAGGGGACATCTATGACCTCCCTGGATGACAAGTCCCAGTATTTCACTACCCTCACTGTAAAGAATTTCTATTTAACACCCAGTGTAAATCTGCCCTCCTCAAGCTGCAATCCATTGCCTCTCGCTCCTATCACAAGCCCTTGTAAAAAGACCCTCTGCAGCTTTCTTGTAGGCCCCCATTACCATCATGTTCACCCATCAGCATGATAATTCATGATGCCACCTTCATAAACTGAGTTTACTACAGCTTACTCCATGCAGATCAGGAGTAATGGTGGGAAGCTGTTTAGGTGAAACATCCTGTGTTTCAGTTTGTACCTGTTGTCCCTTGTCCTGATCCTGGGCACTGTCCCAGGTTGGGAACTATAGGGTTAAAAAAAGTCCTCTAGGGACTGGAAGATTGTTATTCAATCCCATAATTCTGCTATCTCTTCATAAACTCACATCAAGGCCAGCTTGTTCTCCTTTCATTCCCTGTCAGGCAAGAGTTGCATTATCAGGACAAACGTGTAAGGAGTAGACCTGGTCTGGGGCGTCCAGAGGCTGTGCTTAGGCCGCTTGGATGGAAGAGGCATGGCGGGGGGGTGGGGGTGGGGG
>VWZE01013017.1:537028-570788 GCA_013396675.1 Eubucco bourcierii | reverse complement strand
GGACGTGGCACTTGGTGCCATGGTCTGGTCTTGAGGTCTGTGGTAACAGGTTGGACTTGATGATCTTTGAGGTCTCTTCCAACCTTGGTGATAATATGACACTCATAAACCTGTGCCTGCCTCAACTGAACACTCAGTACTAATGAAGAGTCTGTGAAAAGATGCAGTTTTATTTAATTCACATAATTCCTTACCTACTGTCCACTAAGGTCAGCATGAACCCGGCCAATGACTTAGACACACTATAGATTAAATCTGAAATGGCCAATACCCTTCCTCCACTTATGGTAAAATCCACAACTTTGAAGGCTGAAAATTCTGTGGAGCAAAGCCTTCTTACCCCACTAATGAAGCAGGGAAGACAAATTAATTAGTTTCATTAAGCAAATGAAGAAGGTGAATGCATTCTCTCAACTTCTCCCAACTATCTGTAACATTCACAGCAGACCTACGGGAACAGACCTTCAGGAATTCACAAAGGGAAAGAGAATCAGCAAAAGGCAAAGCAAACCAGGGGAGAGAGAATATGGAAATTGTAAGAGCTTACTAGCAGCACAGCGATGTGCCAGTGTGCTTACACTTCCCAGTGATTTATTCCTGCTGTCTACAAATGGCCTCTGTCTCTGACAGATCTTATCCCCTAAAACCAGAAAAACTCCAGAAATTATGGCTCTCTTCAGAAGGCAGGTCACTGAGGTTACAGGAGCCAGGTACCAGAGGACTGGTGATTAGACTCTGAGCTCCAGGAAAGTGATGGCACAAAAATACTTGGTGCCTGGAAGGGAGGCAGACAGGGAGGTAATGACACTCAGCACCATGCCAAGGTAGTTTGAATGATGCCTTCTACTTGCTATAAAGCATTTGGAATTAACACCACAACCCTAAATTTACAGCATATGAACTGGGGGAGGGAAATCTTCTGTGTACATCTCATGAAGTCATGTAAGACCAAGCTGAGCAAGAAGCCGAGCAACAGGATCTGCTGCATCACAAAGTGTTACTACAGCACTGGTTAAAATGAAATACAAATTATTCTCATTGCACCAGGCTGTTTGGGTGCCTACAGGAACCAGAGAGATCTCAAACCATCCATCCACAGAAATCAGGGTGGTAGGACTATCGGTATGAGCAATCAGTCTCTTCAGTGGAAACAGGTTCCACTCCTTGCTGCTGGCAAACCACATGGAGTCTGATAGAAGGGGTTTGTATCCCTTGTTTGGTAGCCCAGCTGAAGAGATTCAGATTAAAAAAGGTTTTGAGGCAGTATTGGAGTTGAAACCTCCTGGATGAAACCTCCATGCCTCATTGTATGCTGTGCCCAACACTGCTGCAGCCTGAAGACCAGAGGAGCATCCCTATGACAGCTATGACATCTTGTAGCTCTTTTCTTAATGAGGGCTGCTGTCTCCATGGGAAACTATGCTCTTTGGTCTTTTGTCCCAACATGGCCTTTGCATGAACATAGGCTCATCCCATGCCAGTGCCACAGTGTTAGATAAGATTCTGTGCAGCCTCCCCTGGTCAGAAATCTCTGTCTTCTGATTTACAATTCCAGCCCCTGGAAACTGTGCAAGGGAAAAGACAGCTCCTGGGACAGCAGAGGTCTGAATTGCTTGAAGAGTCAGTGCTTGGCAGCAGTAAGAGGCATTTATAAAATGCCACCACACTATAACAGCAATCACATTGATGCTCCAACAGGCCAAGGCACAGAACATTATCGTGGGAGGATGCTGAAAAGCTGGCTGAGCTTTCATTAAAGCCAACTTTAGCTGCCTCATTCACACCAAAAATCATGAAATTGTTTAGGTTGGAAAAGACAAAGACAGTCTTTTAATACATGGCTCCAGGGACACCACAAATTTGGGTTCTTTGACAATGGTATGATCTATACAGCACCAGGGTTGTGACCCCAAACAGGAGACACCTCTCTTGAAGGGGGAAGAGGGTCTTTGTGGAGGAGATTGCAGGGCTAGTTGACAGGGCTTTAAATGGGATGAGAAAGGGGAGAAGGACAAAGTCATCAGGTTTCCATGTGGCAAGGTGTGGGAGGACACACCAGCATGGGAGATTAGTAAGGGCTCTCAACCTGCTGCCCAGAAGCATGCTGGGGACAAAATAATGCAAAGTCTTGCAGAAACAAGCCAGATCCCCCTCAGGTAGTAGCTGCCAGCAGGAAAGTATCACATGGTAACCCATGTGGTAATGATGACATGAGGGGTAGACATTGCCTGATACCTACAGAAGTGTCTGAGCATGGGCAGATGGGACCTGACCCTAGGGTTGAAGCAGGCTGAGAAAAGAGTGCCCAAAGAACCCTTACAAAGGGTAAGGGAAAAATCAGCCAGTAAGTCAGCTCCAACAGAGGCACAACTGAAATGCCTCCACACTAACGCAGGGAGCATGGGGAACAAACAGGAAGAATTACAAATATGTGCAAGTCTCCAGGGTTCTGATGTTATTGGCATCACTGAGACATGGTGGGATGTATCTCCTGATTGGAGCGTGGGGATAGATGGTTATAGACTCTTCAGGAGGGACAGGCAGGGGAGAAGGGGAGGGGGTGTTGCCCTCTACATCAAAGATAGACTAGAGGCCATGGAACTCCACCTGGGGATGTGCAGCCCAAAACCAGAGAGCTTATGGGGAAAGGTTAAAGGGGAGGCAAAGGAAGGTGATATCATAATAGGAGTCTGCTACAGATCTCCTGATCAGGAAGGCAAAGCAGATGAGGGCCTTTACAAACAAATAGGGGAAGCTTCACACTCACAGGCCCTGGTCCTCATGGGGGACCTCAACCACCCTGACATCTGTTGGAAGGACAACACAGCAGAGCACCAGCAATCTAAGAGGTTCCTGGAATACATTGATAACTTCCTCCTGCAAGTGGTATAGGAACCTACAAGAAAAGGAGCTATGCTGGACCTAGTCCTCACCAACAAGAAGGGGCTGCAGTGACCACGAAATGGTAGAGTTTAGGATCCTCAGGGCATCAAGGAGGGTGTATAGCAAACTCACTGCTCTGGACTTCAGAAGAACAGACTTCAACCTTTTCAGGGATCTCCTTGGCAGGGTGCCATGGGAAATAACCCTGGAAGGAAGGGGGGCCCAGGAAAGCTGGTCATTGTTCAAGGATCACCTCCTCCAGGCTCAGGAACGATACATCCTAGAAAAGAGGAAGGCAGGTAAGAATGCCAGGAGGCCTGCATGGATGAATAGAGAGTTCCTGGATACACTTAGATGCAAGAAGAAAGCCTACAGAGAGTAGAAGCAAGGACAGGGGACATGGGATGAATACAGAGAAATTGTTTGTGTCGCCAAAGATCAGGTTAGGAGAGCTAAAGCACAGCTAGGATTGAATCTGGCCAGGGACATTAAGGGAAACAAGAAGAACTTCTTCAGGCATATCAGTGAGAAAAGGAGGACTAGGGAGAATGTGGGACCCTTACAGAAAGAAAACAGAGACACGGATAAGGTTGGGGTACTCAGTGACTTATTTGCCTCAGTCTTCAACAGCAAGGGCTCCAACCACAATGTCCAAGTTCCAGAGGGTAAAAGTAAGGACTGGGAGCAGGCAGATCTGCCTACTATAGTAGAAGATCATGTTTGTGAGCTCCTAAGGAATCTAAACGTGCACAAGTCCATGGGGCCTGATGAGATCCACCCACGGGTCCTGAGGGAACTGGCAGATGAAGTTGCCAAACCACTGTCCATCATATCTGAAAGGTCATGGCAGACTGGTGAAGTTCCTGCTGACTGGAGAAGGGTAAACATAACACCCATCTTCAAGAAGGAGAGAAAGGATGACCCTGGGAACTACAGACCAGTCAGCCTCACCTCTGTGCCTGGCAAGATCATGGAGCAGATCCTGCTGAAATCTCTGCTAAGGCAAATGGAAAAGAAAGCAGAGGTGATTGGTGCAAAGATGCTTGGAGGGCTGCAGCAGCTCTGCTGTAAGGACAGGCTACAAGAGTCGGGGCTCTGCAGCCTGGAGAAGAGAAGGCTTTGAGGAGACCTTAGAATAGCCTTCCAGTATCTGAAGGGGGCCTACAGGAAGGCTGGGGAGGGACTATTTACAAGGTCTTGTAATGACAGGATGAGGAGTAATGGGTTTAAACTGGGAGAGGGGAGATTTAGACTGGATGTTAGGAGGAAGTTCTTTCCAGTGAGGGTGGTGAGACGCTGGCACAGGTTGCCCAGGGAGGTTGTGGCTGCTCCCTCCCTGGAGGTGTTCAAGGCCAGGTTGGACAAGGCCTTGAGTGACCTGTACTAGTGGGAGGTGTCCCTGCCTGCGGCAGGGGTTGGAACTGGATGATCTTTAAGGTCCCTTCCAACCTAAACCATTCTACAATTCTACAATTCTAAGACCTACAAGATCAAGGACAACTGTTAACCCAGCACTGCCAAGTTCATACCAAACCATGTTCCTCAGGATCACATCTATGCTGGCAGCCTGTACCAAGGGTTGCAGACACAAGACTCCTGAGGAGTTGCCTGAGGCACTTCACAGTATGCTCAGGGAGATGCATGACCAGCCAGTTGGTTGCACTGCCGAACTAGACATCAGCATGCCACTGGATGGACAGTCCTTCTGGGCATGCACACCTTTACTGAGCTCCAAAGCACATCCAGTATAGGTCACCCACTGTAAAACAATTTTGCTTCTCAGCACCCTGATCCAAATCTTAGCTCAAGGCATCCAGTCAGTTACCATGATCCACATTTGTCATCCCCATCATAAGGCTGGAGTTAAACAGAAGGGATTTGTAGTGAAGTGAGAGCAAATTCTGATTTGAACCACCACCCACCTTCCCCTGAGATCTGCAAGTTCAGAACAAGCAGCAGGTACATCTCCCACTCCTCAGCAGTAAGTGTGCAATAAGCTTGCAGGCTGTCTGGCTGATGCTACCAGAGAAATAATCCAGGAACAGTGAAGCACTGCCATGCTGTGGGGTGGTGTTTCGGACATGGCAGTGTCTAGGTTTGCTTCTTCTGCAGTCTGTTTTTATTTCTGGCCTTTGATAGAGTGCTTGAAAACCTAACATTGATAAGCTGCACCACTAGAGGTCCAGGAATATGCACTTGTCCTTTATTTCTCAGCGTATGAGCCATGGCAAGCAGTGGAGCAAGCATAAGGAAAAGTGGTCAGCACTCCTCCACCAAGGTTATGCTCTGGTTTGCTGGTGAATGCAAATTCACAGTTGTACCAAGAGGATGATGTAGTAAGGAAGAAGAATCTGCAACGGGGAAAAATAAACAGCACAGGGGTCTCTGGGAACATGGTGCAGAGAGAGAAGAGGCTGTTCTGATTGTCCTCAAGAACTTGTATGGTGAGGTTCCATTCTCAAATGGCTCCTAGATGCCACCACACTGAGAAAAAGGGGAGAAAATTTCTTTCTGTCCTTTTCCAGGCTGGGCTGGCCATAGAACAGGTCCCCTCAACAATCAAGTTTACCAAGGTGCTTAGGGATCTTGTCATCCAACCCCAGATGGATGTAAGGAAAGGTATGGTTCCAGAAAAGTTGAAAAAAAAGCTGTTGGTAAGACCTAAACATAGTCTTTCTTAGCTCATTCCTGAGAAAAGTCACAACTGCTCTGGCACTCCAGATGCACACTTACACCGAGGCGGAGTCGCTCGCACCGAGGCGGCGTCGCTCGCACCGAGACGGGCTGAGCAGGAATTACTGCATTATTTGAATAGCAGCAATTGATCACATCTCATACCAAGGGAAACAGCTGAGCCAGGGTCAAGCTAAGCAAGTCCCTCCTGCCTCAGCGCTTCACCTCTGTGAAGTGACATTCCTTCCTGAAGATTTTAACACAAGAAGCTGGAGACTCACAGGTGACAGGAGAACATCTCTGTAAGAATGCAATAGAGAAAGCAAATTCTTCCTTCCTGCTGTCTCAAAGTCTCTCTGAAGTTCATGCTGACCTCCTAGGGACCCTTCCATAGTACAGTTCTCTGATGTCAGCCCTCCAGGAGCTTCCTCCAGGAGTTTGCTAATATAAACAAACAACTCTACCTAAGATTTGGCCAGTGCCAACCACGGCACACACCCCTTCCCACCAGCCCACCCTATACGTATTGTGGGTATCTAGGTCTGCAAGACAGAGAAACCATGGATGATAAAGGCAGACACTCTCTATTAACTTATCTCTCATCACAAAGGGAAAGAGAAAGGGAATAAGGGAGAGATGCTGATGGGATGGAAAAGAAAACTAAACCAACTTTATCTCATATTTGACTGAAAAGGCTGGAGTGGGTCTACTGCAGAAGCTGCTTGAGGATTTCAGTTGTGGCATGCTGGCAGAAGTGCATTTCAGTGCCTTCTTTCAGCTCCCTCCTCTACATGCAGTCTCCCTGAATGAGGACAGCTGGAGCTGTCCCAGGTAGTGCAGGCAGGGATGGAGGCACTGTGCTAAAGTCTGCCTGTAGGTCAGCTTTACTGCTCTTGCAGCTCTCACACTTGATCAGTCCTGTCATATCTCACTGGCTGCCTGGTGCAGCAAACAAGCCTGGGTTAGAATAACTGAAAGTGGTGCTCCCTGGTTTATTCCATTTCACGTCATGCACATTACATATCATTTCCTGGGCCTGAGCTTGTTCTACAAGAGGGAGGAACTCACAGCAGGGAAAGGAGTGAAAAAGGAAAGGTTTGTCCCATTTTGAGGTGTTGGAGGGAAGTTAATCTCTAACACACGGTAATATTCTAGCACAGAGAATCATATCTTCATTCTTAGCACTTGAACTTCTGCCCAGTCTCGAGGCTTAGCCATGCCCACACTACTTACCAGACCTTTAAGACCTTTGCAAAGCCTCTCCCTGTTGCTGGTGTCACAACATCTTTCTCTGAGTTGCATCCACCTTTCCTAAGGAGTAATGAAAAGTCAGATACAGGAGGTGTTCATAAGAGACGTGCACAGACCATCTCTGTGGTAGGATGCAAACCCAGAACCTATCTTAAAAGGAGAAGCCAAGGAAGCTTGGTTTGGTCAGCAACTGCAAAGGTTGAATGAGTGCAGCACCACACCCTGGAAGCACATCCTAGTATGCAAGCACCAGGACAGGAAGAGCTCTGGAGATGAGGTAAACTAATTAACTATATTCTCCAGGGTCAAAGGGACGCTTGAGACTGGAAAGTCAAAGGCTTCTCATTATCACATCAACAAAGCTCCCCTCATCAAACAGCCAAACATCAATGTAGCTCTGAGATGGAGCCAGCAGGTGGAGGAGGATGGTATGGTAGAGCTGCCCATCACAGCGAGATGATGTGTGTCAATGCATAAAGACATCTCCCTTCTACCACTATGCATCAGAGCTTCTCAAAGTTGCCTTTTGACCTCCCATGAAGAGAATTCCAGGTTGGGCATCCTCTGTTGCTGGACAGGGTAGAACAAAAGGGATGTAGCTGAAACACAAGCTCATCAGGAACTATCATGCTTAGTAACACAATGGAAACCCACAACCACGGTGGGCACAGGAACTCACAAATATTACACTACTTTGTTACAGAACAGCAGTTACAGCTTTTAAAATACAAGGACTTTCCAGGTTTTAGATGAGATACTCTCTGAACACCATGAAACTCTCCCATCATCATCAATGGCAGTCAAACCCATCCTTAATCAAGCAAAATCTCTGCAATACACCAGTAAATGCAGCTTGAGTATCACCTTACTGTGAAAACTGGTATAAACTGGGAAACTTAGTGCCAAAAAAATGGTGGCTCTGGCCACCTTCTGCATTGTGAGAACAATGAAGAGAAGATGCTGTCCTGAAGGGATCCAGGAATCAGGAACACTCCTGAGTGCCACAAGGAAGTTAATTCGTGTCTCTGAGTCCCAAGTCCCCAAATGCAGAAGAGAGTTAATGAGCTCAGCCACCTTTGAGAAACATCTTGCAAAATAACTATTCTGCAGAGGGAACTGGACACTATTATTTATAGAGCCCTCCCTGGAGCAACACAAAGAGGGCAATCATTCAGTTCTTCTGTTTCTGTAGAAGCCAGTGCTTCACACACATGGGAAAATGATGTGGTGTTTGCCATAAATGCAGTAATTATAACTAAAACTCTTCATTAACATGGAAATGACAAATAACAAATTAGAACCAAGCATCTACAATTAAGCTAAAAAGCCAAGGCAATTTGTTACTCCTTGCAAGAAAATAATTTTTCACATCATTTGCTCTGAATGAGGTCTCATTATGTAATGATAGTTAGCTTTTCCACTGCTTTGCAGCTTTGCAGCTTTATTAATTGCACTCACACCAAGTTCTCTCATGTAAGCAAGCAGTGTCATTTATCAAGGGGGAATCCAAACCTGAAAGCACTGATAGGATGTATTTACAGGCAAACAGAGGCAGGAATACACAAAGCCTGTGAAAAAAAGCAAGAGCAAAATCTGCAGATATCTTCAGGATAGATATAATTGTGTTCCAGCTGAGCAGAATAATCTGCATTTCATCACAAAGAGGTTCAGACCAGCACTGAATTCTGCCAACTGCACCCAAAATCCTATTTTACTGTCATGACAAAAATTATCTCAATGACACTTCCCACTCAGTTAATAGCAAAACTTCTTCTTGAAAGCTGGGCCATGAGGCAATGAGCATGCAAAGCCAGTGGGTATTTCTTTGTAATAATGACTCAAGACACCTGATGACAATCAAACCAAAAGGGCTTCACTCACTAGCTGAGGACAGTGAGTTTAAGAGCCAAAAACTCTCCTAGGAAGCAGAACATGACAATCTGATGCTGGGCTATCCAAATGAAGGAGACACAAATACATTTGGTAGGCAAAAAGTGGAGAGTGCAACTCTCTTCATAGCTCACAAAGGGCAACACAGCTGATCTCAAACACTTCAGCACTGGAAAGTCTGAAAGGAAATGGTTTGACAGAGAGGAGGAATTTTGGTTGCTGACAAGATTGGCAGTTTCAGGCTATTCATTCTGGTAGGACTTGGCTTTTTTTGCTCTACATGAGGCCAAATGCTCCAACAGGCAGACCTGATTCCATGGGGCTGGTGATGTAAACTTGTACCAGTGAGACTCAGCATTGTGCAGCAAACCAACACAGTGCCTGGCTATCACCTGGCCCCTGCAGCTCCTCATTCCTCCTCAAATTCTTCCTACACCAAAGAGAGGTGCCCTAGCTTGAGAAAGTAAACTGCAAACCAAGCACCAGCCCTATCTCCAATCCCTCTACTCTTGTATCTTCAACATAGGTCTTCATCTAATAACTGCTGTGGATTATCTATTCCAGGGGCTGAAGAGAAACAAAACTTCCCTTTCCTCTGTAGCATCTATTAACACTTATAAGTGAGACTTTGCAGGCAAATGAATATTCCAAAAATTTGTTGAAGTTTGCTGCCACCCACTGAATCTTGTAAAGTCATTAGTGCCTCTCAGACAGCTCTGCATGGTGCTGCAAATAAAAGAGTCAACTTACCCTCAAATTGCCTGTTATCTGCAATTTCCATTTATTTCATGGAGTAGAATCACAAAGTAGTTTGGGTTGCAAAGGACCTTTAAAGAACATTTAGTCCCTGCAACTAGATCAGGTTGGTCAGGGTCCTGTGCAACCTGCTCTTGAATGTTTCCAGGGATGGGGCATTCACCAACTCTGGACAATGCATTCCAGTGTTTTATCACCCTCATGACAAAAAAAATTCTTCTTTCTGTCTAGTCTAAATCTCCCTTTTTTAGTTTAAAACCATTACCCCCACCCCTGTCATAACAGGCCGTGCTAAAAAAGTCTGTCCTAATCTTTCTTTCATGGACAGAGGAATGGAGTGCACCCTCAGCAAGTTTGCAGATGACACCAAGCTGTGTGGCACAGTCAACTTGCTAGAGGGTAGGGATCCATCCAGAGGGACCTGGACAGGCTGAAGAGGTGGGCCAAGGCCAATCTCATAAGATTCAACACAGCCAAGTGTAAGGTCCTGCACCTGGGTAGGCACAATCCCAAGCACAAATACAGGCTGGGTGGTGAATGGCTGGAGAGCAGCCCTGAGGAAAAGGACCTTGGAGTCTGGGTTGATGAAAAGCTCAACATGAGCCTGCAGTGTGCACATGCAGCCCAGACAGCAACCGAGTCCTAGGCTGCATCAAGAGCAGCGTGGCCAGCAGGGCAAGGGAGGGGATTCTGCCCCTTTACTCTGCTCTCATCAGACCCCACCTGGAGTACTGTGTGCAGTTCTGGAACCCTCAGCACAGGAAGGACATGGAAGTGTTGGAGCGGGTCCAGAGGAGGGCCACAAAGATGATCAGAGGGCTGGAGCAGCTCTCCTATGAGGACAGATTGAGAGAGTTGAGGCTCTGAAGCCTGGAGGAGAGAAGGCTTTGAGGGGACCTGATAGTAGCCTTCCAGTATCTGAAGGGGGCCTACAGGAAGGCTGGGGAAGGATTATTTACAAGGTCCTGCAATGACAGGACAAGGGGCAATGGGTTTAAACTGGCAGAGGGGAGATTTAGACTGGATGTTAGGAGGAAGTTCTTTCCAGTGAGGGTGGTGAGACACTGGAACAGGTTGCCCAGGAAGGTTGTGGATGCTCCCTCCCTGGAGGTGTTTAAGGCCAGGTTGGGCGAGGCCTTGAGTGACCTGTACTAGTGGGAGGTGTCCCTGCCTATGGCAGAGGGTTGGGACTAGATGATCCTTGAGGTCCCTTCCAACCTTACCATTCTATGATTCTATGATTCTTTGATTCTTACAAGTCTCCTTTAAGTACTGAGAGGCCATAATAAGGTCTCCCTGGAGCCTTCTCCAGGCTGAACAACCCCAACTCGTTTAGCCTTAAAGCCTTGCACATATGGTGCAAAGCACTGCTCCTGCTCGATTAATGTCTGTGTGACTTTGGTCTCAGAGGGGATTGCTGCTGCTTCCAAGCAGCTGCATCTGGTGCTGTGCCATTCTCCATCCCAGTCCTTCCACTCAGAAATGAATGGATCTATGTTTCTCCAAGAAGATTAAGATAATCTGTAACAATTTACTTACACTGAAAGGACATTACTGTGATTGGAACTGGTCAGAGACCACTCTCTGATTGGGACAGTGTTATGATGTGGCTCTAAGAAGACAATTTGGAATATGAATATCTCTGAATGAACTCCTGATTTTGCTGCCATCATCCGTTCAAACGACGAAGAAACGATCTGACCTGTGAGAACTTTCACAAAATTATCTGGATTAAGCTTCAGAGCTTAATCCACTTTCAATTTAGCAGCAAATGTTCATTATCTCAATGCTGAGGACCACTTTGTAATGCTCAGCTTCTGAAGCTCACAATATGGGCCAGAAAGTTTTCTGTTGATTTGATAAATGTCACATTATATCCACTACAAAGACAACCTCGGTAGAGATAGGCATATAAAGAATGCACTGGAAAGGCCCAAGGAAGGAATAAGCACAGGACACCTTTTAAATTCACTTTTGTAGTGCCCTGGTAGCACTGTGGTTTTAAAGGACAGCAGATACACCAAAGAACTGATTTCACATCTCCTGGCTTTCCAAACACACACAACCTGATTTCTTCTTGACAACCAACTCCCCAGCTTGACTTCAGAAAATCACATTTTAAGTCAGAAGTGATCTATAGAGGTCATCTAGTCCAATCCCACTGCAGTGAGCAGGGACACATTTAACTAGATCAGGTTTCTGAGACTTGACCCTTACGTATCAGGAGGGGAAAACTGTAGGCTCTCTCATCCTCTGTGGTCCCATTCTCCAGGAAGGAGTTACTCACCCCATACTGACCATCTCCTTCACACCCACCAGGTGAGGCATGCAACAATGTCAGAGTTCAAACAGAGCCTTCTTCCTCAAGGCTGCCCAGTTGTGGGGCAGCCAACTCTCCTGAGATTTTCATGTTGTCAGGTGATGGGATGTGTGAGTCTCCATGCTTCATCACACAGAAACTTACTTGTACCCCAAGCAAATGGGGAGATATGAGATCTTAGACCAAAATCTCAGTAGGCAGCTCTCACCTTCAGTCTGGAAGGTTTGTAGCACCACTCATGAGGTAAGAGAGGATGCAACAAAGGTCAGAAAAAAAAAAAACAAAACAAGAAGCAGCAGCAGCAGCAGAAGGCACAATGAAATATTCAGAGACCTTTACCAGGTTTTTATATCTCCTGGTGTGCAGATAAATCTGCACATTACATGCTACAAGTAAATCAGCCTAGAAAAAGACAAAGGCATTCCATCAGAATTCAAGCAGGGGGTTGATCACTGATCTTCCAACAGGTCTTGCAAAACCCTGCAAACAAGTCAGTGAGCAAGCTCTGTCCTCAAAGACAACATTAATAGATTGTCCTGAGAAGGAAATCATTACTCAACAGCATATTTCAGAAACACACAAAGCCAAGAAAAGGTTGTGAATCAGAAGTTTCTTTTGGAAGTATCAGTCAGTCAGGAGAGTCCTGTTCCTGAGTAGGTTGCAGGGTTTGGGTTTCTAACTGCAAATATTCTACACAAGGAATTGTCAGAGGAAAGGCTCTGCCTTTGCTACAGCACAAACAAAATATCTACAGGCCACCTAATGTCTGTAACTCTTTGTAGGTAGAGAAAATGGTGAAACTGCAGAGTACTTCTGAAATTTAGATGTAAGTGTGATGATTGCTGGTCTTATCACACAACGCTGTGAAGCAGTTGAAATATGCAGGCAATTACTGATCAAGCCTAGTTAGAAGGCTGATCAATGGACCAGAAAAACTGTTAACTCAAACTCATTTGTCACAGCATCCAGATATGTAAATTTGTCACTTGGCTGAGAAATGCTCTTTCTCTACATTTACTTGAACTCATAGAATCATAGAATGGTAAGGTTGGAAGGGACCTCAAGGATCATCTAGTTCCAACCCCCTGCCATAGGCAGGGACACCTCCCACTAGTACAGCTCACTCAAGGCCTCATCCAACCTGGTCTTGAACACCTCCAGGGAGGGAGCAGCCACAACCTCCCTGGGCAACCTGTGCCAGTGCCTCACCACCCTCACTGGAAACAACTTACTCCTAACATCCAGTCTAAATCTTCCCTCTCCCAGTGTAAATCCATTGCCCCTTGTCCTGTCATTACAAGACCTTGTAAATAGTCCCTCTCCACCCTTCCTGTACGCTCCCTTGAGATACTGGAAGGCTACTTATAAGGTCTCAAAGCCTTCTCTTCTCCAGGCTGCAGAGCCCCAACTCTCTCAGCCTGTCCTCATAGCAGAGCTGCTCCAGCCCTCTGAGCATCTTTGTGGCCCTCCTCTGGACCTGCTCCAGCACTTCCATGTCCTTCCTGTGCTGGGGGCTCCAGAACTGCACACAGCACTCCAGGTGGGGTCTGAGGAGAGCAGAGTAAAGGGGCAGGATCCCCTCCCCTGCTCTGCTGGCCACACTGCTCTTGCTGCAGCCCAGGACTCAGTTGCTGTCTGGGCTGCATGTGTACACTGCAAAGGCATCCAGGAGCTAGTTTCATCTTCAAAGTCCATTTCTAAGAGATATCATGTAGATCTTCTAAAGCCAGAGGAGCAACAAGCCACAAGTTTCTATATGAACTGCTGGATCAATAATCTGGGCAGCTTTAGGAATCCACAGTCAGTATGTGAATTTAAGAAAATTTCCACTCCAGTATCTATGGATAGCAAAGAAGACCCTGTGAAACAGAGCAAAGCAAACCTATCTGGTGCCTTGCTGCAAGTACCTTCTATGCTTCTGCACCAGCTTTTCTGCATTGAGAACTTGAGATAAAACCCTCCCTGCTCTGCAAGCGGAAGATTTACTCAGCCCAGCAGCAACAACAACTGCAGGGCAGACTGACTGCAAAGGAAAACCTGCAGAGTCCTCAGCAAGGGAAAGGGATGACAGACTTACACTGATGTCTGCACTCCACTGCTGTCTTTGGTCCCCTAGTTAAATTATCTCCAGGATCACACCTCTGATATCAGTATACAAATGTCTTATGTGGAGCCTGGTGAATCTGAAAGATACCATGCAGATAAGCATCTTAGAAGGTTCCTTTACTTACTGAGTCACATATTCCTGGTAGTGCACACAACTGGACAGTTTCTGGGGTTTCTGTCCCTGGCATATGATTAACGGCTACAGAGGGAAGCTTGTGTTGAAGGAAAAGAATGTAAGAATGGCTGTACTAAATTAGCTTAGCCCCTACATCTCATCTCTGAGAGCTGAAGCACACAGAAAAGCATAAAAATCACTCTTCAAATGATGCTCCATACCTTGACTCAAGCCAGTGGCACAAGACCATGAGTCTCCCAGAAAGACTGCAATTAGGAACATATTTGTTGGATAAAATAAAGATGTTATGCTAGGCCTAAGCAGGCCAAAATAGGCTTGTACATGTCCTGGCTTGCCCAGGCACATTTTTCTGCTCTCCCTCCTTTTGTTTAGGGGAGAGCAACCTTGGGAAAAAGGACAAAGAAGCTGGAGCCTCTGAGTCTGGTATCTGTGGCCTGCCCAGCAACTGTGGTAAAACAAGGTGCACAGGGTTGCCTTGTGCAAGGCTGTGTTCTGCCCAAAAAAGGGTAAAGCAAGCCTATGGCTTCACCCAATATGGTCACATCTTGGATAACTGCCATTTGATTGGCTACCTGTGCCAAAGGCCCATTAGTCTCAGGTTGTATTGGATAAAAGGAGATGAGCAGGGAGCAGTGCATGTGCTTTGCCATTACAAGGTGTGTCTGCTATTGCATCCCTGCCTGCTGCCTCACTGATCCTGAGCTGAGGCTCTGATACCTGTCACACATTCAGCCTGCACAGTCAGCGTGACACCATGCCCAGACTGCACACCGCAAGGCATCTGCCTGCACCTGAAAGCCTTCTGCCCAGGGGGAAGCCTTGGAGGGAACATAAATGGTCCAGAAAGCCAGGAACAGGTCAGAGATCGTCTGGCTCCTTTCTCCAGTGCCCAGAAGCCTGGGGAAACTCTAAAACCTCTAACAGCTACCGACAGCAACCCTGCCACAAGCTTTGGGTACTGTCAGATAATACTTTTCTGTGAGTAAATACCAAAAGCCTCTAATAATCATTAATTGCCTTCTGCCATGAGCAGAAAGTTGCTCCTTGCGTCCATCCAGTGAGCAAGCGGAGTGCTGACTGCAAGCAGTACTGACTGCAAAGCTTTCCCTGCCAGTTTAGTTGAGTTCAATTAATATATATATTTAATTGTTATTTTTAGATCCTATTATAACCTGTACATAGTTTCCATAATGATGCAAGAACCTGTTACTGTTATCATTTTGGTGATCGGGGTGTCACCAGTTCTGAATATTTAATGTTAATATTAATAGTAGTGCTATAACATTAATATAATGTTAATAAATTCTATTAATATTTTTTAAATATCATCTCACAGTAATTAATTACCCCTTCCACTACAAAAGACAGTGAAGAGTACAGATGTAGGAATGATTCAAAGAATGGTTGAGCTGGAAAGGACCTCTGGAGATCACTAGTTCAGCCTCCAGCTTAGATCATAGAATCATAGAATGGTAAGGTTGGAAGGGACCTCAAGGATCATCTAGTTCAAACCCCCTGCCATAGGCAGGGACACCTCCCACTAGGACAGGTTACTCAAGGCCTCATCCAATCTGGCCTTGAACAAATCCAGGGAGGGAGCAGCCACAACCTCCCTGGGCAACCTGTTCCAGTGCCTCACCACCCTCACTGGAAACAACTTCCTCCTAACATCCAGTCTAAATCTCCCCTCTGCCAGTTTAAACCCATTGCCCCTTGTCCTGTCATTGCAGGACCTTGTAAATAATCCTTCCCCAGCCTTCCTGTAGGCCCCCTTCAGATACTGGAAGGCTACTATTAGGTCCCCTCGAAGCCTTCTCTTCTCCAGGCTGAAGAGCCCCAACTCTCTCAGTCTGTCCTCATAGGAGAGCTGCTCCAGCCCTCTGAGCATCTTTGTGGCCCTCCTCTGGACCTGCTCCAACACTTCCATGTCCTTCCTGTGCTGAGGGCTCCAGAACTGCACACAGTACTCCAGGTGGGGTCTGACGAGAGCAGAGTAAAGGGGCAGAATCCCCTCCCTTGTCCTGCTGCCCACACTGCTCTTGATGCAGCCTAGGACTCGGTTGCTGTCTGGGCTGCATGTGCACACTGCAGGCTCATGTTGAGCTTTTCATCAACCCAGACTCCAAGGTCCTTTTCCTCAGGGCTGCTCTCCAGCCATTCACCACCCAAGATGGTGGTGATGATGATAGATGTCACATAGCTCCACAGTTACAGGCAGAAGATGTCTACTGGAGGTCTATATCACTGCCTGACAAATCCCAAAACATCTTCCAAATCATCAGGATGTTGTTTATGCTTAATAAAGTCTATCTGTCATCAACAGCACTCACAGGAACCTGTTCTGACTGTGGGAGAGCACATGTAACCAGAAAGCACTGCTTCACTATGGCTTTTCACTTGGTCTGATACTATACCTGACCCTCTACCCAACATTCCCTACAACCGAAAAATAGAAGGAGACTGCATTTTACCAGTTCTCAGGAACACAGAAATCCCCATCAGCCTCTGGAATAATCTCCACAGAAAAAGTGGTGGATTCCCCAACATTAACATATTTGTCTGGACAGGGTAGTGGGTCATCTCATCTAGGTCATGCTTTTGCCAAGAAAAGTTGGAGCAGATGATTCTCAGCACTCCTTCCAACCTGGTATTCTATGAAGATAACAAAATCTAAGAGGAAGATATTCCTGACCTGATGTTTATACTAAGTCCTATCTTACTTTCCAGAACTGGCATAGCAAATCAACCTCCTTTATTCACTGGAAGAAATTACCTCTGTCTGGACTGGAAGGGCAAACACCAAGATCTCTCCTTAATCCCAAATCAAACCACAGACTCAAACACAGGCTTTGGTACAGCTGTGTTGAAAAGGAACAAAATCAGGGCCACTCAAGGTGGGGAAAAGAAGGCCCTGGGAAGACCTTCTTGTGATCTTTCAGGACTTAAGGAGACCTAAAAACAGGACAGAGGTCTGCTAGCAGGGCCTGTTACAACAGGACAAGGGGTGATGGCTTTAAAGTAAAAGAGAAACTATTTAGACTAGAGAGAAGGGAGAAGTTTTTTTTTATGCTGAGGGTGGTGAAACACTGGTCTGGGTTGCCCAGAGAGGTGGTAGATGCCCCATCCCTGAAACCATTCCAAATCAGGTTGTATGGGACTCTGAGCAACCTGATCCAGTTGAAGTTCCTGGTCAAAAACAGGTGATTTGACTAGACCTTTAAAAGCCCCTTCCACCCCAAAACACTCACATCACTCTGTGATTTCAATGAGCCACTCGCTGAGAAAACAAGTAGAAGGCTGAGCACTTACCCCTGCAAAACCAGACTGCAAATACCTGAGCAAGATCAGCCTGAACGGTCAGAGAAGGTGAGGGATGTGAGGAAAACAACCTAGAAAAGGAACAAAGCTGGAGAAACTCTTGGCCTCACTTCACATTAATAAAGCCTCAAGCACAGATGGTGTTGCCCAGATATTAAAATAAATGATAGGGTACTGGAGAGCAGCCTTGCTGAAACCCATTATTATATCCCAAGCTTGGATGAGGCAGTGATTAGNAAAAAAAAAAAAAAAAAAAAAAAAAAAAGCAAGCAAAAGCTTCTAGTAATTCTCACTGTATCAATCCCCCTCTGTGATTAATGCTGATATCCAGCATTTTTGCAAAACAACAATTGCTGGAGGTTTGAGGTAATTATTTTATTGCCAGTCAAAATGTGGGCAATTTAACTTATTTCCAATACATGTCCCTAACTCACTCTCAGGCAGAACAGGACTCGTGTGTAGATATCAAGAGAGCATCCTTCTAGGAAGGAACTTTGATCTTCTTTGATCCTCAAGTGGGTCTTCATTTGAGCAAGCACCAGAGGGGAGGTAGGTGCAGCATCAGTCATTTGTGGTCTGCACTGACCAAGCACAGAACAAGCACATCTAGATTCTCATTAGAAAGGAGTATTTTAAAACTATCTTCACAAGAAACTACCCTCTCTCCCTGCTACTCATCACAGTGAGCTCTTTTCCTCTATTTTTCTCTTGCCAATTCTGCAATGGGGCCAACATTTGAACCCAAAAGATCAGCCTCTGATGCAAATCTCCCAAAGGACAGAGACAATGAACCTTTGCGTTCTCTCTTCCCATTTCTCTTTTTCTTTTTTTTTTTTATCCTGGAGGGTTGAAATGCCATGAAATCAGATAGATCTTTTGTACCATAGCATAGATCACTGTTAGAAAATAAATGTGATTACTCCAACATAAGGACAAATCTTTTTTTTTCCATGAGGCAAAGGCCACCCAGGCTAGCACAGGAAGGAAAAATTAATAACTCTCACCCTGGGAAAGCTGCTGCCCTGCCTGTGTTCTTCAATCAAACTAAGTCATTGCCTAAACCCAAAAGGCAAAGATGGCTGGAAACCATCTCCTCTGCCTAAATGAAGCCAAATTTTCTGGCACATATAAACTGAAGGAAAGAATCATAGAATGATTTGAGTTGGACTGAACCTTTAAGGATAACCTATTCCAAACCCCCTCCAGGGAGCACAGACATCTTTAACTAAACCAGGTTGCTCAGAGTCTGCCCAACCTGACCTGGAATAGTTCCAGCAATGGAATGTCCACCACCTCTTTGGGAAACCTGTGCCAGTCTTTCATCACCCTCACTGAAGAACAGGGAAAAGCACATGGAGAGGTGATACATACAGAGAGTACTGAAATTTGAGACATGAGGAAAAAAAAGAGTAAAAGTAGAGCAAAGACACTACCATTTATATTACAGTAAGGCTGACAGACAAGAGGACAGACAGTGCCAAGGCAGCTGACAGTCTAGAAGGATGACTTCCTCACCGTGCTGTGCAGGAACCCAGATGGTGCTTGGTTAACAGATGCAGTCCAGCCTTTGCAGCATGCAGTGCTGCACAGGCTAATGGACCCTATCCTTTAATCCAGGCAAAAAACCAAGATAAATTACTCAGAGCAGCAAACATCAAGCTGTGCTCCAAGGCAGGCACATCCTAACTCTAAAGGCTGTAGTAAAAGCATGGAGAGAACCAGACAGCTGGAGCAGGTAGAAATGTTCACTCATGTGCTTGAGTTTTCCAGCTTTGTTTTCTTGGTCCAACAAGGGCAACCAAGAGTGCAGGTAGAAAATTAGTTAGAAATCCTCCCAAGCTAGGAAAGGTCAGGAGCTTGGTGCTGATGCAAGCTGCCTTTCCATGCTCCCCAGAAGCTGAAAAGGGTGAATTTACTCTGCTATGGTCTGCCAGGCAAATTACAGGCAACCACTGGCTAAGACTTCAGTTCCCTTCAGTAAAGCTTCCCTAACACTCTCCACACAAAACCACCCAAGGTTCCCCTGCCCCAAGCTGAGGAGACTCATCCCTTTCTGCCACACAAAGTGTTGCTCCCTGCTTGCAAGGATTTCAGATTTTTGTACGGCAGGATAGCAAGGATGAACATATGCATAAGTAACAGTAGCCCTCAGGCTTGGGTTCATCCATGCTTTCCACCATCCATCAGAAATGTTCCCTGGTCAGCCAGACCTCAGCTGAGACCTCTCATACCAACCATATCTGCCATGGTGACAAACATCCTCTCTCTCTTCTCATGAGCCAACAGACAACTTCACATTGCCTCACTCCAAACTGAAGAAAAAGAGGGAAAAATGCTGTGGATGGACAGGACCTCTTCATTCCCCTCAGCAAGAGCCAGTAACTCCAGATCTTGTCTGATGGGATTCCATCTTCCTCATCAGCAGGGAAAGAGAAGGCAGAGCCCAAACCAAACAAACCCCTTTTCATCTGCCCCTAGCTCCTGCAGGCAGCACTGAAGGACTGGTAACAAATGGGCTTGGGCAGTCTTCTGACACAGGTTTAACCAGATGCATAAACATTATGGAAGGGCTGTTTCAAAGTAAGTCATCTGAGGAAGTTATAATGCTGCTGCTGCTGCTTCTCAATATACTCCACCCAAAATGGCAGGCTAAAATATCAGACCAAATTTCCTGATGGACGTTTCCATGTAGGAAAGTCCCTGCTCTCTTCTCCTCCTTATTGCAAACTGCAAGCACTTTTTTTTTTTACCTCAAGCAACAGCTTTATTATACCTGTTTCTGATAGCTGCTTGCTTTCAGAGCTGGGAATCACCAGAACCCTTTCCAATCTTCTGTTTTGCTCATCTCTATTCCCTTCTCTTGGTTTTGATATCTGCTTTGAGGGTAGAAGTTGAGATGCTTCCAAGAGGAGGGAAGTGGCCCTGACACATTAATGGTTCATATTCTCTGGCTGGAAACTCCCTATCCCAGTTCACAGCTGAACAGGAATGTTATCAGTTTTTTCCATTTGAAATGGGAGCCAGGCTGGACAGGGTCTTGAGTAACCTGGTCTAGTAGGAGGTGTTCCCACCTATAGCAGGGGGATTGGAAGTAGGTAATCTTTAAGGACGCTTTCAAGCCAAACCACTCTGTGGTTCTATGATAAATTCATGGGCCTCATTTGCAAGAGCACAGAATGTGCTGGATGGAAAAGGTAAGAGCAGGGTGGTAAATCAACTACCACAGTCCTCAGACTTGTCCAAGTTTTGCCTCTCCTGGAAGATCTCATTGCCCAAGGCCCTAGTGACTGGCATGTGGCTGCTTCTCAACACACCACCAAGCAACGCACTGGAGAACAAGAGCGGGATCAGTTTGTGAGGCTTATTATCTCAGGTGGTTTCAGAGAAGAAGTAGGAACAAATCAGGTCAAAGAAAGAATCAATATTGAAGAAGGGAAAGGGGCACAGTCTCCAAAACATCTTGGAATAAGGTTTGATGAAAATAAAAAGCCATCTCTGATGCTAACTGTTCCTTCTTGGGAGCTACTCTGTCACTACAGCAGTGCACATCACCCCAAGCTGGCGTTGTTGACAGGGATGTGGATGCAAAATTTCTTCTAACAGGGGAAAGTGACTAAATCTGAACCTTTTCCAGCATTAAGACACAGCCATGAACAGTCTCTTAGAACAGCTGAAAAAGAAGTTGTTCCACACAGAGTGCACATCTCTCATGAGGAACAGAAACTTAACTTAGGCACAGATTGATGATGGGAGCTTTATTACTGCTTGGGAGAGGGAAGGGGAGCTAGCAAGGGAACATATGGAACCATATAAATTATTTGGAGCACCCTGGAAGACAGGAAATATAATCACCTCTCTTTCTGAGGCTGCTCATTTCAGTCTGCAGCTGTCTGGAACACAGACCTCACGTGGCCAAAGCTTTGTGCACTAAACCTCCCATGACCACATACGGGGCAAAGCAGCAGAGGTCAGGACTGCTGCAGGCAGTGGCACTGAAAGGAAAAATTCACTAGCTCTACTCCTGATCCTGGCTCCTGCCAGCCTCTCTTACCTGGTTTTCTATGGTCTCAGTTCCTTCTGTTAGGATGGTGACTTTCTGTGTGATTCTTTGCACCTTTTGCAGGGAGAATTGCAGGTGTGCATGTCCTTCTTCCATCAAGAAAAAGGAAATGCCCAACTGCTCATTTAATTACCCTCATTCAAATCTCTGCCCTGCCAAAGGCTCCCTCATGAAACCAGGGGGCTCACTTAGCCTCTCTGTCTCTTTGCTTACCACTGTAAAACATGGATACCCTTTCCAAGGTAATTAAGAAGATAAATACATTAAAGATTAAAAGGCACTCTGATGTTCCAATGACGTGCTGTAAGAGTACTTAAAATAGATCCATTTTGGGCAGCAATTAAAGAACATACCACTAACTTCTGAGTCTCAGCTTCTGCCTTCCTAATGCTGGCTATTTTTGCCCATAAAAGCATTAATCCTATCTTCCTGTAAAGATGACATTTCAAATATTCATCACCTTCCACTACTCTGCCACTGCTGCTCTGCCTCACCATTATTAAGCAGTGGCAGCTGTTAGATGGTTTATGCAGTGTAATTTGTGACCACAGAGCTGCCATACAGCTAGAGCTATTATCTCTGTAAGTAACAACTCAGAGCTACAAATATTTTCTATCTGTTAAAAAAAGAATCACTTTCCAAAAGTCTGTTTACTATGCAAGTGATTACCTCAGGGAGAGAGTGGTATGACCTTCAATTACTGCAAGAACTAAGATGCTACACACAAAAACACATAAAACACAGACATGGTACACCATTGGAAACTAAATGTCGAGAATTATGTTGTCACACTTCAGGAACATCTTTCTAAACTGCCATTTTGTATTTAGTTTACCATTAATTTCCATCTACAGGGATGGTCCAAGCCCCACTGTGTACACTATCCCCATGGGTAGATGGAAATCTATACTGAATGCTATGGAACAAGGTAGTTCAGGTGACTTCTTACAAGCCATAACATAATCATGTAGCCCAGTATTATGATATTGCCATGAACAGGTGGATATTAACAACACACCCAAGGACACTTGAAGAAATGGAGACATGGATAAAAAAATGGGTTTAGGGTAAACAATAAAACAAAAAGCAGATTCAAACTTACATTAAAGCCACCATGTTTAAGTAAATTCAGGTGTAAAATGAAAATGCAGATCAACAAAGTAAAAGCAAGGTGCAAAATGTTCCTGCTAGCAAACAAAACAAACAAAAAATCACTCCAAATGAACCCTAAAGTGAGAAAGAAGGAACCATCAATATGAACAACTTAGTAACCCTGGCAAAGGAGTAAAGATCTTGATGACTTGCCCTGACAAATTCTCCACAAACCCCTGAACGAAACTACCACCATCAGGACTCAGAGAAGCAAGGGAAGAATGAATTTTACAACAGGAAAAAACACAGGAACAAGTTTGCTTGTGTAACAATCCAAGCTGTATTATTATTTCTTTCAATAATCAGAACTGTAGTAATAATTATTTGACTCTTCACATTTCAATTATATTAGCAAGAAATTCTTGTGTTTCTCAATATAGAATCATAGAATGGTAAGGTTGGAAGGGACCTCAAGGATCATCTAGTTCCAACCCCCTGCCATAGGCAGGGACACCTCCCACTAGTACAGCTCACTCAAGGCCTCGCCCAACCTGGCCTTGAACACCTCCAGGGAGGGAGCAGCCACAACCTCCCTGGGCAACCTGTGCCAGTGTCTCACCACCCTCACTGGAAACAACTTCCTCCTAACATCCAGTCTAAATCTTCCCTCTGCCAGTTTAAACTCATTGCCCCTTGTGCTGTCATTACAAGACTTTGTAAATAGTCCCTTCCCAGCCTTTCTGTAGGCCGCCTTCAGATATTGGAAGGCTATGAGATGTGCTTCCTATTTGCCCATAAAACAAGACTTTGAGCCTAACAATGGAGTTCCCTCTGCTAAGGTCTGAGGTTCAAATCAGTCTCTCCTCCGTTCACTGCTGTTATCTCGTATTAGCGTTGGCCTAGAATAAGCAGTTGGTGGTTTCAGTCAACGTGTTAGAGAACCAAAGTCCACCACAACAACCTCTGCTTAGAGAACTTGAGTTACACATTCAAAACATCACAACCCTACTTGATTAAAATGTCACTGTCACTCCAAGTAGCTCCATATGTTACAAATGCACAAAGCAAAGTACTGCATGCTCCAAAGCAGCAAAATTAAAGACTTGGTAAATTGCCCTGGACCTCCTGCTGCTACTATGGATAGCAGAAGCTCTTCATCTTGGGATATGGAAGACAGCCAGGCACTATGGCTTTAACAAATAGCTTGGGAGCCTAGGGACATTTTGGTGCTCTACCATGAAGTTCCCACACCAGTTCAATCTAAGCTGCTTTGTATCAGCTCATGGTTTGAAAAATAAGGGCTGTCACAGGCACCAAGAGAATTAATACTCCTAAGAATTGGGAGAAGAGCACAGTCACAGTATCTACCATCAAAAGAGAAGTGCAGATGGCCTTGATCTCTGTAGAGGTGCACAAAGACCATCTACTTTAATATTCATGAGGAAATGGGTCATTAGTTCTGGATCCATCTAAACCAACTGCAGTTCTCCTTGTAATGCAAAAAATGACCACAAAAGATGAAGATAGCAGAGAAAAATTATGTATTCTTATTAATATGTTTATCTCTGTGATGCTCTCCAAACAGTGAGTGTTTACCTACCACACACCACCTGCACACAGATCAAGAAATCACAGAATGGTAAGGTTGGAAGGGACCTCAAGGATCATCTAGTTCCAATCCCCTGCCATAGGCAGGGACACCTCCCACTAGTACAGGTTACTCAAGGCCTTGAACACCTCCAGGGAGGGAGCAGCCACAACCTCCCTGGGCAACCTGTTCCAGTATCTCACCACCCTCACTGGAAAGAAGTAAGTAGATAAAGGTCAGTTATCTCAAACACAATGCAGAGAAGTCCTAAAGTACTGCTCTGTCCTTCACTGGAAACCTCTGGAGACATCTGAACAGGATACCAAAAGAGATCCCAAAGCATATTCAGACTTTCCTTCTCCAGAGCTGCAGGTCATCAGAATGGCTTTTAGAAGATCAAATTCTGCTTCATAATGACAGGTAATCTGCTTTAGTTTTTGTCTAAATATTGCTGGTTAGAGAGTCGACTGATGTACTGTAAAACTGACACCCTTGTTACTGCCTCTTATAAATTGGTTTTGCACAGCTGGAGTTAATATAGGACCATCTGACTTCCCAGAACTGACATTTTTAAATGATTCTGTTTCTCCAGCACTTTCTCATTGACCACCACCAAAAAATCCAAATTGTCGTTTGCTCTGCCGAGCTGTTTGCGGATCAAGTTACTTATTCTTTAGGGATCTGCAGTGTGTCAGCCATCAGACTGAGCAAACTCAATAATAACTGACTTGAGAATAGCTGCTCAAATACTTCTGGGTTCTTCTGTGCTATAGATTTTAACATTACATGTCAAAATTCTGAAGGCCAGAGGACAGATGCATCCCCAGGCAATGAGCTTACATGCTAAGTATTGCAGAAATGGAAAATGCCAACTGCAAAAGCTTTGTGGTTAGCTGGTGTACCCTCACCCACTCTGCCGGGTACCATTTGGTGTCTTCTGGTCTTCCTTTCCTGTGCTGTATCCCAGGTCAAGTAGAACAATGTCTTTGTCTTAAACCACATTTCACTAACACAAGAGGAGAAATTCTTCACACGTCAGCACTATTCGCTGAAGGAGTGGAAATGCAGATCTCTTCCCTGGAATGCTCAATGACATAAGCTGTAGGCTGAGTCAGGCAGGAACACAGCAGCCCTGGCCCAGCTGCATTCAGAACTGCAGCTCCTCCGACCAGGGGCTGCATCTGGGGACATCCAGCAGTTATGAACTCATCTTCAAATTAAAGTCAAGTTAATTTTAGCTTCAGAGGAAAAGCACTTAAAGAAAATGGATTTCAAAGAGGCAGCGTTAGATGAAAAGTGCTTAAAGGAGTTTCAAAGAGAAATAGACCATGCACATGTCCAGCAGGTGCAGATCTAAAGCTTTATGAGCCCTTCACAGTGAGTCTGTTCTCTCCAGGCACTCCAGCAGAACAATGTAGGCAGCACTTCTGGCTTCCTGCCAGATTTGGTGGATTTCTTCTGTTCTCAATATTCCATTTTCTGCTAACAAGCTATGCACTTTTTCAGCCCTTCCTGTTCTCCCCACGTGCCTGTTACAACAGGACAATGGGTGAAGATTTTAAACAAGAAAAAAGATTCAGACTAAATAGAAAGAAGAATTTTATGATGAGGCTGGTGAGACACAGGCACAGGTTGACCAGATAGGTGGTAGATGCCCCATCCCTGGAAACATTCAAGGTCGAGTTAGACAGGGCTCTGCATAGTCTGATCTAGTTGAAGGTGGCCCTGCTTATTGCAGGAGGTTTGGCTAGATGACCTTAAAAGGTCCCTTCCAACCCAAACCATTCTGTAATTTTATGATTCTATTTATATAAATTAAAAGCCCTTAGCAGCACTGTGGGCATCAGCATGTCGTAGATGGGGAAGGAAGCAACGCCAGAGAGCCATTAAGGTGGTCTAAACAGAAGAATAAATAGTTCTTTACATAAGTGTCTGCCTGGTGGAATAAGAGGAGTGAGTCACAAGTAGAGAGAATAATCCCACTACATCTCCTCCTTCCTTACCTACAACACATCTGCATGGAAGCCCCATCCAACTCCTAAAGATGAGCTCACCTTAGCCAGAGCCTCATCCTTCCCCTCACTGCTGCTTGCACAGATTGAAACAGGTTGAAAACAAAAAGCATTCCAAAACATTTGGATATGGTGACAAATAGTCAGGCACCTTCACAGAACACAGAAATTCATGTCTGCCAGTCTTTCAGGAGCCTGGAGTCAGTATTCCGTAGCTGACCCAACTTCACAGGGAGTTCCTCCAATTTGCATGAGGGTCAATAAAACATAAGTTAAGGTAAAAAAATCCTGCCTTTTTCCACACAGTCAATTTATATCATCTCTAATTTTTTTTTTATTTGTTTTTAATATAGCACTTCCAAGGTTTAGGAAGAAGAGAAAGCGCTAGAGGATGAAAGCTGCAGGATGATGGAATATTAAACATCAGAAACTGAGTTACTCCAGTTCCAGTTAGGAACTGGCTGGAGGGCCGAGCCCAGAGAGTGGTGGTGAATGGTGCCACATCCAGCTGGAGGCCAGGCACTAGCGGTGTGCCCCAGGGATCAGTAGTGAGTCCCATCCTCTTTAACATCTTCATTGATGATCTGGATGAGGGCATAGAGTCAGTCACCAGCAAATTTGCAGATGACACCAAGCTGGGGGCTGATGTTGCTGGGTTGGAGGGCAGAAGGGATCTGCAGTGGGATCTCGACCGCCTGCACAGATGGGCAGATTCCAGGGGGATGGCATTCAATAAAGCCAAGTGCCAGGTGCTACACTTTGGCCACAACAACCCCATGCAGAGCTACAGGATGGGGTGGGAGTGGCTGGAGAGCAGCCAAACAGAAAGAGATCTGGGGGTGCTGATTGACACCCACCTGAACATGAGCCAGCAGTGTGCCCAGGTGGCCAAGAAGGCCAATGGCATCCTGGTCTGCATCACGAATAGTGTGGCCAGCAGGAGCAGGGAGGTCATTCTCCCCCTGGACTCTGCACTGGTTAGGCCACACCTTGAGTCCTGTGTCCAGTTCTGGGCCCCTCAATTGAAGAAGGACATTGAGATGCTTGAGCGTGTCCAGAGAAGGGCAATGAGGCTGGGGAGAGGCCTCAAGCACAGCCCTATGGAGAGAGGCTGAGGGAGCTGGGATTGGTTAGCCTGGAGAAGAGGAGGCTCAGGGGAGACCTTCTTGCTGTCTACAGCTACCTGAAGGGTGGTTGTAGCCAGGAGGAGGTTGCTTTCTTCTCTCAGGCAAGCAGCAGCAGAACAAGAGGACACAGTCTCAAGCTGTGCCAGGGGAAGTTTAGGCTGGAGGTGAGGAGAAAGTTGTTGCCTGAGAGAGTCATTGACTGCTGGAATGGGCTGCCCAGGGAGGTGGTGGAGTCACCTTCCCTGGAGGTGTTCAAGGCAGGTTTGGATGTGGCACTTGGTGCCATGGTCTAGTCTTGAGGTCTGTGGTAATGGGTTGGACTTGATGATCTTTGAGGTCTCTTCCAATCCTGGTGATACTGTGATACTGTGATTTTTGAGGTCTCTTCCAACCTTGGTGATACTGTGATACACCCATATGTTTAGAAGCAGACGTCTGGAAGAGATGCTGCATCCTCCAGCATGGGTCTGTGCTAGGGCAAGGACCTTTCATAACAAATACTATTACATAAGGAGTGTTAAAGCTCCCTATTTTTTCACAGCCCAGGCCTGCTTAATTTTTTGTGCATGATTATTACAGCCTCTCCAGCCAGAGAAGTTTACTGCACACCAGGTGCATCTTCAGGTCACTGTTTTCCCACCTGCCTCATTTACCAACACATCTGATAGGCATTTCCCACCCTGAGCCTCTTCTTCCAGTAGCAAAGGGCTGGAAATGCAGTTGTGACTCCAGTTCAGACCTGCATCAGCTATGAACAGAGCTGTGATTGACAACTTGTGCAGAGCAACACCCTCCATAGTCCCAAAGCTCATGGCAACAGCCTATGTCATATACAGCAGAATCTTCAGCAGTCTCTAGATACCTTCTGCACAAACTAAGCACTGCCAGGCACCCTGTTATAGGAAAAGGACTCCCATTAGAGCACTCCAGGGATATTGAATCAGCCACATCAGCTAAGATGCTTAAATGAACCAAGATCCCTGAAGAGCCATCAGTGCCATCTTCCTCTGTGTTGCACATGATGTCTAGT
This sequence comes from Eubucco bourcierii, assembly GCA_013396675.1. Lineage (NCBI taxonomy): Eukaryota > Metazoa > Chordata > Aves > Piciformes > Ramphastidae > Eubucco > Eubucco bourcierii. The sequence continues at coordinate 542,546 of VWZE01013017.1, read as the reverse complement.
GTGTGTGGACACATCTGGGAGTCTGAAAAATACTGCTTCTCTTGAAGAAAACACAAAGCACTATCACCCTTAGGCAGGACTGACTGTTTCAGAGACACAGCCCTGCTAAGTCACCCATCCTGATACTTAAGATGCTGAACCTGCCAAACAGTTTCAGGTAGTTAACAGAATGCTAGGGAGGGAGTCTCCAGAGATTGAGTCCAACTCCTGTGAAAAGCAGGTCACACAGGAACATCTCCAGGCAGGTTTTGAAGATCTCTAGAGAAGGAGACTCCACAATCTCTCAGGGCAGCCTCTTCCAGTGCTCTGTAACCCTCACAGTAAAGAAGTGCTTTTTCATATTGAGATGGAATTTTATCTGATTGAGTTTGTGCACATTGCCCCTCCTCTTATCACTGGGTATCACTGAAAAAAAGATGGGCTTCACCCTCCTGACAGCCACCCTTCAGATATTTGTAGACAGTGATAAGGTCTCACTCAGCCTTCTCTTCTCCAGACTAAACAGCCCCAGCTTTCTCAGTCTTTCCTCATAAGAGAGAAGCTCCAGTCCCCTAAACATCTTTGTAGCCCTCCACTGAACTCTCTCCAGTAGTTTCCTGTCCCTCCTGAACTGGGAAGCCCAGATCTGTACACAATACTCCAGATGTGATCTAACTAATAGCTTAATGCTACTTTCTCACTATTGCTAGCAGTTTTCCAGAGCTCACCAAAAGAGCCAGCAGCACTTGAGTACAGCAAATATGCTGCTGCTTTCACATTTTCTTTCAAGACACCATTAAGATTCTGGACCAAGGAAATGAGGCAGGTAAGAACACAAAGCCGTTGATGTGACTCCACCATAAGCCCATTTCTTGTGCTTTTTTCTCTTGAGCACTGTCAGGTGTCTCTTTAATCCAGCTTGTCAAAGCCAATCAGAAAGTCTTAAAGCCTTGCAATTACTTCCCTCACACAGCTCCTGTCCAGAGTAATGGGACAACAGGACACATGAAACCACCTAATATGATGTTTTTCAAGGAAGAGTTAGTAGGATAGAGAGATACGAGAACTGATGTAAACTCAGTCTACCCTCAAAGAGCAACTCTCCCACAGAGTTCTTGAAACACATTTTGATTCAATTCAAAGAAAGGTAGCAATGCTAAAACAGGCTAGAAACAGCATTACTTGGGGAGAATCATGAGGTCAAACCAGAATTAAACATCCATGGAGAGTGACTGTTCTTATAAAACAACGTATAAAAGAGTTTGGGGGGTTCTTTGTGCGATGAGCTTCTCAAAACATCTAGTTCTCCAAGAGCCAAAGAGATCTTCTGTATAGATGTGGTTCTGCTCCCACCAATTTAACTAGAACACTGGAAATGGAATCATAGAATGGTAAGGTTGGAAGGGACCTCAAGGATCATCTAGTTCCAAACCCCTGCCATAGGCAGGGACAATATGCTAGGAAAAGATCCCAGTGCCCTCAGCCAAGCTGGACAAGTTCCCTTCTAAACTCTACCTTGTCCTACACCAGCTCTGACTTGCATCAGATGGACATCACACATATAAGCACTGATAAACTATTTGTAGATGGAAAAAATAAGTTCAGTCATTAAACACAGGGGTGATGTGTACAGGAGGAATAAACTGTATAAAACTTCATAGAGATTTTGCAGGTTTGTCTTGTCATGCTTAACACTGTCAGCAAATGGTCCTGTGGCTGGACCACACACACCTTTTAAAAATGCCAGAAAAACGTCACTTACAAAAACAGTGCTGAAGTAGCAAATGGCTTGATGAGCAATTACCCAAATAACCTACTGACTTTGTCCTCACAGGACATATATCCTTGCACCAATCCATTTCAGGCACAGGGAATTGAAATTTCCCGAGAAATCTCACCCAAGAATTTATTTATTAGTCTATCCTTGGAGCGAGACAATACTAAGCTCTAAGAACCCAGGAGAAGGTCTGGAGTTTTCAGAGCATCTCTTCTCAAAATGAAAACTAAGGTCACACTGCCCAAGACCCAGCCTAGTTCAATCAGTTGTCACTGGTGGATGGGTTTTCCCCAGAAACATACCCACACTGTCTAGCTTCAGAGTCAACCTGGGACACTTCACAGCAGGGGAGATTATCCCATGTAAAATGAAGAGCAGGAGATGTGTCCTCTGTAAGGCTAAAGGAAAGAGCACTTTTTCTCTTACCCAGACCCTGGTTCTGTTGCTCCCACTCAATGGTGTCAGGAACTTGGTAGGACACTCCAGCCAGTTGGGCCACAGGGTTTTCCAGACCAGCTATGGGCTCCTGGGAAGTCTCTCCTGGAAGTGTGAAACCTGGTAGCTCTGTGTCACCCTCCATGCTTTCATCTATCAAATCCATGTCTTTGTCCTCCTCATCTTCCTCTTCCTCTTCTTCTTCTTCTTCCTCCTCCTCATCCTCTTCCTCACCCTCTGGCCAGGGAGACACAAAAGCAACATAAGTAAAGATCCCACAAGAGAGCAGGTTCACACATCTCCACAGGTGAGCACCAAGACAGCTAGCTGACACCACTTCTCCAAAGGCAGCCCAGCTGAACAAACCTGGACCCATTTTCTAGGAGGTAAGGCAACCAAAGGGATTAATTTGGAAGAGTTCACCACAGTTTGAAGTTGCCAAGTTACAATGAGATGTTGTCTCAAACTGTCAAATGCATTAGCAGGAAATACTGTTCTTTTGCTTCCTAACAGCAGAATACAGACAAGCAGGTGTACCAATACCTGAGTGTATATATAACTACAGTGCTCTCTGCTCAACTAATTTCAGCTCAAGTGAGGCCCATTTCCCTGATTTCCAATCTTGGAGGCAGCAGTAAGTTGGTTCTATTCTTAACTTCTATTAAGCCTTTCACAGCTCTGGAAAAGATGCTGCTTTCCAGCCCAATTAGACTGACACAGCCTCCCTCCAGAAAAAGCATCTCACTTTGATGTGTGCTGGCAGGTGGCTCATGGGTGAGGGAAAACAGTGGTGATGGTAGTGATTCTCAGCAGGATCCTCAGCAGGTTTATAACAGCACTCCTGTCACAATGGATTTACACTAAAGCTATGACCAAGGAAAGCTTAATTCAATACTGGGAAGAAGGTAGCACAGCCAGCACTTCACACGAGACCAGACAAACATGTCACTGAAGAAATCAAAGTCACAGAAAAATTTGGGTTGGATGGGGAGCTTTAAAAGACATTTAATCCAACCTCCCCCTGGAACAACCAGGCTGCTCAGAGCATAACCCTGAATGTTTCCCAGGATGGGGCATCCAGCACCTGTCTGGGTAACCTGGGTCAGTGCCTCACTACTCAGTGTAATAAAAAGATTTTAAAACCTCTTCCTGCTCTCTAGCCTAAATAACACTCTCTTCTAGTTTAAAACCATCACCCTTTGCCCTATAACAACTGGCCCTGATAAAAAGATTGGCCTCATCTTTCTTATAGAACCCTATTAAGTACTGGAAGGTCTCCCCAGAGCCTTCTCTTCTGCAGGTTGAACCACCCCAACTCTCACCCTTTTCTCACAGGAAAATTCCTCACAGGGCCATTTTTGTGGTCTCAGCTGGACCTGCTCCAACAGGGCCATCCATCTAGTCTTATCCCAAAGCTGATAGAACTGCCAGCATACAGAGAGCAAAATAGTTAAGCCATATTTCATTGCTGGAATCTAAAATGGCAAGATGAGAATGACTGTATTGGATCAAACTAAAGATCCTTTCTGTTCTCATCCTATTTCTGACCACAACTAGCCACAGATGCTGAAGACAGATTAGAGCAGGACACACAGAGCCAGCCTTCCCACAGTCTTTCTTTCCATCTTCTAGTTCTCAAAGACTCAAGGACTACCTGAGCCAGAATTTGTGTGTGAGTTATCCAAGAGTGACAAATGGAGCTACCCATATGAAAAGACAGCATCTGGAATAATGACATGTTCTGAATTTCTGATGGCTACTTTTTCAAAGCTGAAAACCACAACAGTATTTGGGCACTTTCTCTAATTTACATAGAATCATAGAATGGTAAGGTTGGAAGGGACCTCAAAGATCATCTAGTTCCAACCCCCTGCCATAGGCAGGGACACCTCCCACTAGGACAGCTCACTCAAGGCCTCATCCAATCTGGCCTTGAACACCTCCAGAGAGGGAGCAGCCACAACCTCCCTGGGCAACCTGTTCCAGTGCCTCACCACCCTCACTGGAAACAACTTCCTCCTAACATCCAGTCTAAATCTCCCCTCTGCCAGTTTAAACCTATTGCCCCTTGTCCTGTTGTTGCAGGACCTTGTAAATAATCCTTCCCCAGCCTTCCTGTAGGCCCCCTTCAGATACTGGAAGGCTACTATCAGGTCCCCTCGAAGCCTTCTCTTCTCCAGGCTGAAGAGCCCCAACTCTCTCAGCCTGTCCTCATAGCAGAGCTGCTCCAGCCCTCTGAGCATCTTTGTGGCCCTCCTCTGGACCCGCTCCAACACTTCCATGTCCTTCCTGTGCTGAGGGCTCCAGAACTGCACACAGTACTCCAGGTGGGGTCTGACAAGAGCAGAGTAAAGGGGCAGAATCCCCTCCCTTGCCCTGCTGGCCACGCTGCTCTTGATGCAGCCCAGGACTCGGTTGCTGTCTGGGCTGCATGTGCACACTGCAGGCTCCTGTTGAGCCTTTCATCAACCCAGACTCCAAGGTCCTTTTCCTCAGGGCTGCTCTCCAGCCATTCACCACCCAGCCTGGAGTTGTGCTTGGGATTGTGCCTACCCAGGTGCAGGACCTTACACATGATGCTCTACTCAGTCCTGTACAAAAACTCTCCCCTGATGTACACAGACTGTGAGCATACATCACCCTGTATCTGACCAACTTGTTTAACCAGGGGTCTAAGACCACATTAAAAACTAATGACGCAGACAAATCAATATTTGTCATTTAGATATCCTTTTGTTTCTGTTGGAGTTGTGCCTCACACAGGATAGACATCACAATATGATGGGGAAGCTGAAGTAGGACACCTCATATCATACCTGCTGTAAAGCAGGTGATGCTTCACTCTTGTCCTTTCAGCTGTGGGATGAAATGGCACTCCAGCACAACTGTTCCACCATAACACCTGAGAACTACTGAGCTGGTGGTTACCTGCCTTAAATTAACTGGGAGGAGTTGGCCTCCTTTGGCCTTCACGTCACACACAGGAACACCCAGAGAAATCAGTGCACCTTATTAAAACCACCGTGTTCACTGTCCTGTTACACAGCATCTCCTTTCCTTCCAGTTCAAGAATTTGCTTTCAAACATTGCATGTTTTTCCCAGCTCACCAGATGAGACACTCCCACTTGTCACCTCTCAAATTCTAGTCTTACATTTCCTCCAAACAAGCTGCTGTTGTGTGCTTGAGGATATGGTTTAAGGGTGAACTTTGTGGATTAGTGTCCCAGCTCAACATGAGCCTGCAGTGTGCACATGCAGCCCAGACAGCCAACCGAGTCCTGGACTGCAGCAAGAGCAGTGTGGCCAGCAGGGCAAGGAAGGTGATT